>OY992888.1:87596889-87926889 GCA_963921405.1 Cepaea hortensis
CCAAATATCAGATTGTCATTAGCATATCGACGTACGTGTAAGACACAAAAGAAGTGTGATGGAACTATGGTCGGCCGTGATCACTGATGCCATGTAATTTAATAATTAAAGGATTGTCGAGCTGCTATGCTGAGTTCTGAGGATTGTGTTATGAATGTCAGCAAGAATAATAGTATGCCAACCAATTGATCTTAGCTGCCATCTTTGTAACTAGAAGATCGTCGTTGGAGATGTCCATCTGTAATGGTTCTCTCAATCACTAAAATCCAAAGAAATAATAACAAGGCAGATGAAATATTTCGGCCACGTTAAAATACATAACTCTCTTATGGGATGCATTGTAGAGACCCCGCTCTGATCATGCAGCCTAGATCACATTGTAGGCATCTGTAGTTGATCTGAGCAGGGCCATACCCAGAGGCCTGCCTAGTTTACTACAGAGGTTTGTGTAGGTGGGTGGAGGATATGTGGGTTGGCGAGTGTGTGTGGGGTGGGGGATGTGTGTATGTAGGAGATGTGTGGGTGGGGATGGGTTGGTGGGGGAATATATGCATGCCTGGGGTGTGTGTGTGTGTGTGTGGTTGGGGTGTGTGTGTGTGTGGTGGATGTATGGCGATAGGGAGATATGTGTGTAGGTGTGGGATATGTCCCACAACATGGTAATATGCACTGGTTATGTTTAGAACATTCATTTGACAATGTATTTTCTTTCTTAAGTAAATGCATCATGCACTATTGATGAACGAAAGATGAGTTCCACTTCTTGCTTGACGTTTTGCTGGATCTCCTTCATTTCCGCCAGTAGTTTTTCGTTGTCGCTTGTCGGAGTCGGCGTCAGCAGTGCCTTGACTTGTTTATTCAACTCGTCTATCTGTTTCTGCAGTTGATATTTTTCGGCTTGTGATATACCCTTGGCTGTCTAGCACCTCTGCATTGCTTCGTTGTATGGTGTCCTTGTGTTGATGGCGAGCTTTATTACGTCTCTGTGTCGTTGCTGGTACGGACAGCACAAGTATCTTGCTCCATGCTTGCCCAGGCAGTTGGCGCACTTTCTTTTGTTGTTTGGTGCTCGAAAATCCGTGTCCAGCTTGGCCAGCGGACACTCCTTGAAGGCGTGGTGATCGGCACAGTACCGGCCCTCTGGCATCTGGAACATTCATTGACTCTTGGGATGAATCTTTTTTGGCTGATATATTTTCTTGTTGATTGATACTGTGGTCGGCATTTCGCTACCCTCCGTCGCCACCACTGCCAAGGTTGTAGGTATCTTGGAGTAGATGAGGAGCCCCTCCGCCTTCAAGAATCGGATGTGAAGATTCTCTTCTCGTAGCTGCTTCAGGATTTCTTCATCTGATAGCTCCTCTTGGATACGCTTGACAACCCACTTGCGTGTCGGTAAATCGGTGTTTCCGACTCTGGTGTCTTTCTCTTCTCTCTGCTTCTCAGTAGCTTTAGCTCTTGTCTGTTGTGGAATGTCGACAGTCTCCCTCGTGGTGGCTTCAGTAGTCGCTGTAGTTTCAGGTTCTTTGTTACAGCTCGCAGGCAGGCTCTCCGTGTTTTTCTTCTTGTCGGCTCCCGCGCTGCACATCTTGGATACCACTTGTCTTTGGTGTTCTTGCAACGTGCCATTTTCCATCCCCGTATCAGGCCTCTTGACTTGTTCAGGTGACTGGGCTTGTTAGCGCTCGCAGTTGCGAATGATACGACACGACAGCGCACGGATAAAAAAGATTTCGATTCGATTTCACAATTACCCCTACCCTGTTCAACCTCAAGGAGAGGTTATAGTTAGGTACATCACCGGTTCAAAATGATAATCCTCAGCTTCTCCCTTTCGTCGCTCCCTCTCTTCTGCTTTGAAGTCTCTCTCTACTTCCAGTACATAGGCTTTGAATGCCTCACCTTCCAATCCCATCCAATCCAATACTATTCTAATTAAAAAACTAGAAACAATGAAAGTAAGTTTTAATATAGTGACATTAATAAAATCATTCTTATTAGACAGAAAGCAAGTAGTATCACACAATAAAGTTTTATCTCAAGCCATTACCATTAATATTGGAGTACCTCAGGGGTCTATTCTTGGCCCTCTATTATTTGCCATTTATATAAATGATCTTCCATTAAATCTGTCGTCATCCTGCGATCTATTTGCTGATGACTGCACAGTATATACAAACGCTGTTGATCGTAATGTGCTAGAATTATCCTTGCAACAGGAAATAAATAGTGTAGTTAACTGGAGTCATGCAAACCGCATGCAAATTAACATTACTAAAACAAAGTCTATGTTAATAGGAACCAGGCAAAGACTTCACACTCTAAACTCGCAGAGAACTCTTCAACTGCACATTGGCAGCACGCCTGTAGAAAGTGTCACCGAGCACAAGACACTGGGTGTTATCATAGATCAAAATCTAACTTTTAACTCACATGTTCATGCTCTAGTTAAACAAATAGCCAAAAAAGTATACCAACTTGCCAAAATTAAAAATTTCCTTGACGAAAACACAAGAAGGATATTCTATACTTCTCATATACAAACACATATTGATTACTGCTCCACATTCTGGGATGGATGCTCCAAATCAATAACAAAACGCCTATATTCACTCCAGAAAAGGGCAGTGGGTTTAATTAATGGTGAAAAGCTTACCGACAATTCTAACCTATATAAACGTCTCCGGTTACTGCCACTCCACAAGCGCCTGCTTTTTAATAAAACCAAACTAATTCACAAAATCCTATTTCAAAATGCTCCAAGCTACCTTTGGCCATTGTTTAAATATAACGCTAGACATAGCGAACGACTAAATATACTTCATGTCCCTAAACCTAGGATAGACTTATATAAAACAAGCTTAGCATACTCTGCCGCTCAGTTGTGGAACAATCTTCCACAAGAAATCAAAGACACCACCAATCATGATACATACATTCGCAACCTGTTTGAACACTACCTTAGTACAGACTACATGCCCCCATAACAAACAACACAAAAAAGACAATAATGGTAACTTATCTCAAACGACAACTAGCCAAAAAACATTCCCTTATGTATGGCACGTTACACCATCCTTAAGTATTTATAATGCCCATGTTAAACACTGCTTCAGTGAGTCATTTGTTATTGATTATTTTTCATGCGTTTTAATGTTCTTTTGCTGTCAAAAGTTGCTTCATAAGTGATGTTGAATGAAAGAATGTATGAGAGGAAATAGAGAAGAAGGGCAGAATGTCAGACGGGCCTGCGTGCCCAATTCTTAACCCTTTGAAAATAAAGACTTATTATTATTATTAATATTATTATTATTATTATTATCCCATCTCAGTTACAGATGCCCGCACCTTAGCTAGATCTAAAGTACGAGTAGCCATGCTTAGTGTAACTTAGTCCCCATATAGATATGCAATACCCAATTACAATGCTAACTATAAATATAACCAACAATGTAACTAACAATCTATACTAAGTTAACTATATGTCTGTCCACTACGAAGAGAAAGGTATCAGTAGCCCTACTCGTCAAGTAGACGATAGGTATAGGACAGATGACACTAACCTATTCCTACGAGATGTCAGAACAAAGAGAAGATCCCGGACGAGCCCCCACTCTTTCTGTAACAAGACCGCCGGGGCTTGGACTGGTTTGCTACTATAGATAATATCCCCAGCCTTTGCTCCAACCACCTCACTAGCACTTCACATCTACCAGGCCCCACACAAGCCGGGACAGCTGAACCTCCCCTCCCCTACCTAGGGTTTCCTACCCCAAGGTTGCTCGGACAAAACACAAGTCATACCACAGCACAAAGTCATAGCTAACAGAACAAAATTTAATTCATAACTACGTCAACTGCAACACAGAGAAGGATGGCTGAAAGCCGGACTATAAGACACTATGTACAAGAGCAGATCTCCAGATGATTCTTCTTCATCATAGAGACTGTGACTATAGTTCGTGCGGTCGTCCTGTCGTGGTTACGACTCACCCAGGAACCTCCAGTGGACAGGAACTCCAAGGTCTGATGCCTCTCCAAAGTTCCCTCTTCTTACAATGATCCAACTCTCGGGCTGATCAAGCGTAGTACCACTGCCTGTCCGATGATCAAGGATCCTCCCTTGATGTCGTACTATATCACCGGCACACTCTACGGATGGAGTCTGGGCCGACCCTAGAAGACTAGCTGTCTCCCAACTGCAGACAAGTACGTGTAGCACCGTACCCTAATGTTCAAGAGCCTGGATGCTCTTATGTATCGTAAGTGACTGACACACTGATACGTCACCTATAACATGAGCGTTCGCTCCACATAAACACAATGTCACTTGCAAAGTCTAACAGGTGAATATAACCCTTCACCTATTCCACATAAACACAATGTCACTTCCAAAGTCTAACCGGTGAATACAACATTTCACCTATTCCCAAGTCTCGTGGAATAATAGATCTTCACAAATTCACAAGTAACTTGTCAACAACTCAACTGACAGGCATCATCGGGTACTTCTGGCACACCATACAAGACAACTTGCAAGTCGTGTGCGAGGAAAATAAATGGTACATTTTATTGCCGTTGGCTCGCTACAATCAGTGAACAGTCGCTATTGAAACACACAACATAAAGCCACAGTATTATCTATCACGAGCTGCTAACCCCTATGCTAACTTTCTACACAAATAAACACAAGAAACCCCATCGCTACTCTAACGAAGTGTACACTACAAGTCATGTACTCCCGTCTGACAATCTTTCATTCCGTGGTCACACACCACGCAGATTGACCTTCACCTTGATGCGTGTTGCCTCACATGGCACGCTGATGGCAGACGTGGTACGTTGAGTGTATACTCAACTTCTCTGTGGCTACCACGAGGCGTGATGTTATCGTGATTAGAGTGTTAACTCTCTGAACACCGCCTGCGTGTCTCATGAGGGAATGCTTTACCATCTCACGTTACCTCATCTTCCCTGCCCTTGCCTCGGGCACCGTATCACCTCCTTGTCTCTTCAAGATTGACTGCTCTTCCTGGTGGAGGGGATGCGGTCGAGTCTTTGACACACACCCGCCCCTCCTGTGTTGCGTCATCAACTTTCACTCATTGGTTGTGACGCAAGAGGTTTCTAAAAAATTTAATGTCTAATTTTTTTGTCAAAGCCTCTAGACAACCTGGCTTTGGGCACTCTAATAGACTTCTACTGACTGTTGTCACAGTGTAGCAAAACTTTACTTGGCTACTGGCAATCGCCACAAACTTGACTGGTTGGCGTGAGCCCTTTCTCACATGCTATATTATATTTATTAGAGGTATGTCTGAACGGGACCGTTGTCTTATAAGACCTGCCCTCACATAGTAAATTAACTTACTACCCATACAAAGTTGACTTTCTTAGGGTCAACACATGAATTGCTTCATGTCCCCCATATAATATTTAACAACCATTATACAAGAGTGTGTGCGACAGGCTTTACCTACATCGCTTCCGCGTGTAAAGTATTATTTCACTGTTAAGTTAGTTTTTCGTTGTCTATTATGTCCCCTGACCTGAAGTTATCTCCATTTGATCTAGAAAAAGTGTATGTACTTTATATGTTTGTTTTTCTGGTTGTTTGTGTGTTTGGATGTAATTAATCTACTAATCTAACTTCTAATCTATGTTTCTAATTCCTATGTGTATGTATGTTAGTTTTTTAAGTGTCATAATTTGGTTAAATGTGGCCATAAATAGGTGTATACCACTCATTCGTGACTACATTCCCTTGTTATGAAACTCAAAATACTTTAATCTAAGTTGTAAACTATATTACCGACAACACAGTCACATTAGCACATTTTCAATAACGAAAACCAACATTAACACAGACAAATATTAAAAGTCGAGCCAGACAGCAGAAGAATTCGCTGACTGATTTTACTCTCTCCCGTCTATTTTCCCTTCGCTCTAGCTTTCACACTTCTGCCACACTCCTTTCATCCTTAATTCTGTCACACATCTTTTATCCTTCCACACTAATTCTTCCGATTAATTAAAACCTTGGAGTGACACTGTACAGGTTTGGCTCAGTTTGAGATAGTTGAGCCCAATGACTGTGCGAAAATCGCTGCACGAGTCATGTATTTACAATATATTTACATGGACGAGAAAGGGTTGGTGGTGTATCCCCTTGGTCTCATCATCCATTATATTATACTATACTAACTACAACTCTAAATCCTAACATAATAATATTAATTCTATAAATATGTATTTAATGTGTTAACTAAATTTTGTCATGTTAATTATATGATATGTTTATATTATTCGTTATGTTTGTCTAATCTAAGGGATGTAATCTAACTATTTAAATGTAATTAATGTGACGTGAGTTATGTACCTTAATTATATGGATGATGTGAACACAAATTACGTAATTTTCTAACACTCTACTAACTAATGTTTTTAAATGCACAAAGGAATTATATGAGTGATATTTTTAATCTAAATGGTGTAACTGATGTATGTTCACTTATCTAATCTTTTTATCCTATTCTGATGTAAAATGATGATATTACTAAATGGTAATATTTGATGGGTGGTACGGTTTCATTAAGATGGAATGAACTGAACCGAAATGAAGCTAAGTGAAATATAACAACCTAAATGGTACTAATGCTATCAATACTTTAATTTAGATTATAATTAACTATTTTTACGTCTAAATTAATATTCTAATTTAATTCTAATGGGTTAATTACTGTACTAACTACACTTAAAATAAATGAGAACTATTATATTTCCTAACTTACATCTAATTTATCACTATCTTAAAATATTATATTACATATCACAATAAGTTTATATACATGGTATTCAGCTACCTCAGGTTAGTTGTTGCCTTCATGATTGTACATTGGTTTTATAGGCATCATATATATACACAATTTGCCTGGGTATCTGAAATACATTGCACAGTCATCATAGTGTTCTATTGGTAGTGCACGTGTAGAGATCGCTGGTGTCGTAGCTCAGTCTTTTCGTGTCTGTAATTAAGCACTGTTCTGACACTGTTTTTTGCGCTTCACACAAATGATACACCGGAATGGAGCTTAGTTGGTAATGAGCTGTCCTATTTCACACGGTGATATCTACGTTTTGCAGCACAGTTCTTCACTTGATGTCTACGGACACATGATAGTTCATTGTTCTTGGTACATGATTAAGCACCTCATGTCTATGTATATGTAACCTATTTTACATAGACTAATATAATATATTCATGTACTAACTATCACTCTACATTTATATATGGGATTTCAGGTATTTCTACCCCAGATGGTAAAATTAGTAACCACCTGTATATCCGGTCATTCTGATGCACACCACTCTGTATGACCGTGATCGGGGAGTTGTCGGTCTGGACAATGCAGTGAACATCCGCCAGAACTCGATGGAGCTTTCTCACCGCATAGATGACGCAACTAGGGTTTGCAACTCTGATATGGAATATCTGGACTCAGCAGGTGTGATCTTACGGTTCACGTTGCAAATCGGGTGGAAGATGCCCTCAAAAAATTGGCCTAGTACTGCTGGCATCTGTCCTAAGATAATAAACGAGCCCCGGGTTAGGCAAGAGGAGGATTGGAACATTACTAAAAAGAATTTTCAATTTTGACAATGCAGAAATTAATAATGCATCTTTCACATCCAATTTTACAGATGCTTTTAAAACATTGGAAAAAACACTTGTAATTTCCGCTAAATTTGGAATAAATTTACTATAGTAATTTACTAATCCTAAAAGGCTTCTGACCTGTTTTTTTGTGGTAGGAATGGTCAGATTCATAATTTTTGTAATAATCCTATTGTCAGTCTTCAGTTGACCTTGAGAAATGACATGACCCAAGATGGTAACACCATCCTTCCTACATGGAATAACACTGGTACCATTACACCGCAAATACTTACCTGCTGATCTTTCCCATGAATCACACCTTGATTCCAAGAATAATCACCACCACCGATCTAACATCTAAGTTACAATCCTTATCTAACGAAGCAAATTATACCTCTATAATAATAACAAGCCCTAACTTATCATTATTAACAGCATCTAGCATTTCTATGTAATGAATGACAAACAACTTGCCTTGCGTGTGAAATTACTACACCAAACAAGTAACTGCTACACACTTGGTAAAGTACCGGAATCTTCCTTGCACAAAGCAGTGATAATAGCATACATATCACTAACCATGCAAATCATTGGTAAACATACCGTTTATAATTCTATCAATCAACAAACCAAGGTTTTACGCTAGTACTAGAAAGAACACACGTTCCGGCCTATTGTGTATACACACTCCCAGCTGTTCTGCATTGCTGGCCCCGTCTGTCAACACATTACCTAGCCGATCGATAATCGCTAATTAAAAATGCAGACTGCCGGCGGTATATATATGCGCTTCGCGAAGACGATTCCGGGCGGCGAATGATTCTCTCGGGAAGGTAGGCGCGGTATAAGGACAACAGTTAAACAACAGACAAAGTATTCAACTGACCTGTGATTCCGAAATAACAATCTTGTCTGCTGATGTTCCGCTCTGGCTGCGAACACTGACATCAAATTTCAGCAGCACATTTCTGCGATCTTTCTACGCTGAGGTCCGACTGGCGACTGCTCACGACCAGCTAAGTGCGTCGTCACAATGCCTTCACGGGCCGAGTGAATTCCAAGAGCCATGGAGAAGTCCTGCGTCACGGATTGTTCCATCATCCCGTGTTCCATGAGGCAATTGTGAGTCAAGCGTGATCTTGACCACGTACGCACTTACTGGGGGTCATTCTAGATTTCTCTAAAAATAACCAGAATCGTGACGTCACGCACTACTTTAGACGGGAAACCCCCTATTTACTGTTACTACTTCCAGGGAGACTAACCCTTCGCCATCCCCCCAAAGGGATATAACTCAGAGACCAGACTATCTGCAGTCGTTTCGTCACAGCCAGGAAAGAATAAAGGAACGGGTAGAAACCCAGCAGATGCCCTACTGGAAGATCCTGTCACATAATGGTCCAAAATGATTTAACCAGTGATGAGAATAAAGGGCGATCTGAATTAGCGGATGTTCGAGGCCAAAGGTTGTTTCAACTAATCCAGGAAATGTAACTGCACGTGTTTACATCTGGTCGACGGATCGGGAACACTCAGTGGTGAGGGAGACGGGTCCCGGCATCGCTTTGACAATTTGTCAACATTTGAATACATATGGAACCCGTGGGATCATGGTGGCAATCGGATGTCGTCCATCACATGTCGGGCAAAATTAACAGTTGCAGAGGTGTAGGGAAAGTGAGTGCGCTGAATCATACATCGCTTTGACAGTTCATAAACAAGTTGGATTGAGAGCGGAAGTACTCAGCACGGAAGATAACAGTACATCTGTCAATTTATAGTTTCCGGAACATCAAGAAGATTGGCAGCTTGTTGGGGAAAATTGTTGTTGGGATCATACAGTAACTCGTTAGTTTGTTGGGGGAGTCAAAACAAGTGATGACAACTTTGACAGTGACTAGGCAAGGAAAAATCGATTATTGACAATGGATGATTGCCCAAATAACACCTGCAGGACAACAACCATGTCACGTGACCAATTTTAGAGGTTTGGCCAAAAACCATGATTGGAGATGGGGAGTTGAACGCAAACCTTGGATTGTAGAAGACGTGCTTCGGCACTGTGGTTCTGATGGGAAAACATCTACCGTGTGCGAATTAGTGATTTAATTTTACACGTGCCTGTCATGGCAAGAGTGGATGTAATTTGATCTAACTGCAGTGTTGCCTAAGGTAGAACCGATTATAATTAGTTCTAATTAATATAGGCTGTAGCCTTGTTCAAACTATAGTGTGATGATTAGCACTGTTAGTGGAAAACTAACTAGAGTAGGGAAGTGATACTTGGCTCTATTAGTTGAAAATAGATTAGTGAAGTGTGGATAAGCTTTACTAGTTGAGAATTAAGTAATGAGGGATAATTGGGATATTCCCGTAGTGTCCCTGGTGGGCGGGGTTCCGCATTATGTTTGTTGATTTTTTTTTCTTGTCTTGGCCTGATGATAACATATGTGTTCAGTCATCTGTCCATGACAGAGTAGGTTCATTATATTTTCTGAGCGAGGCCGATGGACCACGATCATCTAATAGAGATCAGTGACGGGGAGGCTATCACCAGTTGTTTGATTTATTTCACAGGTTCCTATGGTTGGAATGAAGAACCTGAAACCAAAGGAAAAATCCGATCACGGATAAAGTTTGGCGCCGGAAGATTGGCCAGCAACTTTACAACAGAGATTATGCTAGAGGAAGATGATCAACATTGCTTAGTGGAGCTGAATGGTATCCTACCGGATAAATACCGAATGAGTTTAGGTCATACCAGTTTTAACACACCCGTAGTGATGGATATTCAGTTCACTTATGACTAGAACAAAAATAAAGGACTCTATTGGAGTATAGACAATAACTGTTTAATAGTGAGAACTAGTGAACATTTATCAAGAGACAAAAAGTCTTGTTCATAGGACAGTGTTCCATGTTTGTTTTCACCGCGCCGGAATTATGAAGCCGGAGTTTCTATAAACTGTTAGGAACAGTTGTGTTAGGAACAATAACAGTTTTTTTTCCACGGATTATATATTTACATGGGATTCAGATCTCATGGTCATCAGAGTTCCTGGAGGAGGACATGTCTGGAGAGAAGGATACGACTTCGGTGAGGTTTATCGTACTGACTCGAATGATGTCGTGTGATCCTTGCCATGATGTGTACACTATGATCCTGAACTTTGAAGGCTGACACATACATTTATGTTATAATACACGACACACATTTTCTTCGCATACACGTCTCATATACGTTACACTTTTCTTTTAATAAATTAATCTTTATTACTTTTTAGAAGCAAGAGTTGTTGAGTATGTTGCGTTGGGGAAGTATGAGAGGGGGCATAGTACGACAGTGAGAGAGTGATAGGAAAAGGTGTCTACGGGCTGATGGAGTGAGTTGGACGGAAGCTGGTGGATTCTCCAGGATATTGATAGGGAAAAAATATTATAATGTGGGTGTTGACTCTCTTCACTCCAGGGACATCACTTTAAAGGAGGACACGACATTATTGGGGGCTCGTCCGGGATCTTTGGACAGCGGGATCTCTCGGAAACGGGATCTTTGGACAGCGGGATCTCCCGTAAACGGAATTCTTGGACAGCGAGATCTTTTGCAAGCAGGAACCTTTGACAGTGGGATCCTCTGACAACGGGGTCTTTTGACACAGGATCCTTAGTTATAAAACGGTGATATCATATTGGAGAATTCAGCTAGAGGGGATGTGGATAGGGGTTAGGACTAATATCTTAACTGTTCACACTTCACACGTCTGCATAGGTCTGTGGTCCTGATTCTACTCTTGTCACTGAGTGAATGTGAGGTGTGTGGTAATATCTAGAATTATAGTACTTGTTCATATACCTGTATAGTAATTTGCAGCTATATTGTACTCGACCTGCTAGCTTACCTCTCTGTATAATGGCCACCCCTAAACTAACCACGTTAGAATTAAAGGCAAAGGGGGAAGACATGGGATTGGCGGGTTCTGCTCTAACGGATTACATACAGGAAGTGGAGAGAGAGAGTATCGTCAAGCAGAACGGGAAGATCGAAAGGCCGAGTTGGAATTGAGAAGGATGGAGTTGGAACAAGCAGCTAAGAAATTGGAAGCTGAGCAAGCAACTAAGAAATTTGAAGCTGAGCAAGCAGCTAAGAAATTTGAAGCTGAGCAAGCAGCTAGGAAACTGGAAGCTGAACAAGAAGCTCAGAAAAGGGAGCACGAGTACCGGATGAGGGAACTCGAGTTGAAGAGTCAATCTAATGGAGAAACTGAGGGAGCAGTTGGAGGTTCCTCCATCCCAGGCTCAACACCAGTAGGTGGACATGGGTACCATGCTATGAAGTTTCCTTTAGCGGTCTACGAGGAGGACAAAGAGAAGATTGACCAGTACCTTCAACGCTTCGAGGCTATGTCAGTTGCTATGGGTCTGGAGCGTAACAAATGGAATCTAAAGCTATCCCAGGGTTTACGCGGGACCAGATACGAGGTTTATTCTCGCCTGCCACCAGGACATGAGAACAATTATGACGAGTTAAAGACGGCTCTGCTGAAACGATTCGAGGTTACGTCACATACCTACCGGAAAAAATTTCGAGCAGCGAAACGAGAACCGGGGGAGTTGTTTGCCGCCTACAGTTTGCGTCTAAAATCTTATCTCCATAAGTGGATGGATTTGGCTGGGTTCGCACATGACTATGAGAGTCTGGAAGAGCTCATGGTGGTCGACCAGCTGAAGAAGCAAATGTCTAAACCTCTCAGGACGTTCCTGGGAGAACAAGGAGCGGAACGTATTGACCTCGTGACTAAATTAGCAGAACGGTTCGTCGAGGTGCATGGGGAGGCAGGGGAAAACCTTTCCACCAACACCAAAAGTCAAGAGAAACATGACAAGAAGAAAGCCAAAAACTGAGGAACCAAAAAGTGGGAACATTATGTGCAAAAATCAGAGGATATTTCAGAGAAGAAGAAGGAGGGAAGCAAGAGCACTTCAAGCTCTACACCAAAACGACCGTGGTCGGAGAAGTGGTGTTCAATTTGTAAGTCACCCTCTCACAATACGAGGGACTGCAAATCGAAGGCTAAGAACCCTCACTTTGCAGCATGTCAAGTGACTTCCAAGGAGGTTGTCACAGAAAATGCCAAGGTCAACAAGGAAGCTCGCCACCAGGAGAGCTCACTCAAGTCCGGCACTAGAAAATCTAGGACAGGGAAATGGTGCAACTAATGCAAGTCGAATACGCACAATGCTATTGACTGCAGGGGAAAGTCAGGAGACACTCAATTCGTCGTGTGCCCCGGGAAACCTAAGGTGGAGCCCACCGAACAGATCGAGGCCGAGGAAGAGACTCCAGACCAGGAAAAACCACCTGTAGTGGAATTGGTAGAGGTTAACGGTCGTCAAGGGGAGTGTTTATACGACACAGGACTGGACGGGGAGGCCGTGATTTCTGCGGATCTGGTACATCCAGAACAATTTACAGGTGAGACCATGGAGATACAGCCTGCACAGAAGAGTGCTGTGACCATGAAGTTGCCCATTGCTAATGTGGAGATTCGGTCAAGGTACGTCACCGGCACCATCAAGGCCGCTGTATTGACCGATCCCATTTTCCCAGTAATCCTAGGTTGCCGGTATGTCTTTCTGGGAATGCCCAGGGAGCCAATCCATATGGGAGCAATGCAGACTCGCTCTCAGACGAAAACGGAAGGGGCAGAAGCAATTGTGACTAACCCAATGCCGGGGGAGCTACGAACTGCCCAGAGTGAGGATGATACTTTACGTCCTTGCTACAGAAAGCTGCAGAAAAGTGCTGATCCACCAGGACGGGGGCAGTACTACATGAAGAATAGGATACTCTACAGGAGAGCAGGAAGGGGAGACAACCTTTACGGTCAGCTGGTCGTCCCGAAAGCTCACCGGTCCCAGATTCTTCATATGGGGCATACCATCTCCTTTAGTGGACACACGGGTATTGCCGCCACCATGCAGCGAATTTCCTGCCATTACTATTGGCCGGGAATGACAGATGATGTGCGTCGGTATGTGAAGTCATGCCCTGAGTGCCAAAGGGTGGCACCGAAACACTGGACAGCACCGGTGGTGTTGGGTGAGATGCCCATCATGAACTCTCCTTTCGAGAGGGTAGCCATCGATATCGTGGGTCCACTTCCCAGGACTAGGAAGAGGAACATGTATATACTCACAATGGTGGATTGCTGTACAATGTGGGGTGAGGCTATACCGTTGACCACGATTGACTCCAAAAGAGTGGCGGACGCACTGATGGAGGCCTTTACCAGATTAGGCTTTCCGGATCAAATTCTGACGAACAATGGATCTCAGTTTTGTGGAAAACTCATGGAGGAGGTATTTAGGGTGTTTCACTCTAACCACATACATACCAGCCCTTACCACCCTCAAGCCAATAAACAAGTAGAGCGTTTCAACGGCACGTTGATGACAATGCTCAGGAAATTAGCGCAGGAAAAACCTGATAGGTGGGATGAATATATCCCAGCAGCCCTTTTTGCCTTTCGGGAAGTTCCCCATGGCTCAACAGGACTACCACCCGCTACGTTGCTGTTTGGTCGTCCAATCAAAGGACCGTTGGAAGCCATGTTGAGGAGTTGGACTGAAGAGGGGACGTCAGAAGAAGTGATATCATCCTATCAATACGTGGAGGAACTGAAAGAAAAACTCCACAAGGGATGGACTCTGGCAAATCAAAACTTGAAAAAGGCCAGGAAAAGACATGCGGCTTACTACAACCGTAGGTCTAAAGAAAGATCTCTAGAGGTGGGAGATAAAGTCTTGTTGCTACTCCCAACGGGAAACAACAAACTGGAGATAGGTTGGCAAAGACCATTTCCCGTTGAAAGGGTGATATCCAGAACCAACTATCAGATCCGGATCCGGGGAAAGTCGAAGATTTTCCATATCAATCTCTTACGGAAATACGAAGAGAGACCCGGAGACAAGGCAGCTCACCTCATGGCAATAGCAGTTGCAGTGGAGACGGAAGTGGGAACCAGCGAGGGCAGGGAATATCCCCTGGTACACCAGGAAACCTATAGGGATGTGCAAGTGAACCCTGATCTGACCTCCCAGGAGAGGGAAAGGATAACTCAGGTTCTCAAGTCTCATAAGGAGATACTGACTGATAAACCAGGACGAACGAGGTTGGTGGAGTTCGAGATGACTTTGACCACGCAGGAGCCTGTTCGTCAAAAGGTTTACCCAGTGCCATTCTCTAAGGAAAAGGCCCTGGAGGAAGAAATACAGAAACTGCTGGAGGATGACGTGATTGCACCATCCACATCCCCATACAATGCAGGGGTAGTTTTGTTACGGAAACCAAGTGGAGAACACCGGTTGTTTATAGACTACCGACTTCTGAACAGTCACACACAATTGCAGGTGGAACCTTTGCCGAATCCAACTCAGTTATTCGCTAGGCTCCATAAGGCTCGATACTTTTCAAAGGTGGATCTGAGTCGGGGTTACTATCAGATACCAGTCAAACCGGAGATTCGACCACTGTTGGCTTTCAGTACACCCAGTGGACTTTAAGAATTCAAGGTCATGCCCTTTGGACTCAGCAATGCACCTAGTGTGTTTACACGCATGATGAGGACTTTACTAGATCCGTTACAGGATCCGTCCATCATCTCTTTTATGGATGATATTCTAATTTCCAGTGACAGCTTGGATGACCACTTACAATCCTTGGAGAGAGTGTTTAATAGACTCAAGGAAGCAGGGCTTACTGCTCGTCCAACCAAGTGCATGATTGGTTACCAGACTCTGGAATTTCTAGGTCACACCATCACTCCAGGACACATTGTCCCAGAAGACAAGAACCTGGAGAAAATCAGAAATGCACCAAGGCCAAAAACGAAGAAGGATGTGCGATCTTTTCTCTCGTTGTGTGGGTTCTATCACAAATTTATCCCACATTTCACTGAACTGGGAACTCCGTTGACGGAAACCTTGAAAAAGGGATTCCCGGACCAAATCATTTGGACACCAGAATGTGAGAATGCCTATAGTCAGTTAAAGGAGGCCTTGGTTAGCAAACCTGTATTACAGCTCCCTGACCTTTCCAAACCCTTTGTGTTGAGAACAGATGCGAGTGGGATTGGGATTGGGGCAGCTTTGTTACAGGAAGGAAAAGACGATGCTTCGGTTTTGAAACCTGTGGCATACGCAAGCAAGAAACTTCTACAGGCTGAGAAGAATTATTCAACCGTCGAGAGAGAGAGAGTGCTTGTCCCTCGTATGGGCAGTGCAACAATTCCAGCCATATTTGTATGGAGTTAAGTTTCGAGTCCAGTCGGAACATCAGCCCCTGATGTTCCTGGCTACTTCTCAGAAGCTCAACGCCCGTTTGATGCGGTGGTCGTTGTTAATTCAACCTTATAATTTCACAGTGGAGTACATTCCTGGGAAGGAAAATGTTGGAGCGGATTTCTTGTCAAGACACCCAGCTCCTGAAGAAGAAGAATGAATCATCTGGATTAAAATCATAGTGGAGAAGAGTGAGATGGACTACTCTCTTAAGAGGGGGCCTATGTCACATAATGGTTCAACATGATTTAACCAGTGATGAGAATAAAGGGCGATCTGAATTAGCGGATGTTCGAGGCCAAAGGTTTTTTCAACTAATCCAGGAAATGTAACTGCACGTGTTTACATCTGGTCGACGGATCGGGAACACTCAGTGGTGAGGGAGACGGGTCCCGGCATCGCTTTGACAGTTTGTCAACATTTGAATACAGATGGAACCCGTGGGATCATGGTGGCAATCGGATGTCGGCCATCACATGTCGGGCAGAATTAACAGTTGCAGAGGTGTAGGGAAAGTGAGTGCGCTGAATCATACATCGCTTTGACAGTTCATAAACAAGTTGGATTGAGAGCGGAAGTACTCAGCACGGAAGATAACAGTACATCTGTCAATTTATAGTTTCCGGAACATCAAGAAGATTGGCAGCTTGTTGGGGAAAACTGTTGTTGGGATCATACAGTAACTCGTTAGTTTGTTGGGGGAGTCAAAACAAGTGATGACAACTTTGACAGTGAATGGCAAGGGAAAATCGATTCTTGACAATGGATGATTGCCCAAATAACACCTGCAGGACAACAACCATGTCACGTGACCAATTTTAGAGGTTTGGCCAAAAACCATGATTGGAGATGGGGAGTTGAACGCAAACCTTGGATTGTAGAAGACGTGCTTCGGCACTGTGGTTCTGATGGGAAAACGTCTACCGTGTGCGAATTAGTGATTTAATTTTACACGTGCCTGTCATGGCAAGAGTGGATGTAATTTGATCTAACTGCAGTGTTGCCTAAGGTAGAACCGATTATAATTAGTTCTAATTAATATAGGCTGTAGCCTTGTTCAAACTATAGTGTGATGATTAGCACTGTTAGTGGAAAACTAACTAGAGTAGGGAAGTGATACTTGGCTCTGTTAGTTGAAAATAGATTAGTGAAGTGTGGATAAGCTTTACTAGTTGAGAATTAAGTAATTAGGGATAATTGGGATATTCCCGTAGTGTCCCTGGTGGGCGGGGTTCCGCATTCTGTTTGTTGATTTTTTTTTTCTTGTCTTGGCCTGATGATAACCTATGTGTTCAGTCATCTGTCCATGACAGAGTAGGTTCATTATATTTTCTGAGCGAGGCCGATGGACCACGATCATCTAATAGAGATCAGTGACGGTGAGTCTATCACCAGTTGTTTTATTTATTTCACAGGTTCCTCTGGTTGGAATGAAGAACCTGAAACCAAAGGAAAAATCCGATCCCGGATAAAGTATGGCGCCGGAAGATTGGCCAGCAACTTTACAACAGAGATTATGCCAGAGGAAGATGATCAACATTGCTCAGTGGAGCTGAATGGTATCCTACCGGATAAATACCGAATGAGTTTAGGTCATACCAGTTTTAACACACCAGTAGTGATGGATATTCAGTTCACTTATGACTAGAACAAAAATAAAGGACTCTATTGGAGTACAGACAATAACTGTTTAATAGTGAGAACTAGTGAACATTTATCAAGAGACAAACAGTCTTGTTCATAGGACAGTGTTCCATGTTTGTTTTCACCGCGCCGGAATTATGAAGCTGGAGTTTCTATAAACTGTTAGGAACAGTTGTGTTAGGAACAATAACAGTTTTTTCCACGGATTATATATTTACATGGGATTCAGATCTCATGGTCATCAGAGTTCCTGGAGGAGGACATGTCTGGAGAGAAGGATACGACTTCGGTGAGGTTTATCGTACTGACTCGAATGATGTCGTGTGATCCTTGCCATGATGTGTACACTATGATCCTGAACTTTGTAGGCTGACACATACATTTATGTTATAATACACGACACACATTTTCTTCGCATACACGTCTCATATACGTTACACTTTTCTTTTAATAAATTAATCTTTATTAATTTTTAGAAGCAAGAGTTGTTGAGTATGTTGCGTTGGGGAAGTATGAGAGGGGGCATAGTACGACAGTGAGAGAGTGATAGGAAAAGGTGTCTACGGGCTGATGGAGTGAGTTGGACGGAAGCTGGTGGATTCTCCAGGATATTGATAACGAAAAAATATTATAATGTGGGTGTTGACTCTCTTCACTCCAGGGACGACACTTTAAAGGAGGACACGACATATCCTACCATTTCACAGTCCTCTCCTCCCTCTCAACCATCTTTAATCTCTCTAATTATTATTCCACTACATTGTTCTCAACTCCCTGAGTAAAATGATATATCACTCAAGCTAGTTGAAGCCACACAATAGGATACTAGTGCCGACGCTCCTATGATACTTTCTAGCACCGCACTTATAGAACATTCTATCACTAATCATAATACATTATATCACCACACCTATAACACATTATATCACCGCACCTATAATACATTATATCACCGCACAGTACTGTACTCTATTCCTAATCATATTCTAAGTTAGATATGATTAATAGCCTACCATATGCCTATTCCGGTTGCTAATCGAAACTAGGCAATCACAGACTGGATCTATGTCCGCCGTTAAATATCAACAATTTGACACCCTAGTTTCTTTCATTGAACACAACTCGGAAAACTGCACCGATCTTTCCCACTTCAGAAATCTTGATCGACTAACTCCACTTGTTTACCGCAACACTTTTTATATTGGGCTGGAGTGACGTCACCAAAAAGTATAGACGCTGATCCGTCCAGAATCTGGTTTCCTCCTCCTGTTCGAGACTAACTGGAGTCAATCCGCCGTCAAATTTGCTTTCATTTGGGGAAATTCTTTGTCCCGTACATCAATAGTTCAGTCTGTCTGTGAGCCACAGAATTCCCCACATCACAGAATCCATCCCGCGTCTGTCCAGACTTTCCGTCTAGCACTTCAAAGGCTACTACCGCCTTGGCAGACGTTTGGCGTTGTTATTCGTTTCTCGAACAACCCACATCATAAAGATTCGCCGACCAGGGGTAGACATTTTGACGCGACGTATCTTGTTTCTCAGTTAGAAATGCCGATCGTGTGTAGACAGTTTTAACGACGTATTTTTCTCAGTCTGTACAACATCAAAGGGTCGGTTGTTTTTGCAGACTAATGTCGGGTCTTGTTTGTCATCGATCGCAACTAACAAGTTTATTTTCCGTGACAAACATTGGCTATGCGGCTGATGCAGTATTGTTTGCAGACAATAAATAGGATCTGCTAGAGTTAGTACACAGTTAATAACAAAATCCAAGACAGTGCAGTCAATTAAATGTATTTTAGTAATTATTCATCTGAAGGCGAGTAAGTTTCATTAGAGATCATACTGTGATATCTTCAAGCTAACTATTTCTATTCCAAAGCCTTCATTTATGTACTCCTAAAAATTAATCTCCGTGCCTCCCTTGTTGAGTGGTTTTTAATTAGCGACATATGTTATGTCCCTCCGTACAAAGATTGTCTACTATAGATTTCTACTTTTTTTTTTTTTTTTTTAAACAATTGAGAAACTACAATGATCGAACTCCTTTATGTTGGTCTGTGCGTATGCGTCCAATGCGAAGGCAGACGCAGAGGTAGCAGTTCCTCGTGAACATTTGGGTCACGGGGAAATGTCATGATTGTACGATTTCAATACTAAAGACAGATCACGGGGAATCATTGCTCCCAAAAAAAAAAAAAAAAAAAAAAAATGGGACGAGATTTAGGATGGATTCGAAACCATCAACTATGTCTGTGTCACCAGAATTACAAGCCATGTAGGAGATGGGGCCAGTACTATTAACCTGTAGGAGATGGGGCCAGTACTATTAACCTGTAGGAGATGGGGCCAGTACTATTAACCTGTAGGAGATGGGGCCAGTACTATTAACCTGGCACTAATTTCCCCTCAACTGACTGCAGTATGCAGGTGGGAGTGCATTTCTTTACTGGACGTTTTGCAGTCAACACCACGATTATTTGGCTGTTGTTGATGTCTTGGCAAGTTTCACACCCACGTCACGGACACCGGCATCACCAGACTGCTGAATACAATATGGGATATTAGAGACATACAGCCTGAATTATGTAAATCTATATTTATTGCAACCCATATGGCATAGGAAGCCTTGGGATGTGGTCAACACCGATCAATTAGTATAATGAGTAGCATCACAAAGATTTTGCTAAAACATCATTATGCAGACAGTTAATAAGAAAATCTACCCGAAACATGTGAAGAACAATGTGGTTTTGTAGAAGGCAAGGCGTTATAAAGAAGTAAACGCAGATCTATAACTTTGCTTTATTGACTACACTAAGACTGTCGATAAAGTGAGGCATGTCGACATGACAAGGATGCTTGAAGATCTACAAATTGATGTAAAAGACCTGAGACTACAAACAAATAATATTATAAAAAACTAGATGCCATCATAATTGATAATAAAGTAGGTCAATATCAGCCTATTAAAAGAGGTGAGAGACAGGGATGTGTAAAGTCTCCAGATCTTTGTTCGCTGTACAATTAAAATAGTTTTCAGAAGTATAGAAGATATGGAATTAATCGACGTTGGGGAACGATACACCAATAACATTAGATATGCAGATGATACAGTCTTGATTGCAGACAATGAACAGGGCCTGCAACATTTAGTAGATGAGGTTGTTGCACACAGTGAACAACTAGAGTTAGAACTGAATAATAAGAAGACGAACGTTATGGTCGTCACTGGGAAGAAGGAAATACCGCAATGTGATATACGAGTAAATGGGCATATTCTTAAGCAAGTGTATCAGTACAGTTATCTCGGAACTGTCACAGCAACTGATGGGTGATGTCTTGAAGAGATTAGAACAAGATTTGTCATTGCGAAGGTAGCCTCTTGCAATATGGAAACCATACTGACCAATACAATTATATCAATTGAAACGAGAAAAAAGAATGTTGAAGTGCTACATAGAACAAGCACTTTTGTATGGAGATTTACTCAAGTGAGACTAAACTAGCGGATGATGCCCTCAATGCCATAGAGGCACTGACAACTCTAGACCTCCTGGACATACTTATCACCATAACAGAAGTTAATTGTGCTATAAATGAACTTGCATCTGACAAGGCTCCAGGTAAGGATGGGATTCCAATAGAGGTTATCAGGAGTGGGCAAGATACACTAACTCTACAGAACCACCAGCTAATAGAGCTATTGCTGGCGAGAAGAACGAGTCTCACAGGATTTCAAAGACTCAAGCATCATAACACTGTACAAGAGCAAGGGCGATCGGAGAGACTGCAACAACTATATGGGTATCTCACTTCTGTGTATTGTTGGGAAAGTATGTGCCATAATTGTTCGGCGCAGACTGCAAGTCCTGGGGGATAAAGTCTACCTTAAACCACAGCGTGGCTTTCGACAGAACCGATCTACCATTGATCTGATATTCTCATTACGACAAGTGCAAGAAAAATGCAACTGTTTATTGCCTTCATCGACATCCAAAAAGCATTTGATTTAGTCAGTCGTGAGGGTCTGTTCAAGGCACTAAAGAAGATTGGCTGCCCACCAACTCTTCTCTCCATTGTGGAATCTTTCCACACGGGCATGAAGGGTATAATCCCGTTTGATGGTGCAACTTCAGAAGAGTAAAACGCAAAACACGGATAAAGAAAATATCAAGCTGGTGGAGCGCAGAAGTAAAGAAAGACAAAAAGGAAAAATATAAAAAGTGGTCGAAGAGCAAACAGGAATGCGATTACATAGAATATAGAATAGCGAGAAGACATGTGAATAGAATAGTACAGAGAGAAAAACAGACTGGGAGGAGTATGGAGAAACTCTAAATAAAAACTACAAGGAGGCAACTAGAAACTTCTATAAAAGATAAGTCAATGAGAACCAGAGGAGATCCCTTTGACCCAACTGAAATAATTAACAACGAGAATGGAGAACCAATCACATACCGCGTCTGCATACTGCAGTGAGCTGATGGGAAACCATTGTCAGGCTGATAGTACTGACATCATCTCCTACTCGGCTTGCACTTCTGATGACACAGACACCGTTGATGTAGATCTGCTGGCTGATTTAAGGTCCATGCTAAAGCTCCTGTAATTTTCTTTTTGGAAGCAATGCACCCCATGATCTGCCTCTAGTATTGAAACCCCACAGAAAATGCGTTATCACTGTGACCCAGCATTTTACTGAGACACTGCCACCTTTGAGAGTCTATTTTGCATTGCAGGTATAAGCACTGACCAGCATAAAAGGGTTCCATCATTGTAAATGATCGTTGGGTAAAAACACTGACACCTTTACAATAGGAAATCATAGTACCAAGGGACATCAATGGATTGGATATTATAACCAACAAGGGAAACAACGAGGTTAATTTGTTGTAGTATATAAATGAAGACTATGTAATGAAAACATTTAGATTGAAGATAGCATAGTATGATGTCTAATGAAACAAACAACACCAACGATGAATAGCTACTAAAATAAATGTTACTTATTCCATTGTCTGGGATTTACAGTCTGTGACCTCACATGGTAGATAATATATCAAAAGAAATATAGTATAGTCTGTTAAGAGATAATATATGCAGTGGAATATCCGTTTAATCACAGTTCTTTTCAGTAGTGCGGAAAGAAATATTTTTGGCTAGCACATGTGCATGTGCTACAAAATTGTAAAAAAAAATGTGAAACAACAGGAGTCAGTTTTACATCATCAGCAAGAAGTTCACGTTGAAACTAACCATGGTGGTTGTGACCAGCATTGATTGTATACTATCATTGACGTTCATTTGAAACCCGTTCCAATGGCTTTATTACAAAAGCATGACATAAACCTCAACAGGTGTTAGTTCAGTGTTTCCCAACCTTTTTTGTGCCATGCCCCACTTAAGCCTATCTACAATTCATATTGCCCCCCTCCACCGCCCCACGCCCCTCCCCCCCGCCCCCTCAACATATACATTATTTTTAAAATTCAAAACTTGAAATGTTCACTACAGAAACTTGAATGATAGGTTTTAGGAAGAAATCACTAGGTAATTATTGAGCAAACACAGTAAGTAAATTTTCAAAACATATAATGGAGAACTGAAATTCAAGTACAAAATAATTTTAATGAAAGATTTTTCTATATTATTTTAATTATTAGTAATTATTTATTATTTAAATTTAGTGAGATCCTTGCCCTTGATGCTTGCTGCAAAGAGATCTTATGTCAGGTTCCAATTTAGTTAACTTCAGTCTCAAGTCTCCCCGTTTTGTTATATTCAGCCGATTTCTTCCATTTTCGAATTGCCCCCCTAAACAGTCAAATTGCCCCCCTGTGGGGCGTGGGCCTCACGTTGGGAAACACTGTGTTAGTTAGTCTTTCTTCTTGAACCCAAGTCGGCGCATAGGGCAGCAGTCACGACCCTCCATGCTTGGCGGTTCGCTGCTACCTGTTGTAGATCTTGGATATTTACTTGACCATTGAATGAGCCTTCTCTGATGATGGTTCTACGCAGGGTCTCTCTTGGTCTTCCCCGTTTTCTTTTCCCTACCGGTGACGATATGAGGGCTTGGTAGGGGAGTCTTGTCTTGTCCATTCTGAGTACATGGCCGATGTAGTTCCAACGGCGTCTTCTTATAAAATTAGATACTGTATCTTGCTTAGTCTCTTGTCTTATTTGCGTATTGGTTTTGAAGTCTGTGCAGTGGATGTTTAGAACTCTAAGACATTTGTTCTCAAAATTATCAAATTTTTTATCTAAAGCTACCGTTGATTTCCAGCTTTCACATCCATACGTTAACACTGGAATCACACAAGGTATGATGTAGGTCTGAGTACACGATGGGATAGGTGGTCATTATCAGCATCATAATGTGTCCTGCCAGCTGGCATAGCTTTTCATGTCTCTCCACAGATATCAGTCACTGGTGTTCTGGATCAACTCTGCTGATAATAATCTCCAAACCACCACCTTCACAGATAAATCAAACGATACCAGGGACATACGTTGAATAGAAGCAGGTCTTGGATGACACAAGCTGAAGAGCAGGGTAGATCGTGGAAAACAATGGATAGAAGTGCTTCCTAACAAAGGAACATTACAAAAATGTGGCTGAGTGGTCTCATGGTATGGTGTCCGCATCGAGTGCTGGTGGTCCTGGGTTCAAGTCCCAGCGAGGGCCGGAATTTTTTCACGTGTACCTCTAGTAACAAATTACCGCCTGATCTCTGGGTAGTGTGATGGACGCCCGTGTGTATTGTTGCGAACGTAAACAATCCCTTGGCAATTGGACATTGAAATGAATGATTGATTGATTTCAATCAATCATTTCAATCAATCAATCATTTCGATGTCCAATTGCATCGAAAAACAGTAGCCTAACGACACTGTTTCGTGTTAAAAATCTACCCAAAGTATTTCAGGATCCTCACCGGTGTTACGGAGTTTGTGCACTGACCTGAGATTCTCCGGATTCAGACTTGAGACAGGAGTAGAACGGAGGACTTATGGGTTACACCCGCATACTGTGATGTTGATCTGTCTACTAATCTAAACGAAACTAAAAGAAACTAAAGGAGCGTTACACAGAGTTACAGTTACATTGTCCGACGGTGTCGAGAATGGGTGGCGGGTCTAACATTGGTGTCAGTGTAACGGCAGACAGAAGACAGATTCATTACAGTTTACTTCACATATTTTCTCTTACTCAAAACACCTTCAAATTCACTACTCTCATTAAACGGTGGCATGTATCCTTATTGTAGAAATGACTATTCTATGTGTATCTGTTTATTGAATGACTTACAATATTAAATAACACAACATAATGCAGCTTTACAGAACATAATTACAGATAGCATAGGAAGACCAGGCCAGCAGTAAGCACATGCATACACAAAACACGACATACAAACACATGGAATACACTACAGTGATTACATTAAGGCATAGGAACTGAATAGAAAGAATCGACAATTGAAAACCTGAAAAAAACAAAAAATGAAAACAACACGAAAATTTAAAAAAATAAAAATATGTATGTATATTATTTCAGAATCTCAGTCTTTGATCCTTTATCACTAAAAACATACTGTTTGTGAATTACTAAGTAAGTTTTCGTTTACTTGTTTATTATTATTTTTTTTTCTAAACGACTGACGTTGTTAACAATCTTACTGTGGTGAAAGATATCTACAGCGTTAACGTGCACTTCCTAAATCCGCTTGTGTATTATACATGGGCATCAGTGTCATCTGTTTCCTTGAGCGTTACAAATATCTCTACAACCAAAGTTTATATCATATTATAACACATGCATATGTGCCAGCCAAAATTGTTAGCTTTATCCAGAAAAAAAATTCCTAATTTCAGAAGGATATTACACAAGATATATTGTCACGTAGATAGACTGCACTTCTCTTGAGACAATATCTACCATGCGAGTCACATACTAAACATCTAAGGCAATGATATAACTTACATTTATGTTAGGAGCTATTCATCTAAAGCAGGGGTCACCAAACTTTGTTCACGGCGGGCCGGATAACTGACAAAATGACTCGTGCGGGCCGGATACTCATTCTGTACAATACTTGCGCCGGTCTCCGTGGCGAATATCTGACGGACGCGGTTCGTAATTCCGTATACCCACGTTCGAAATACAGCTGCGAGCGATTTGGCAGCAGACAACGTTGCGCTGGTTTTTACACTATGTTATGGGTGCCGGTCGTTCGAAAAGCAATGGTAAATTACTGAACGTAAACTTGCCAAGACATCAACAACAGCAAACAATGCTGGTGTTGACTGAAAACGTCCTGTAAAGGATATAAAACTAACTTTAACAATAATTGCAAGCTAGAACGAAAGCGCTGGGAAAAAAGACGAAAAACTAAGTTAATCATGGAAAGGGCGTGCAATGCATACAAACAAACAAAGACAACCAACATATTTATATTTATTTACTAAACAAAGTTATCAAAGAAGGCGACGTTAGAAAAAAGATAGTTACATCAGAGATATTGTGTACATATCCGAATCTCACAAACTAAGCAGCATAAGAGGATAGTGAGATTTGTGAAACTGACGTGTGGCTTTCAAAATACCATCAAAAACTTCAAAATACCATACCGTTTGGTTTGGAATTGCTGCATCCAATCAAGAGAATTGCTTTCAAATGATCATCAGTCAATCTCATTCGATGTGGTGACTTCAATCGTCTGCACTTTGATCTAGCCTTGACCACCCAGCGGAGGCGGTCTTCATTATGTCACACGGGGACTTGGTGCTGTATAGAGCGGTCCTTGCCCTTAGGGAACATTAAGTCCTAAAATAGGTACTCAGAAATACATTTGTGAATATCTGTATGTTATATGTTATTTTTATAAAATTGTGCAAAGTATACATATATATTTGCTTTATTATCCGTATACGCTTAGTCAACTTATTCAACACGATGCGACCATAATCTTCAACCAGCCAGGAAAGAGTGCACACAGTTGTGAACGTGGCCGGTGTTGGAGATGCCTAACTGCACTGGCTATCTCAATCAGCAAAACTTTCAAAATATTTTACATTATTTTTATTTTATTGATGGGATCTTCTCTAGGCAATCAAAAAATAGTCGTATTACTTATATATATATATATATATATATATATATATATATATATATATATATATATATATATATATATATATATATATATATATATATATATATATATATACACGCACAAACACACAAATAGGGTTAGATCAATTTGTAATCTTTCATAGGTAAAAATGTAGAAACTTGTTTAATAGGAAATCATAGCACCAAGGGACATAAATAGAATCGATGTTTTAATCAACAAGGGAGACAAGGAAATTAATGTACTGTAGTCTATATATATATAAAACAGAGTGTATGTGGCTTTGTTTGTGGTCAGCTATGTATTGGATGCGTTCGATAACGGTACATCTGATTGAGATGAAATTTTCTACACGTCTTCCTTTCATTCCTGTGCAATCGACTATAATAGTTTCTTAGTGTAAAATCTTCTACTTATTTAATAACATTTACTTTTTCATTTTTCATTATATAATTTCTATATAGCAGGGGGACTTCACTCTAGAAAAGTTATTTCAAGGGGCATAACTTTTAATAACATTTCTATATACTTTATAGTCATATTGTTGGACTTACTTGCACTATTGTTAAACTCTTTGTCTATAGTTATTTTCAGGCATATAAGTTATAATAAATAATGATATAATCTTAAAGGCATTTTCAAAGTTTTCATAAAAATAATGCATAATGCATAACATTGTAACCCATGTTTTTCTGCTTAAAGAACTTATCAACTGTCATGTCGGTGATTAAAAACAGTTTTCATTAAAAATGTGTGGTAGGACATTTTTTTAAGTTACTATGCGCCAGGAGCTGGGCGAAACCACGCCGGGTCAGATAGATAGACAGACAGACAGATAGTCGGGAACGGAAGCTTATTTGACTACTTATATGAATTAAATGAGATGCTCCCCACCAGGGACTGGGTGAAGCCGGGCCGGGACAGACAGACAGACAGATAGACAGACAAACAGATAGTCGGGAACGGGAGAGTTTATATGACTACGTATATGAATTAAATTAGATGATCCCCACCAGGGACTGGGTGAAGCCGGGCCGGGTCAGACAGACAGACAGATAGACAGACAGACAGATAGTCGGGAACGGGAGAGCTTATATGACTACGTATATGAATTAAATGAGATGCTCCCCACCAGGGACTGGGTGAAGCCGGGCCGGGTCAGACAGACAGACAGACAGATAGACAGACAGACAGATAGTCGAAAACGGGAGAGCTTATATGACTACTTATATGAATTAAATGAGATGCTCCCCACCAGGGACTGGGTGAAGCCGGGCAGGGTCAGCCAGACAGACAGACAGACAGACAAACAAGCAGACAGACAGACTGATAGATAGATAGATCCCCTCTAGGGCCTGGGCGAAGCTGGGCCGGGTCAGCTAGTATATATATATATATATATATATATATATATATATATATATATATATATATATATATATATATATATATATATACTAGCAGACTCGGCCCGGCTTCGCCCAGTCCCTGGTGGGGAGCATCTCATTTAATTCATATAAGTAGTCATATAAGCTCCCGTTCCCGTTTCCGACTGTCTTTCTGTCTGTCTGTCTGTCTGTCTGTCTGTCTGTCTGTCTGTCTGACCCTGCCCGGCATCGCCTAGCTCCTGGTGTGGAGCATCTCATTTAATTCATATAAGTAGTCATATAAGCTCCCGTTCCCATTCCCGACTATCTATCTGTCTGTCTGTCTATCTGTCTGTCTGTCTGTCTGTCTGTCTGTCTGACCCGGCCCGGCTTCGCTCAGCCCCTGATGGGGAGCATCTCATTTAATTCATATAAGTTCCCGTTCCCGACTATATGTCTGTCTGTCTGTCTGTCTGTCTGTCCCTCCCTCTCTGTCTGTCTGTCTGTCTGTCTGTCTGTCTGCCTGATGAGGAGGGAGGAGGATGAAGAGGGAGGAAGAGGGATGTGGAGGAAGGAAGAGAAGGAAGGAGGAAGGAGGAGGTAGAGGGAGGAGGAGAGGGGGGAAAACGGAGGAGGGAGGACGAGGAGGCTGGAGGAGGTAGGAAGAGGAGGAAGAGAGAGGAAGAGGGAGGAGGAGGAGGGAGGAAGAGATAGGCGGAGAGAGGAGGAGGAGGGAGGAGGAGGATGGAGGAGGAGGAGGGAGGAATAGGAGGGAGGAGGAGGGAGGAGGAGGGATTAGGAGGAGGATGGGGAAAGAGAATAGGAGGAGGAGGGAGGAGGAGGAAGGAGGAAGAGGGAGGTGGAAGAGGGAGAAGGTGGGAGAAGGAGGGAGGAGGAGGAGAGAGGAGGAGGAGGTGGAGTGAGAAGGAGGAGGGAGGAAGAGGTAGAAGGAGGAGAGAGAAGGAGGAGGGAGGAGAAGGAGGGGGAGGAGGATGAATGATGAGGAGGGAGGAGGAGGAAGAGGGAGGATGAGGGATGTCGAGGAAGGGGGAGGGAGGAGGAGGGAGGAGGTAGAGGGAAGAGGAGGAGGGAGGAAAAGGGAGGAGGGAGGAGAGAGAGAGGAGGAGGAGGGAGGAGTTAGGAGGAGGACGAAGAGGGAGGAGGATGGAGGAGGAGGAAGAGGAAGGAGGAGGAGGAAGAGGGAGGAGGGGAGGGAAAGAGGAAGAGGGTAGGAGGAGGAGGGGAGAGAAGGAGGAGGGGTGTGGAGGAAGGAGGAGGAGGGAGGAAGAGGGAGGAGGTAGAGCGAGGAGGAAGAGGGAGGAAAAGGGAGGAGGGAGGAGGAGAGAGGAGGAGGGAGGAGGTAGGAGGAGGATGGAGGAGGAGGAAGGAGGAGGAAGATTGAAGAAGAGGAGAAAGAAGGAGGAGGAGAATGACGGAGGAAGAGGAGGGAGAGGTAGGAGGGGGAGGGGAAGAGGAAGAGGGTAGGAGGAGGAGGAAGGGAGAGGAGGAGGAGGGAGAAGGGGGGAGGAGGAGAAGGGAGTAGTATAGATTAGGGGAAGGAGGGAGGAGGAGGGGAGATGAGGAGAAGGGAGGAGGCGGAGGGAGAAGGAAGAAGGAGGAGAAATGAGGAGGAGGGAGAGGAAGGAGGGAGGACGAGGAAAAATTAGGAGGGGAGGAAGGAAAGGGAGGTGGAAGAGGAGGAGGGAAGAGGAGGAGGGAGGAGGAGGAGGGTTGAGGAAGGAGGTAGAGGGAGGAGGAGGAGGTAGAGGGAGGAGGAGGAGGAAAGAAAGGGTGGAGAAAGAGGAGGAGAAGGGAGGAGGAGGAGGGTGGAGGGAGGAGGTAGAGGGAGGAGGAAGTAGAGGGAGGAGGAGGAGGGATGATGAGAAGGGAGGAGGAGGGAGTAGGATGGAGGAGGAAGAGGGAGAAGGAGGGAGAAGGAGGAGGAGGGAGAAGGAGGAAGGAGTAAGAGGGATGAGGATGGAGGAGTAGGGGAGAGGAAGAGGGAGAAGGAGGAGGGAGGAGAGAGGAGGAGGAGGAGAGGAGGTAGAGGGAGGAGGAAGAGGAGGAGGAGGGAGGAGAAGGGGTGTGGAGGGAGGAGGTTGAGGGAGGAGGAGGGAGGAGGAGAAGAAGGGAGTTCGCCATTCCGAATTCATACTCGTCTAGGTTCTTTGATTTCGGTCCTTCCATTGATTGTTCTTCCCTTCTACATGACTGTAGATAACTTCCTTACACATAAAAAGATTAATTGTTATTGATATTGCCGTGGCATGGAGGAATATCAGCAGCAGAGTTGATCCAGATAACCAAAAACCAAGATCTATGGAGAGCCATGAATGCCTACGCCAGCCGGCACGGCACTTGATGATGATGATGATGATTGCCGTGTGACGATTCTGTGTAGTCATGTCATTTTCTTCGCTTTTCCTAGCTTTGTGGTTCAGAGATTCTTTCATCATCATCATCATATATTTACGTACGTATTTAGGGAGGGGGAGGAGGGAGGAGGAGGAAGAAGAAACAAAACTATGACAGTTGGCAGCGATGGAATGAGAGGAAGACGTGTAGAAAATTTCATCTCAATCGGATGGGCCGTTCGGGAACGCATAAAGGACATACAGACATACAGACATACAGACGGAGATTGCCTTTTATATATAAGATATATATATATATATAGGAAGACTAAATTAAAAACAGAGTTAGTTTTAATATAATATGGTATTAGTTCTAAGGAAACGAACAATACATACGATTAATAGCTAATAAATTACAGTTAGTACACTGTCTAAGATGTCCAGTTTGTAACCTCACACGGTATATAATATTTCAATAGAAGTGCAGTATATTTACGGGATACTATATTTAGTGTAATATCCGTTTAAGTACAGTACAGTCGGCAATATTAAACATGACATTTTTGGCTGGCACATGCACATGTGTCACAAAATAGAAATAATTTAAAATAAGAGTAGTCAGTTTTAGTAAGGCGCATCATGAAGCTCAAGCTGAAACTAACCTTTGTGGTTGTGACAGCCATTGCCTGCATACTACTACTGATCAATGCGGTCATGAACACTGAGCCTTTCTATCTCGAACTCTACAAACAGCACGGGCAGTCTCATCAACTACGTCGACCTACTTCAAGACTGAATGGTGGAGATTCAAAACAAGCTGCCTTGCAAACGTCATAAAGAAATCTGTTGACGGACAAAACATCGCCGCTAGAAATGAAAAAAAGGAAAATCGCTCACTATAGATTGAAAAGGAAAGAGGGACTTGTGCGTATGTAATAATACAACAATTTAAAAAAAAAAAATAAAGTTGTTCACTGTCGTAACAACCGCATCTACCAGATGTTACAGATAAATCCTCACTATCGAAAATCAATACACTTGTCTAAAGCACACACCTATAATTGCCTTGTATCGGTATAGGCTAAGTGTGAACAGACTCAACATTATGTGACTATACAGTAATCAAGAATTCACACAGACGTGAAGATGGCTGGTATTGGAGATGCCCAACTGTAATGCATCTCTCAATCACCAAACTCAACGAAACAAACATAAGGCAAGTGAAACATGTCGGACAGGTTAAAAGACATAACTCTCCTATGGGCTGCATTGCAGAGACCACACGTTGACCATGCAGCCTAGATCAAATTCTAATCATCTGCACTTGATCTGGCCAGGGCTACAACCAGAGGCCTGCCTAGTTTACTTCAGAGGAAAGGTAACACCACTATATCTGGAACAAAACAGGTTGCAGAAGCTTTCGGCTCACCAAGGCATTGCTCTAAGTGTCCGTTTGTCGAAGCTTTAATCCTAGACGAGTTACCGCCCAAGGCTTATGGCATGATCCGCCCTGCCACGACATTTAGTCTTTGGGTTGCATATCGTTGCACAAGGATGAGACCTGTACCCTCAGAACGATGTTCCTTCGCCCGAAACCGTTGGCACAATGCGGGATGTCGGTAGTACTGTTAACTGCCATACAGTAGCCCAGTCATATTTGACTAAGACCTGACTAAAACGCTCACGCATATAGTAACACAATACAGAGATTTCATTTTTTTTTTGTTTTGTTTTGTTGCAGCCGCGATGGCGCAGTGACTAGTATCCTTGCCCGTGCTCGTGAGATAGAATTCGCAAAAAAAGGATGTAGAAAAAAGTAGCCTGAGCTGGGTAGCCCCATTTCAAAAACTGCAGCAGGGAATGTCCTGTGATTTACAATGTATTACGGAGATCAGCATGGCCAAATGGACACGACAGCTGGATCTCAAACATCTAGTTTCCTGATGCCAAGGTAGCAAGTTTAATGCCTACACTGGTTATTTGCACTAAAAATATCGACTTCTCGATATCGACTTGGAGACGTAAACTGGAGGTACCTCAGAAGTCGAAGTGTGTTCCTCTGGTGGCAAGGACCACTGGTAACGTGGAAAGCTAATCCACACACAACAATCAGTCCAATCAGAGAATGCATTGGGTTTCAGTAAACGGTCATTTCATCGATGGGTGCAAGAATCTAGAATTAAACCACCACGCAATAACCAAACGGTAGGTCAAAAAGGCTATTGTAGACAGCTTTGACAAGGATGTCATAAGGCCAGCTATTTTAAAAATGCTGGATGCCAAAGAAAGTGACTGTAAGAAACCTTAGGGTTTGGTTGAGAAAGAAAAATATCATAGAGCTATCAAAAACAATTTTGTGGAAATCTATAAGGACATTAGGCTTCACTTTTAGAAAGTACAAGGGAGGTAGAAATATCCTTTGCGAGCAACTGCATTTATGAGCCATGAGAAGCAAATACCTACGTGAAATAAGTGAAATGCGCAAAGAAAATTATAGCATAGTGTATTTGGATGAAACGTGGATCAATGCGCACCACACAAGTGATAAGAAATGGCAATCAGTGAATGGAAAGATAAAGCCATATGTGCCCAGTAGTATAGGACATCATTTGGTCATGGCGCATGCTGGTAATACGCATAATGGCTTACTACAGAATGATGGGCTCGTGTTCGTATCAAAGCATACAGACAATAGGGATTACCATAATGAGATGAATGGTAATGTATTGAGAGATCGGCTTGAGAATACAGTGCTTCCATCCCTAGACAGACCGTCGTGTCCAATTATGGACAATGCATGATGTCAATGTTGTTGCCCAAGAAGACAAAATACCTACAGCATCGAGCACAAAGAGAGCAATAAAGATATGGCTCCGAATGGAAAACATATCATTTCCAGAAATGTATTTCTAGCTAGAATTGTTGTCCCTTGTAAAACAGACGCCGAAAAGAAAGAAATATCAAATCGACAAGTTGATAGAAGAGCATCGTCATGAGTGCTTGAGACTTCCGCCGTACCATTCTCATTTAAACCCTACAAAACTTGTGTGAGCTAAAATTAAATGACAAGTGGCAGCTGACAATACTATATTCAATTTTTCTGACGTCAAGATACTAACCCAGTCTACGTTGTTAAATATTAATAAAGGTTAGTGGAAAAAATGTGAGGACCATGTGTTGAAAGATGAAGATGACTATTGGAGAAAGGATATATTGAATTTTTTGCAACCGAGAGCAGTCATCAACCTACTGGAATCTGCGACACAGATTAAGGTCTGGGCAGATCGCAGACATTAATCCACATACACACCTACTTGGATATTTTTACTCCAACTATTCAGAAGAAGAATTGTAGGCCCTAAACATTACAACATCGGCACAAACAATACAACTTGTCAATAGCAACAGTTTGTATTCCACGGTGATGAATTTTCAATTCCGTAAGCCCTCAACGGTGACAAACAACTGGCATTGAGGAAAAAAAAAGGTTTAGACGCATTGAATACCAACCGAAGAGTAATATTGTGGTGGGAACTGACATACTGTGGAATAACAAGAAACGTGAGAAGAAACACGTTGTCAAATGAGGGCACAACACACGAACACACGAATAATTCTACAAACTTCAATGAAAAGAAGGCCAACAGCTTGGCCGTTAAGAAAGAAGCCCAATCAGAGACATTCACAGCTATATTCGTCGCGCAAAACAGGTAATCGTGTTCCGTCTTAGCAGAGTAGACATTGAACCCATTCTCATACGAATCCGGATACGCCTTGTGTCGTCATATGAATTGGCGAGGCATTCATTACTGTAAAACTAGTTTGTTAGCTAGAGGTCTCTAGTCTTTCACCAAAACCACAAAGAAATATCGCCGTTTTCCATATTTAAGTTGCTTTTGGACCTATCAAAGACATATTCCTTGGGTGGCAGGAAAAATTGCATAACGATGCAACAGACAGTTTTCAAAATAATTGATCGTGAATGACGGCATTCATTACTGGACAGACTATAGAAGTTGTAGCACATGTATAGACGACGCTTGAGTTCAAAACACGAAAACATGTATACGCGCGTAACCTGTCTCTTCTTCTATAGAGTATAGATGGATCTGATGTTTGTGAAATTGTGTTTTGTCTGCCTTCCATAGGGTATAGATGGATCTGATGTTTGTGAAATTGTGTTTAGTCTGCCTTCCATAGAGTATAGATGGATCTGATGTTTGTGAAATTGTGTTTAGTCTGCCTTCCATAGAGTATAGATGGATCTGATGTTTGTGAAATTGTGTTTAGTCTGCCTTCCATAGAGTATAGATGGATCTGATGTTTGTGAAATTGTGTTTAGTCTGCCTTCCATAGAGTATAGATGGATTTCATGCTTGTGAGATTGTGTTTATTCTATTCTTCTATATAGTAAAGATATATCTGATTATTGTGAGATTTTGATTTGTCCGCCTTTTCATAGGGCATAGACGGATCTGATGTTTGTGACTTTGTGTTTAGTCTGTCCTTCTATTCCCAAGAAATCGTCGTGCCGATGTGGTTACGTTGCCTGTCTCGGGCTCCAAAGTCGTGGGTTCTATTCCAGGCTATGTGGTTATTATTAGCCTATATATTATACACTCTAAGACAACTAACATAAACATTTCAAGCATGGACACCTCAAACAGCGGATGGTATTCCGTATGAGATGACCACCCATAGGTTAGGTGATGGCTGTGGTCATTATTGTTTTCTCAAATGATGTCACGAACATGACTTGGACTCAACATATCTGAATATAGTGTCACGTGAAGAAAGATTGAATGTTGAGGTAGTAGTGGATGGACAACACAGTCGTGCGTGCCAACACCCCCCCCCCCCACACACACACACACATACACATACACACACGTACATGTCTTTTTGGGGTGGCAAGCTTCTTGTTGTTAGCTTCTGCTTGTGGCATCCAAGACCCTCCTTTGCTATACAACAGAAGCTCTTTCCATTGAGGTACGGCAATGTGGCGCAAAACAATTCTATTGACAAAGACATTGCCTCATTGATGTTTTCTAAGCATCAGTATAATTGTATTTTCCTTGTAGTCGATATCGCGTGGTGACGTTGCGCATGTCACAACACACTCTTCTGTCTCGAGTACTGTGATTCATTTATGATACTGATGTCCCTCCATGCCAGGGCCAGACTATCCGCCATCAACGTCTCTCAGCTAAATAATCTCGATGTCTACATGCGGTGTTTATTACAAGGACTGCTGGAGAAACACGTAATATACATGTGGAAGTAAACAAATAAATATGTCCTTCGACAACGACACGCACATACACATGTTCTCGCTACGAAACGTAGGCCAGGTGAACGTAGACGCTATCAATAGATAACACACATACACCAATAAAGCAGTGCATAATTATAATAATAATAATAATAATAATAATAATAATAATAATAATAATAATAATAATAATTTCAAGACACCACTAGCCAAACTAAGATCCCACCCACCAACCAACGAACAAACCATCCAACAATTCAGCAAGGCCAGCCAACCATAATATACAAACCAAAAATTCTGTCATCTACCCAACCACACAACGATCTATCTATTCAACCAGTCAATCAATAGACCACCCAACAACTAAGGCATGCAAACTTCCACCCACTTAGCCAAATAACCATACAACCAACCAGCGAATCAATTATCCGGCTAACTGTTCAACTGCCCTATCACCTACACAACACACCAACGAGCCAGCAAACACACCTACAAATACCAACCACCCAAAAACACAACGTACCAATGAACCAACCAGCCAATAAACCAACCACCCAACAACCAACCAGCCAATAAACCAACCACCCAACCAACCAACCAGCCAATAAACCTATCACCCAAACAACCAACCAGCCAATAAACCTACCACCCAACGAACCAACCAGCCAATAAACCAACCAGCCAGTAAACCAACCACCCAACCATCCAACTAACCAATGCCTTAAATTCAGCAGAACTGAAGCATGGATTGCACGCCTCTCACACCCGATGATTGGTGAGCAGCGAATAAACAGAATATCATGCTATCTCTACATCAGAAGATAAAAGATGGCAGACAAACCACAAGCTCACGTGACCTCTCCACTCTTGGGAACAGAAAATCATGTTTAAACGGCAAGAAAATGGGCATCATTTCCCTCGGTTTGTGTCATCCAAGACTCGCTTCTCTTCACCTTGTGTCCATTCGTATCATTTCAATGATCTGCCACGGTCTTGGCATGGAGGAATATCATTTGTCCAGACACGTGATCATTCTGATGACGGCCACCTATTCCTTCGTGCACTCAGACCTACATACAATGATGGCCTTACTGCTTCACATACACACAACACTTTCTGGTACGGGGCTTTCTTGTTTTATGTTTTTCTTTTAAAAAACCCAAAAGAAAAATATCACCTTATACGTCAATTACTACTACCTGACTGTGGTAGACAATGATAAGAAACTGTAAAAGTGTGCAGTAGCATGGTAGCCCCTGTCGGTCTCCTTGGCCTAGGTGTTAGCGACTTTCTCCGTAATCCCCTATATCCACATGAGGAATGTAACTAACGTGAGAATTGGTAGCGGTTCTCGCCGCGTTGGTAACTTACGGGGTATGTGAACCGGCCGCTCAGAAAGTAATGGCAAACTACTGAGCGTAATCTTGCCAAGAAATCAACAATCAGCTGAAAGATGCTGATGTTGACAGATGATGATTACCTGTAAATGATATGCGGATGGTAGCCCCTGTAAAATAATGAGTGAGTCAGAGTTCTAAGAACCCATGCGAATAGCAACCTGTCTTTGTATGGGACAGCTTCCGATCTAGGAGCAAACCTTCATATCCAAAACCATATGCAAGGAAACTTTGTAGGTAACTTTATTGTAGCCTTACTGTACACAAAATGTTGTAATAACAGGCAGCTTTTTCTCTAAGCCTTCATAAACATCACACAGTGGACAGTAATGAACAGACCAAGTAAAAGGTAAGACAATGGTGCTTTTCGTCACATGTGGTCTTCTTAACAATTTTTTTTTTTTTTTTTTAGCATATCCTTTTTACAGGACTTAGCTGTCAACACCAGCATCTTTCAGCTGTATGTTGATCTCTTGGCAAGATTACGCTCAGTAGTTTGCCATTGCTTTCTGAGCGGCCGGCTCAGTATCCCGCAAGTCACCAGCGGGGGTCGAACCGCCTCAGCTCTCGCTCCGCTACGAGACTGCGTGATAAACGGGATTACAGAGAGAAAGTGTTGTAACCCCACAGCCAGAGAGACCGGCCTTAACAAATTACCTTCTTAAAAACATGAGAAGAAAAAATGATGTAACACACGGTAACTGTTTGGCGACTGAGACAGTCATTGCAGTGAACATCTCAAGCAGCTCAGAGCTACGGTGACGATACGTTTGTCATTCCAACTGATTGAATGTTCTTTACAAGGATAAAACATTTCCGCAGCGTTAAAGCAAACATCAGCGAATGTCTGACATCCACGTGTGTATTATCAAGGGACATCTGTGTTATCTGTTTCTTCGCGCCATTAACATATCTCTGAGAAATAATTTGATATCAGTTTGAAGCACATATATACGTGCCTGCCAAAAAATGTCACTTCAAAACAGTTTAAACGTCTTCAAAGATGGGGAATAGTACATTGAATATAGTATACCGTAAACAGATCCCGCTTCATCTGAGATATTATCTACCATGTGAGGACGCATACTGGAAATCTAAGACAGTGCAGTAAATTAAATGTATTTTAGTAGCTATGCATCTAAGAGCATATACATTTCATTAGAAATCATACAATGCAATCTTCAAACTAACGGTTTCTGTTACACAGCCTTGATTTCTATACTGCTGTAAATTAATCTCCTTGTCTCCCTTGTTGATGACAATAGCGATATATGTTATATCCCTTGATACATAGATTGCTTATTACAGGTTTCTACTGTTTAAACTATGAGACGCTACAATGATCGAACCCTTTATGTTGGTTAGTGCTAATGCCTGCAATGCGAAAGTTGACTGTCAGTGGTGGCAGTGCCTTGTGAAATTTTGGATCACGGGGAAATGGCTTATTCGTTATGGTTTCAATACCAAAGACAGATCATGGGGAAACATTTCTTCCAGCAAAAAAAATGGGATGAGCTTTAAGATGACTTGAAACCATCGACTTGATCTGCATCAGCAGTGACCGTTTCACCAGAATTGTTAGCCGCGTAGAAGATAGGGCCTGGACTATTAACCTGGCACTCATTTCCCCTCAACTGACAGCAGTATGTAGCTGGGATGTATCACCAGACTAACAACAAAGTTAGTTGCATATCTTTACAGGACGTCTGCTGTCTATGACATTATTGTGTGCTGTTGTTGATGTCTTGGCAAATTTACGTTCAGAAGTTTGCATTGCTGCTGAACGACAGGTACCATACCACTTAACACACACACAAAAACACAGCACAGAGAGGTTTGCTGCCTAATCTCGCGCCGCTGTTTTGCGAACGCGGGGTCACAAACCGCGTCCGTAAACACTTCGCCACGGACAACGGCATCATCAGACTGCTGAATACAATATAATTTGATGCGATTGATTTGGTTTGATTTGATTTAACTTTATTTTGAAAGGTGACATATTGAGCACACTGGCCCTTCGTGCATCCGGCCCTTCCAAACCCAAGACACAACCCTCACACACCACACATCCCCCCACACACATTCCTCACCCACCCACACATACCCATGCACACATACATTCCCCCACCCATCTACTCATCCTCCACCCACACATCCACCACGCACATCTCTTCCTACACACATTCCCCACGCACCCACACACACACCCAATAACCCAGGCAAACACACATCCCCAAACCACATAAGCTACAAACATACATCTTACACACACACACATTCCCCACTAACCCACACAACCTACACCCACCCACACACATCACCCACCCTCCCACAACCCCCCCCGCCCCCCGCCCACCCACACATCCTCCACCCACACACAGACATGATAGTGTAATGATATATATGATATTGGAGATATACAGCCAGAATTATTGCAAGCTCTGTGACATCATGAGCTTTGAAATGTGATCAACATCGAACAATTAGCATAATGTTGCACATCACAAAAACTTTGAAAAGAAACGTCATGCAAAGACTTATTATGGAAATTTACACGAAACAGAATAAGAACAATATGGGTTTGTAGAAGGCAGGGATAATGTCAATGCTGTGTATTTGCTGAGAACATTGGTGTAGCGTTCGGTAGAAGTAAACAAAGACCTGCATACTATCATAAATTCACATTCACATCAAAGAAGAACACTGATGTGATATGTGCTTCTAATGCCATGCTCTCATTTTTAGAGTCAATTTCTAGTATGATTGGAAAGTGTAATTTGAAGCTATTTATATGTCAACACAGAGAATATTCTACATAATTTTTTGGAAATTATTAAATATAATATGAACAACGGAGTTTTCTCCATCTAGACATGTAACTGCTCGAATACTCCAAGAGCAGTTTATTATATTTCGGTGTCCGGCGGTGGTGGAGGGGATGGGGGAGGCGGGTGGAGACACTTAAGAATCTCATATTGTATACAGAGTGTATCTCACCTACAACAACTTCCACATAGGCTATGTTTGTACGATATATTTGTATGTTTCCTCATCCTTTATCTTGACTGCGATTTGACACTTCAGTCTATAAATGCTCTTCGTGTGGATGATACTTCATGAAGCATGACACAATTTCGATCGAATGTATTTTTAAGCGTGCAAAAAAGAAAATGAACACTTTATCATCATCATCATCATCATCATCATCATCATCATCATCATCATCATCATCATCATCATCATCATCATCATCATCATCATCATCATCATCATCATCATCATCATCATCATCATCATCATCATCATCATCATCATCATCATCAACATCATCACAATCATCACCATCATCACAATAATCACCACACACACACATCATTAATTAGTAAGAAAGCATTAACTCTTCGCACATGCCACTGTAGACATGCAACGATAGATAATACACCAACAAAACACTAAACATACAAGACGCACGCAATCTTGAGTACACCACAGAATGCAACATCTCCAACACGCAATACATTCTTTTTTTTTTCGCCATTCAGTAAATTATTACACTATATACGTTAGAATCATTTGTCAGGTACATATACTCTAGACCAGTAGCTCCCAAGCTTTTCAAGCAGAGGGTCATATCTACTATTTTCGGTAGTTAAGCGGGCCACAACGTTATAACATTATAAAAATCGTGCAGTATCATTCTTACCTTTCTTAACTTAAATTTTAAATCAGTTCCGAAAACGCTATTAATGTGAATAATTTACAATTTTAACTGTTCTTCATAGCCAGTTATTTAAGTTCAGATGCCAGATTATCAATTTCTGGGCACAAGTCTGTCGTGCCCAAAGTCATAAGCGCAGCTAGGTTACTGTCGGTGAGTCTAGAGGTTTTTTTTTTTTTTTTACAGTCATTGCGGAAAATGACTAGAGGCCTCGCGTGCCACTTTCTGACAGCTGACGGGACACAAGTGGCCCGCGGGCCGTGGCTTGTGAATCTCTGCTCTAGACTAATGAATATTTCTCAAAGTAAAAGAAAAACTGAAATATTTCTCAGCACATGCCTTCAGCTATTCAAGAAATATGAAAACGTTTAATAAACTTAACTCTGTAATATACTCCCAAATGCTCCTCAATCCTTGAACAAGTTATCAAAAACTTGTGGCACAATACATTATTCCTTCTCGCGAGTGGCAATTCTCACGGTTTAGGTGAGGCCAGTCCAATCAATCGTTCCCAAAGCTTCCGTACCAATATCTTGCCGACAAGATGCAGTTCTCGTTCTGTCTGGTTAATCACTTCTTCTATCTAGTCACAGTTCATCTTCTTCTCAACCTTTGCGGTGTCTGTTTCGTTCTCTACAATCTACAGCCTCTCATTGATGAGCCTCTCTGTGTTTCTGTGATATGCAGAACCCTGGGGAAACGTTTGCAGCTGGACACTAGAAAGCTTTCAGCGTTGTGGTATTTCTTGCTTCATAGAGACGACTATACTCTCTTCTTACAATTTAATGCTAACCCTAGTCTTTCACAGTGTACAATAACCGTATCTTATAAATGTTGCAGATTATGTTCATTGTCTGCAATCAATATTGTTTGATCCACATAAATAGTGCTATAGATGGTATGTCCCCCAATAGTGATTCCTCTCATTTATTCCAAATTTTTCTAAGAATATTTTCACTGTTTAGGGAGAAAAAAAGAACAAATGATCTGGAGACAGTATATATCCTTGCCACACACCTATATTAATAGGCAGCTATTGACCTGCTGTATTATCAATTGTTATGGCAATTTGTTGTTTCCACTGTATGATGGTCACAAGTCTAGGGTCTGTCCAATCAATTGGTACATCTGTTAGCATCTTCATCTCGTTGACATATCTGACTGTATCGTAGATCTGTGTGTGATCAAATAAAGCTAAGGAGCAATTCTCTGTTTAATTCTATGGAACACTCAATTAATGCTCTCAGCATAAAGACAGCATTTACTGTACCCTTGCTTTCTAGGAACCCACATTGTTCTTCTCCTATGTCTGGTAGTATTTTCTTCTTAACACTTTGCATGATGATTCCCAGCAAAACCTTCGTGGTGTGAAACATTATGCTAAATGTTCGATGTTGATGACACTCCAATGCGCCTGATATCTTAGGCATGCAATAAATGCACATGTATATAATTCAGGAGGTATGTCTCAGTATCATATATTGTATTCAGTAGGGTGGTGATATATCGCATCTGCATACTGCACTCAGTTGAGGGAATACCAGCGGCATGTTAGTAGTACAGACCCCCATCTCCTACTCGGCATGGAATTCTGGTGACAGTCTCTGTTGATGCAGACAAGGCCGATGGTTTAAAGTCCATGCTAACGCTCCTATCATTTGCTTTTTTGGAGGCAATGCACCCTACAATCTGCCTCTAACATTGAAACCGAAAGAAAATGGCGTTATTCCGGTGACCCAACATTTCACTGAGGCACTGCCACCGTTGTGAGTCTATGTTACGTTGCAGGTATAAACACTGACCAACACAAATGGTTGGATCATTGTAGGTATAAACACTGACCAACACAAATGGTTCCATCATTGCAGGTATAAACACTGACCAACACAAATGGTTCCATCATTGCAGGTATAAACACTGACCAACACAAATGGTTCCATCATTGCAGGTATAAACACTGACCAACACAAATGGTTCCATCTACTACATTGGCACCTTGCCGTCTTGACAGACGATAGTTTGTGCTTTAAAAAGGCATAATAACTCTTAACTATGGCGGTAGCGAGTGTGACTGATAAGGCCAATTTGCGCTGTAAATGTCCGTTCACAGTGGGTGCATGTGAACACGTGGTCATTTCCACCATCATGCACCATCTTACGTCTCAAACGCTTGGTGTGTGACTTTTCTGCAATAATTTTCTCCTTTGACTTTATTCCTTTCCATCATTGCAGGTATAAACACTGACCAACACAAATGGTTCCATCATTGCAGGTATAAACACTGACCAACACAAATGGTTCGATCATTGCTGGTATAAACACTGACCAACACAAATGGTTCGATTATTGTAAATTATCGTTGGGTAAAAACACAGAAACCTTTCTTCTTCTTCTTCAGCGTTCCGAGCCATTGAGGTTCTTTGCTGCAAATACAATCCGTCTCCATTCGTCTCTCTGGTTGACCCTCTCTTGCCAGTCGTTGATTCCAAGTGCTTGTAGGTCTGTACATGTATTATCTCTCCACCGTCTTCTTGGTCTACCTCGGGGTCTACGGTCATTTATTTCCTGAGTGTAAGCGAGTTTTGTTTCCCTATTATCTTCCATTCTTTCTATATGCCCCAGCCATTGTAGTCTATTAGCCTTCATGATACCAGTGATTAGCGGGGACTTAAACATATCATAAATGTCTTTGTTACTTCTTCTTTTCCACTCTCCACTTTGTGTATCCCTAATGGGTCCAAAGATGCGTCTTAAAATTTATGTTCTCAAAGGTTTGTAACAAGGCTTCGTCTCCTTTCGTTGTACTCCAGGTTTCAGAGCCATACAGCACAACTGGTCTGATCAGTGTTTTGTATATTGTGATTTTGGTGTTACGAGATAGCGCCTTTGATTTTAGTAGATGTTGTAGTGCATAGTATATCTTATTTCCAGAGTTGATTCTAGTTTGTATTTCTTCCCTTATGATGTTGGAGCAGTTGAAGATCGTACCCAGGTATTTGTATGTTTCCGTTCTTTTAATGGTCATATTATCTATTTGTAAGTGGCCAGAGTTTCTAGCCATTCCGTCTCTTGAAATTACCATATATTCTGTCTTATCTTGGTTGATAACCAGCCCCATCTGTTGGGCTTTTCCCTTTAAGTGAGTCAATATTTCCAATGTCTTTTGTTCACTTTGCCCTATAATATCTATATCATCTGCATAACCAAGCAGCTTGGATGTTCCTCCAATATGACATTCCTCCTTTACCTTCCTTACAACTTTCTCTAGAGCCAGATTGAAGAGTAGCGGCGATAGTGCATCACCCTGTTTCAAGCCAGATGTTATTTGGAAGGGGTCTGATTTCCTGCCTTTATATGTTACTATATTATAAGTATCTTCCATGCATAGTCTGGTCATGTTGATTAACTTCCTTGGTATTCCAAATTCCTGCATAGCATTCCATAGACTATTCCTATGGACACTATCATAAGCCTTTTTAAAATCCACAAAAATGTTATGGAGATCTCTTTTATATTCCCAATGTTTCTCGGCTATTTGTCGTAAGATAAATATCTGATCTATTGTTGATCTGTTTTGTCTAAACCCCGCCTGGTAGTCACCTAATATGTCTTCTGAATATGGTTTTAGTCTATTTAGTAATACTGCAGATAGTATCTTATAGCTTGTGGACAGTAGTGATATTCCTCTATAATTTCCACATTGGAACTTGTCTCCTTTCTTAAAGATAGGTATCAATAATGACTCTTTCCAGTCATGGGGTAATTCTTCTGTCCTCCAGATTTTTATTATTAGTTCGTATAGCTTTTGATGTAATGCATGGCCACCTGCCTTTATAAATTCAGCAGCAATTCCATCAGTCCCAGTTGCCTTATTGTTTTTAAGTCGTGTGATTACATATAGGATTTCTTCAAATGTAGGTTCTTCAATTTGTGGTTCGCATGTTAGAACCTCTTCCTGTGAGAAAATGTTACTTGGAGCTTCACAATTTAGTAATTCAATAAAATATTCTTTCCATGTGTTGCACATTTCCTCATTGGTATTTATCATATTCCCATTTTTGTCTTTTAAACCATATGTGTTTTGTTGGTGCCCTCGTTTCATTGACTTCAGTTCTTTAAAAAATTTTCTGGATTCATTTTTCTGGTGATTAGTTTCCATATCTTTGATTATATTATTCATATATTCTCGCTTCTGCTGTCTGACTATTTTTGTAGCCTCTTTACATTCATTTCTATAATGCTCTTCCTTTTGGATGTTATTGATGTCATTTAACCATACATGTCTGGCATTCTTCTTCCTAATGACTGCTTCTTCACATTTTTGATTGAACCATCTGTTCTTTCTATGCGTGGTTAACACACCGAGACATTCTTCTGCGGTAGACTGAATTGTATTCTTGATGTTCAACCAAGTTTGGTCAATGCTTTCCTCCAAAGGGTTTTGCAGAGTTTCAAGTTTACATTTTATTTCATCTGTAAATTTCTCTTTGACTGTAATGTCTTGCAGTTTTTCTCTGTTATATGTTGGGTTTAATCTTTGTAATTTAGTATAGAAAGCTCTCTTAAGTTTTATTTTAAATTTTGCTCCAACGAGGAAGTGGTCACTGTGGCACTCAGCTCCTCTATAACTTCTGACTTGCTGTATGTTTGATGCATTTCTGTTGTTAATTAAAATGTGATCTATTTGATTATAGGTTCTCTTGTCACATGATTTCCAAGTTTGTTTGTGTATATCCTTTCTTTGTAGTCTGGTACTGCTAATCTGCAGTCCTTTGGCTTCTGCCAGGTTGATGACTCTCCATCCATTATCATTTGAAGTTGTATGTAGGCTTTCCATACCGGCCACTTTTTTATTAGTTTGCTCTCTACCTATTTTTGCATTGAAGTCTCCTAGCACAATCAGGATGTCCTGTTTGGGGGTTTCTTCTATGACATCTTCCAGATCATTATAAAAGTCTTCTTTAATATCATCTTCTTTTTCTTCAGTAGGTGCATGTACATTAATCATCGTTATATTTTTCCATTTACCTTTTATTCGTAATTTACTAATCCTGTTATTAAAAGCTTTAAAGTTTAAAACGTTCCCCCATAACTCTTTTTTGATGACAAATCCTGTTCCTAATTCATGTTTATTTTGGGTGTTTCCTCCATATATTATAATCATTCCATTTTGCTCTAAAGTACCCTCTCCTGGCCACCTTATTTCTTGAATTGCTGTTATATCCATTTGATATTCAATCAGCTCCCGGGTTAGTTCTTCAGCCGCTCCAGCTCGATATAGTGTCCGTACATTCCATGTTCCAAATCTCAAAAGTCCTTTAACGTTCCAAGGTCGTTGTCCAGATAAGTCAGTCCGATATCGAGGCTCATGTATTTGTTTCGTAACAAAGAAAGGTTTTTACAAAGGTGGGGATGTTAACCCCACGCTTCAACCCCCAACCTGGAGGACCAGGGTGTTTCTCTTTGTCTGTTCTCTACCCTTTGACCTGTCCGGCTTGGGAGGCCCTGCTGGTAGCTACGCTACCGCCGGCATAGCTCTCAGGGTCATTGAGAAACTCAAGCTCCCCCACCACGACAAGGTGGAAACACCATCGGGGGAGACAGAAACCTTTACAGTAGGAAATCTAAATACCAAGGGACATCAATAGCATCGATGTTTTGCCCAACAAGGGCGACAAGGAGGTTAATTTATTACAGTATATAAATAAAGAGTATGAAATGAAAAATGTTAGTTTGAAGATAGCATACTATGATGTCTAATGAAAAAAAGAAAACTAACGATGAATAGCTGCTAAACTAAATGTACATTGTTCCATTGTCTTAGATTTACAGTCTGTGACCTCCCATGGTAGATTATAATTCAAAAGAAGTAGAGTATTTTAAATGGATAATATATCTAGTGTAAAATCAGTTTAATTTCACATCTTGTCTATGTCCTGTAAGAAGGTAATTTTTGGCTAGCACATGTGTATGTGCTACAAAATAGAAAGAATGTAAAACAACAAGAGTCGGTTTTAATAAGCATCAGCATGAAGTTCACTAACTATGGTGGTTGTGACAGCCGTTGCCCGCATACTATTACGGATTACTGCTGTCATGAATTCTGGGAGCCATTCTGTCCTGAACTCTACAAACAGCACGGGCAGCTTCGTCAGCCTACTACAAGACTGAATGGTGGAAACACAAAACAAGTTCCGTTGCTAACTAGATGTATCCAAGTCTGAAAACGCACAAAACATCACAGGCACAGGAAGCAGTTCTCACTAAACACCTTGTTTTAGTTTAATGTAAAATGAAAACAACATCTCTATGTTATAACTATTCACACACACACACACCCACACCCACCCACCCACATCCACCCACCCACCCACAAACACACACACACCCACCCACCCACAAACACACACACACACACACACATCCACCTACCCACCCACAAACACACACACACACACAGACAGACACAGGGCGGCCCAGCTATACATCGCATCGGTTTACGTCGTTTAGCTATAACGTCGTTGTCACAATGGGACGCAACTTCACTTTACGTCGCTACGTTCCGCTATAACATCGTCACCTGTGTTGCTATGCTGCGTTAACATTATGTGAAGTGCGTTTTTCCAGGATTTTATAGTGTAATCACCCATAATTATGAGTTCAACGTGCACATTAAGTGGTGATAATGCGTATGGTTGTAAGAAAAGTGGTACTCTTGAGGTGAAGTTAGATGTGTTACGTTGATATCTCTGAAGTCCATGGTTTGCCTGTGAATATGTCTGTGAACAAGATGGCTATCCAAGAAAAAGAAAAGTCTCTGTATGAAGATCTAGCTAAGAAGGTGGGTGATAGCAGTGCTAGTAGTGCTGATGATAGTTTTGGAGCGAGTCGTGGTGTCAATGCCTCTACATCCCAATAACCCTACCAATCGCCCCCTTCCCCCCCTCCCCCCAAACCCACCTCAATACCCAATAAATATCAACGATCATCAACATAAACATTACAAAGTACACTGTATTTCATTTAATTCTATGGGAAATACTGTTTCGGTATATGTTGTGTCACTGAAAGTCGCGTCCTCCAAAAACGGAACCCCGACGTTAACCGGAGCCTTCCAGTATATATATATATATATATATATATATATATATATATATATATATATATATATATATATATATATATATATATATATATATATATATATATTCAAATTATATTGTAGAGATATGTTAATGGCGCAAAGACACCCACGAAATCGATGGCCATCCATAATACTTGAATATTAACATGTTAGGTAAATGTGAGATCAGATGGAAATGAGCTGGCATGATAAATAACCCATTATGGCATAACGAAAATACAGCAAAATGTAGCATGCCTCACGGATCTGTAAATATCACAATCTATAAAATGATATTGGACTGTGTCAGACAGGATATTACTGGTAAAGTTAAGTGACAGACCTTTTTATCTCAGCATCATTAAATTTAATACACCAAAAACAGACAACAGTGTTGACAGCATCGATGCATTTTATGATTTGGAGAATGCCTTTAAGAAGTAAAGAAGTACAAGTATTCATAATTAAATGGCATAATGGGTTACTTGAATGGTAAAGCTGGAAATCGCTAATGTTTGCTTTAACGCTGTAGATATGATTCATCCTGGTAAAGGCCAGGCAGCCAGCTGTAATTACAGACGTATCGTCGCCATAGCTTTCAGCTGTTCTGGGGCTAGCCTACACGGACAGCAAATCGCCGCTGTTTGAGATGTTCAACTACAATGACTCTCTCAGTGGCCAAGGAGTCAATATGTTTTATCTGAGTTTTCTTTCATTCACGGGATTTCTCAAGAAGTCAGTCGGAGATAAAAGTCATCCTTTTATCACCCCTTACTTGGACTGTTCTTCACTGTAAGTTATTTATGGGGGATTAAAGTAAAAACCACCTATTATTGCAACCTGGTATGTAAAGTATGGATACTGTCAACAACTTAACTTTGACAGGCATAAAAGAATTCCTCTTTTGTACCACACGAAATGACAACTCGTACGTCGTACAAAAGGATACATTTATAATACAGTTTTATTATGAGCTCGATGTACAGTAGCTCTGCGAGCGGATAACCACATAGGTAATATACATCATGGTATATCGTGATGATGTTATGTAAAAGGTGATATAGATGATAATATTTAACGAAGCTAAGTCTAAGTCACAACTATTGCTATAGTCCTTTGTGAGCAACAAAGTATTCACAGCGAATAATACAGTCTGTCTCCTACGCCGTCGAGTCGCGGTCTAGCGATCTTCGTGGCGTGTCCAGCCACGAGCAGTTGACTATGCCAGAAAAAGTGCGGCATTTCACAAAATCGCGCGTATAATCCTCTGGGTTAACTAGTTCTTTCCTTACCCCGATTAAAGTACTCCCACTATCAAGCAAACATTGGCATGGATATCCATTGACCAGTGCATCATGGAACTTTAAATTGCCTCTGGAGGCTAAAGCTGAATTTGCATCTTCATTGGAAAATGGTACAATGTGACCATATTTGAGTTTACCGTCCATATGGAACTGATGACAAGTATCACATTTATCAAAGTCTAAAATATCAGTAACAACAGCTACACTTTCACACTCATTGAATGGTAATACATTTTCGTTCTCGCACTCAACTTCACTGTCATTATCAGAGGATGTATCGATCAGCACAGCGTTGCTGGCTTTCATTCTTTGCCTGCCCAAATATCTAGAATTATAATTTCCAAAAGAAGAACAAAAAAACAAAAAAACCCATTTAACTGCACGTTTATATGAATTCCTTTTGTTTTCCTGCTTTTTGATCATCATTTAGAGATGTGCAGGGTATGACGAAATTTTATCACACATCGAATATTCTTGGTGATATAAATGACAGTATCCACACTGGGGTGGCTTTTGGTATGGTTTATCTTTCTTCTGATAAGATTTCTGGTTGAAAGATCTATTTGGTTGGTTCTTAGCAAATGCTGTAATTTCAGAATCATGTATAGATGACTTAAATATATCTAGGTTGGAAGAGAAAAATGCCGAACCACGTTTTTCCAACTGTTCTAGAGATTCAATGTCTGCTTGTTGAAGGAACTTAGCAAAATGAGTTGGAACTGTGGATATCACTTTATCCATCACCATTAAGTCTTGTAACTTGTCAAAACTCTTTTCAACTTTCGCTGCTTTAAACCATTTACTGAATATACTTTGAACGTTAGATACATAATCTAAGAATGTCTCGTTCGGTTTTGGTTTAATTTGTGAGTACTGGATCTGATATCCAGGAGCATCGAGTAGAAAATGCTGCATGATCCTGTCATGAATATATTGATAGTTGTTTCTTAGTTCTGGTGGTATAGACTCAATAACTTTTAAGGGCTCCCCACTGAGATTTCTCATATAAATCATGGCCCAATCTTCTAACGGTATTTTCTGAAATCTGAGCTGGAACTCGATATTCTCGGTCCAGGCTGAGATTGAATCCCCTTGACTATAGGGCTTGATGATCCCTTTATATTTAGAAAATTTATTCTGATCTTCCTGACTCTTCTGTTTAGTGGTAGCTATTTGAATGTGTGAGTCAACTTCCATTTCCTTCATTTTTAACTTGGTTTGTGCGTCTACTTCTATTTGCTTTTGTTTGGTGGCGTCATCTAACTCTATTTGCTTTTGCTTGAAAGCGTTATCTAATTCTAGTTGTTTTTGTTTTATTTCTAATTCTTTCTGTTTAGTTGTCTCCTACTTCTTTCATCTCTTTCTGATGTTGTCTTTCGCGTGCTCGTTCATCACTTTCTACCGCGGCTTTTCTTTCTGTTTCCTCTTTGTATTTCTGTTCTGCCCATTTTTCTAATTTCTCCCCGTTATGGCCTAGGTCTTTGCCAGCTTGGATACATTCACTTAATGTTGACATTGTATGGCTTTATGTTCTTACACAAATGGTATATAAATAATTTTCACTTAATAACTTTCACACGTTCACAATAAATCACTGAAAAGAAAGATGCGTGGTTAATCGTGATTATCAGAATAGTGAAAAAATACTCATCTAATCAGATGAAAATACGACCCCTCGGGATGTTACACCACTGTCTTGCACACTCAGAATCGATAGGCTTGCTCACACGCGTGATGTCTCTGCTTTATAGAGCATCAACAATTAGTATATAGTATATGTCACAAAATACATTGTGATAATGAATTTAAATTTTATAGTTCTTACGATCTGCAAATTCCAAATGTGATGTGAATAATATGAATGATATAAATGATATGAATGGTATGATTGTCTAAATGAATCGTCAAATGAATGGTGAGATGAATCGTCAAATATATCGTCAATTGTCGTCTTGTCTTCACTTTCTACTGTCTCTGACTGAGCTATGCTTACTTCCCTTGTACAAAGTATGTTTGACTGTACAAGTTCGTGGTTAAATTTGATGAACGTTGACATAATGAATGTAATTCAACAAATATTCAAAAATAATCGTTAAACTTGTGATTTAGATACATATTTAACGTTTACAAAGAATTACAGATTTCGTTTCCAAATTTACATTGATGTAATAACAAATAACATTTTGGTCGAAATTTTTACACTTTATGTGGGAAAATGGTCTTGAAAAGTGCTTGAAGGTGGTTCGAGCCCCACCTTCTGACACCAAATCGGATCCTGCCTGTCAACAACTTAACTTTGACAGGCATACAAGGATTCCTCTTTTGTACCACACGAAATGAAAACTCGTACGTCGCACAAAAGGATACATTTATAATACAATTTTTTTATGAGCTCGATGTACAGTAGCTCTGCGATCGGATAACCACATAAGTAATATACATCATGGTATATCGTGATGATGTTATGTGAAAGGTGATATCGATGGTAAATCTAACAAAGCTAAGTCTAAGTCACAACTATTGCTATAGTCCTTTGTAAGCAACAAAGTATTCTCAGCGAATACTTCAGTCTGTCTCCTACGCTGTCGAGTCGCGGTCTGGCGATCTTCGTGGCGTGTCCAGCCACGAGCAGTTGACTCTTCGTGCATCAGCTAGTTTGCGTGCTCGGAGTTCCAGCAAGCAGTTAGTAACTGGTCAACTGGTTAGAGTTATTAGACACTTCTCGTGATGCGGGTTTCCCAACTCTATTCTGGGCAACTCCAGCTCACGTCTTACAGTGTCCCCTTGTTGTACACGAGTGTGTCCCGTCGGAGAACTATTTATAGTTCTCACTCGTACTTCTGTCCCTTTCTGTTCCTATTTCCTAGATAGCTATGTCTGTCGTGGAATACTGAGAGTTAATGATTCCCAGATAGACGACTTTATACACCGACTAACCAGGTAGGAGAAGGGTTAACAAACAAAACAGTAAGGATAACCAACAACGGTGTGACCGGAGTCAATGACCCTAATGTTAACGGGTTGAAGTGTTAACGTAGAAATAACAGCGGCACAGGTCAACGAGAGTGTAGGATGACGAGGTTAATTCACTGGTCAAAAACATCACGAAATGTCGGGTTGAGTGACCAGGCGCATGTGTTTATAGGTCAAGACACGGAATTGCCCACCGACAGTACAGGTAACCTGTCGCGTGGACAAATAGGTTTGCGACAAAGGCAGACAGCAATGTTGGACAGGATCGTGGTCAGGTGATAAAGACAGGATTGAAAAACCCAGATAGTGTCAGGTGTGTGTGAAGAGAGAGAGTTGGGGCTGATGAGAGGGGGAGAGATGGGTTACTGAGGAAAATTTCCACAGATATTGCGGTCTAGAGGAATCAGAGGGAAGGAAGAAAACAATGAGGGTTTTAATAAATAACGGAAAAGTTTCAGATCAGTAATTTTCCACTAACGGTGATAATGAAGTATTGACTGGAGGTGTCAAGCAAGGTCAAGGACTATGCGGCAAAAATGACCTATAAAGAGTGGCAACTTCTTTGTGGAAGTTTAGTGTGATTCTTGATTTCCATGAGACAAGGGAGTATGAAAAGGGTGGTACGGCGTTCGGATGAACGTTTGTGTATCTATTGTGCATTAGTACCCCCAATTCAGACAAGGATAATTATAAGGTATTAATATATTAGAGTATAGTTTTAGCATAGGAATATAGATGTGTGTGAATAGCATTTACCATTGCCTTCTATTAGTGGATAGTTTAGACTTTGGTGAATTCATATGTCTTATGCGGGTGTTTACTTCGGAAGCCTGGTCATTATGGCTGGAGAAGGACACTTGCATAGGTAGTAGTAAGGGGCGGACGCTTATCACTGGATCTGTTATACTTCTCCACAGGTTCCAATCTCCTAGTGAAATCAGAGAAGATATGAAGAGTACTACACTGGAGCAAATAAAGTACTTATTTAGAACCAAAAAGAACATAGACATGTTTTAAAATGAAGACGTGATAAAATACAGTCAAATACAGAACACTGTATGCTCAAACGAATATACCACTAAAACACTTAAAAGGAAAAGATGTTAACCTGTGGCAAGCAGGGATACTTACAACTACATACGTCTTGTATGAATAGGGAAGAAAGAATAGACAAGTAAAAACATTGCTAGTAATAAAAGACAATAGGAAGAACTGTGCCGATGTGGTGTTTTTTCGATGTTGGATACTTACCGTCATAAACTTACGGGACTTTTATTACGGTACAGTGAATCAGTGGTGAACAGTTTTGTTTCATTCAATAACGGATTTATCATCAGACTCAAGCATCCGGATCATCCAGGGTGAGCTCTGTCCTGTTTGATGTGTTGTCCTGTGATCTTGAAGAATGAAAGGGCGAGAAGCAACACCGCTGATAGACATTCAGAGTTCATTCTGGCACCAACAATAGAATACCCTACCAACTATGCTTACAAAGTCCATACATACACCAGACATAGTTTTTTTTTATTAATAAATCTTTTGTTTATCGTTGAAAGGAACTGTTGTCGGAGTATGTGTTGAGGGAATAACAGAGAGAGTGAAAGAAATAGATATGTGGAAGGGAAGACAGAAGAGAGGAGTGTAGACAAAAGTCAGTCAATAATCCCAACAGATAATAAGTTTGAAGATGTGCTTGTTGATTCCAACTTCCTCTCGGGAAAACAAGTGACAATGTCCTCCTGATCCTGTCTAGGTCTATTTCCATAGTTCTACTTCTATCTTATCTATTAGATCCTTTGCAGCTCTTTAACAATTATGATTAGTGATAGAATGTTCTATAAGTGCGGTGCTAGAAAGTATCATAGGAGCGTCGGCACTAGTATTCTATTGTGTGGCTTCAACTAGCTTGAGTGATATATCATTTTACTCAGGGGGGAGTTGAGGACAATGTAGTGGGATAATAATTAGAGAGATTGAGGATGGTTGAGAGGGAGGAGAGGAATGTGAAATGGTAGGATCTTCCAGTAGGGCATCTGCTGGGTTTCTACCCGTTCCCTTATTCATTCCTGGTGTTGCCATGTCTCAGATCATATGATGAGTTATATGGCCGTATGACAGAGATCGGATCTCTGTTATAGATCTGAGTGCTGCTATTGGCCTACACTCACCTAATTCCGGCCAGGATTGAGTTGCCCTCACCATAGTATTCTCTATTCTACAGGTTCCATTTACAGGTTCACGTATGTGTGCTATGATATTCTACAGTGAAACTAGAACACATCTTAGAAGGTGATGGCTCAGAATTTGAAGACAAGTTGCTGAGAGGCCGCTACATTGGGCTTATACCCAAGTTGGTTTGCGGAAACCTGGCTTCTGCTGAGCAGGACATGCTGATGAGATTTATGTTTAGCAAGTGATAGGTGTATTACTGAACAGTCAGAACATTGTATATATACACTACTGATACCATGAACATTCATACACACTTATAGAAATACCTAGAACATTCAGATTGTGGTGTTAATATGGGGAATCATTAAAACCAGTGACACTAGATACTTTAAGATTTCCCCAGTAACGGTGATAATAGTGTTAGAATTTTTCTGATTAACAATCAGTTAAATAACAGAGGGAATTCATAGTGTAAATCAGATTGAAGACTCTTATTAGACAGTGTTTATCATGGATGTCCAAGCATCCTAGTAGTTCAAGAGACAACGGAGGAAGTCTTCACGTGACCGGAGGAGCATCACCTTGGTGAGGTTGCTTGTCTGGAATACATGGTGCTAGTGTGTTCTCAGCACAGTGATGAGAATGACTATACGCCTGAACACTGATCTGAGTCTATATACACTTTAGAGTATACGTCACACATTCTACACATTATACACACACACACACACACACTTCTCCTACATATACTCTTTGCTTTAATAAATTTCTTGTTTTTATTTGTTGAAGCTAGAGTTGTCAAGTATGTTATGTTGGGGAAGAATGAGAGGAGGCATGATCAAGGAGTGAGTAAGAGTGAGAAGAAGGTGTCCTCAGATTGAGGGAGTGTTGTGGACGGAGTCTGCTAGATATCTCCAGGATAGTGATATTGAATTAAAACAAATGTGGGTGTTGATTCCCCTCACTCCAGGGACAACACTAAAGTGGTAAAGAAGAACAAATAACTACTACGACATTCATTCTTTACACACACGACAGTGATACCACAATGTAATATACAAGTTATTTGTAATATTCATAAATAAGTAAATCGGTACAATTATCTTAGAACAGTCATAACATCTGGGGGATGTGCCTTGAAGAGATTAGAATAAGAAAGTACCTATTGCAAGATGGAAAACATACTGACTAATACAAAGATGTCATTTGCAACGAGAAAAAGTGTGTTGAAGTACTATATAGAACCTGTACTTGTCTATCCATGTGAAGCGTGGACAATGAGCACACAAGGTGAAAAACACCTGATGGCTGTGATAATGTGGTGTCTGACGAAAATGCAAAGACTACCTTGGACAGACAGAAACACAAATGACCAAGTCTTGCAAGAAACAAATGGAAACCATAAGTTGATTAGAGACATTAGTCTTAGGCAGATAAGATGTTTTGGACTCATTATGTGAAAGAATAAATTGGAGAACTTGGTGGCAACTGGCAAGATTGAGGGGGAAAGAATAAAGGCAAGCTGAGAAGTAAATACATGGATGGCAAGGCTAATTAATATGGCTGAAACAAAAACACAGAGCTGATCCACGACTCTGGTGATCGTATGAGTTGGCAAAACATGACCGCTCATGCTTATCGGCATGACAAATGATGATTATGACAACTAACATATAACATAAAGCTATTCAAATATTTATTTTTAAAAAAGAATAATAAAAATAATTTTAAAGACTCAATTTTTCCCAGGATCAAGTGTCAACCCTGATATGCCAAGTCCCTCTGTGCCGTTATGACCGCCTCTGTTTATGGATCTGATAAGAACAAGTGCGGATGAAAACACTTTGATTATAACCAAAAGGCTGGAATCCGACTAGTCAGCCAAAAATATTAAATATGTTTAGTAATAAAGTACGCCATAGTTAAATGTATATTAGACGATACATGTTGACAGCTCATTGAATACATTTTGTTGTTGGATAATATTCATTAAGTGAAACAACTTATTGACAAATCTAAAACGCTGCAGTCTACATTTATATTGTATGGTAGTAGTTTCATAAATATTCATTTAAATATAATTCACAATTTTTGTACCAATTAGAACGTCATAAAATCCACTACACTCATTAAAAGTTGTCTCCTCTCATTTACTAAAGAAACGGCTATTGTATGTGTATCCCTCTATTAAATGACTTGCAATGTAACATACAACAAGGTTTTGTAGCGGTACAGAACACAATTGCGAAGATAAAGGACGACTAACGGCAAATAGACTTCATCAGTAAACAAATACATACACAAAACTCAACATATAAACACGGGGAAAACACAGCATTGTCTACATGAAGGCTTAGGAACGGGGTGAGAAGATTGGAAATCTAACAACAACAACAACAACAACAACCCCCCAGAAAAGGAAAACATTTTGGTAAAAAGGTTTTTGAATGGGCTTCTTAGCTCAGAATAGCAGGCCCTGATTCTGTATCACTTAAAACATACTGTTTGTGATGTTTTGGTCAAGGTTACTAGTAGTTTGTCAATTCTCTCTGAACAATCAACGGTCAAAAAATTTTCTGCTTCCAAATTGTGTGCAGCTGATCGTCAGAGTTACATTGAGCATATCCTGATATGAGAAAGTGAATCACAAACAATCAGTAGACACGTGCGGAATTGTATAAAAATGTGTGGGATGTGGTTTTATAGAAGAATGATAAAAACTACACAACGGATAGAAATATTGACAGGGATATCTTAAAAGAAATTAACTTGATGTTGTGTAGTTAAAGCTGCCGTTTTTTTTTTTTTTAAACTGTCTCCACTTGTTGTTGCAAAACAAAAACAACAACCCACTGACTCTAGTGTTCCGCTTATCACAGACTCATAAGAATATATGATTACCTCTCCTGGCTGAGAATTGGCTTCTGTTAGCCATTACACGGATACAAATATTACACCCGCTCCTAATTCTCGACACCTCCGACAAGTGTTACTATAACTATCTATAATGCTTCTTTGTTAGGAAGCAGGGTTACCCATTGTTTTTCACGAGCTACCCTTCCCATTGCATGCATCTGACTGTGGCTTCAGCGTGTTCCAATCGAGAACTAAATGTCTTCAACGTGATCCACTTGGAATCGTTTAAATGATCTGCGACGGTGGTGGCATGGAGATTATTATCAGCAGAGTTGATCCAGAACACCAGTGACCAGCGATATTTGTGGAGAGACATGAACGGCTAGGCCAGTGACCAGCGATATCTGTGTAGAGACATGAACGGCTAGGCCAGTGACCAGCGATATCTGTGTAGAGACATGAACGGCTAGGCCAGTGACCAGCGATATCTGTGTAGAGACATGAACGGCTCGCCAGTTGGCAGGACACTTGCTGGTGATGATAATGACCACCTATACCTTCATGCACTCAGACCTACATTATGGGATGGTCATATTTCTTTACATACCCACAGCAGGTTCGTGATATGGTGCTTTTGTTTTTAACTTTAAAATAAACATCGCTCTATACGCCAATTGCTGCTACATTACTTCGGTACAATTTGAAAAGTACCAGTACAATTTACAGTAGCATGGCAGCCCATTGTGTAATGTGTGATTGATCATGTGTGCGTCGAGTTCTAAGATCCCATGCGAAGAACAACCAGACTATTGTATAGGACAGTTGCAATCTAGTTCACGATCTACGGGCAGACCTACATATCCAAAACCGTATACATAAAAATACTGTTGTTAGATTTTATTGTATGCATATTATACATACAAGGTTGCCTTCATAGGCAGCTTTTTTCTCTAAGCCTAAATAAACACCATACAAAATAGTCATCAGCGACTGCCGTACATCCACGTGTGTATTATGGGTGGACATGGGTATTATCTGTTTCTTCTCCTCAGCAACATATCTCTACGACCAAATTTGATATCATTTCGAGGCACGTGAACATGTGCCTGCCAAAAATGTCAGTTCATTCTAATAAGTACTATCTGCAAAATATCGGATATTACACTAGATATATTATCCCGAACTAGACTACACTTCTTTCGAAATATTATTTACTATGTGTTGTCACATTCTGGAAATCTGAGACAATGCAAAAACTAAAAATTATTTTAGTAGGTATTAAGCTTAAGGCTTGTAAGTTTCAATAAAAACGATACTGTGCTATCTATTAACTAACTAATATAATTGAAAAGCCTTCATTTGTATACTCCAATACATTAATTTCCTTGTCTCCCTTGTTCATTTATACAGTGATTCTATTTATGTCCCTTGATATTATCATAATATATTTTATACGCATAACAACTTCTTAACTATCAAACATTACGAGGGTAAGTCTATATGAAACAGAGGTAAAAACAGGAGCAAGAACCACTTACTTCTGCTACGGTGATGTGAGGAGACGATCGCAACCCTGACTGCGTAGGGCCAAAGAAGAAAATGAATAAAGAGAGAGAACCTCTCACCGTCCTCGATTAAGAAGAATAGAAAAGAATTAAGGTTTAAGAAAATCCAGGGTGGGCCGACAGGGAATTAGAACAATATTCTCCAATTCCTGACAAAGTATTACTCCGAGGGCTGTTCTAACATCAATGACTATATAATGAGAGTCTATCAACTCAACAACAAAGCAAGAATAACACAAGCATCATTTGTTTATTAAACATCTAAAAGGAACAATAATATACAGACATGTAGCATCAACAAAGAAGTTAGAATCCAGCATAAATCAAACAGCAAAAACACTAATACAACAAAAACTAATCCATCGAAAACTAATCCACCAAAAACTAATCCATCAACAACTTCTAGTCCACTAAAAAAAACTAATTTACCAAAAATTTCTAGTCCACTAAAAACTAATTTACCAAAAACTTCTAATCCACTAAAAACCCAGGAAAATCTAAAATCTAAAACTAGAATTCTGGCTTTTCCACTGCAAAACCTTTCAGTGTCTAACTAAACAATCTTACAATAGGCATTGGCGCCTCGTCACTTGGTTTGGTGGACTACGGAAAGGGCTGGTTCCACCCGCGCATGTCTTTTATACTGGGGTCGGAATGACTCCCAGAGTTCCAGACCAATCAGACAGTCTGCGCCCTCTGGCGGAATTCCATCATCATCATCGCGAGCCGAGTACATATAAGTAAGTCACTAATAGCTGTATAAAAATAACTACATCTGATAATAACTTGAAACCAGTTTATTTTAATACATCCATTGCCCCTTTATTTCTCAACATAATTTCTCAACATTGATGCACTTATCGTTTTATCAGTCCTCCCAAACCGGCTGCATATAACTGCGTGCACTGTGTTCTAAACCACGTTTTCACTTCACATTCAATTAACCAACTAAGCTGGGATGTTCTGGAACATCCACCTTATAGCCCCGTCTTAGCCCCTAGCGAATTCCACCTTTTAGATCAATTGAAAACACACCTTGGTTGGAGACATTTCTCGAATGACGCCAAAGTTGAATGTGAAGTGAAAACGTGGCTTAGAAAACAGAACACACAGTTCTGTGCCGCCTGTTTGGGGGGACTGATAAACCGATGGGATAAGTGGATTAATGTTAGTGGAAATTATGTTGAGAAATAAAGGGACAATGTATGTATAAAAATAAACTGGTTTCAAGTTGATATCATATTTAGTTATTTTTTTTAACCGCCATTTGTGACAAACTCATCCTCTCCTCCTCGTACAATGATCGAACCCTTTCATGTTGATCAGTGCTTATGTCTGTAATGCGAACGCAGATTCACAGAGGTGGCAGTGCCTCATTAAGATTTTGGGTCATGGGCAACTTGTCATTTTTAGTTGGATTTAAATACTAAAGGAGGATCACGGGGAAATAGTGTCAGCGTCTTACAAATAAGGATAGAAAGACTCTGGTTCAGATACGTAGTGGATTGCGATCACAGATCTGACAGAACTCTAAGTTCAGATATTGTCAATCTACTTTATTACAATATAGATCTGACGAACAGTCGTCTCGCACTTCTTACATAACATATTACATACACATTAAGCAAAGCATCAACAAGTTACACATCACAGCATCTGTCTATCATAAGCAATCTAAGGATTCTAAACTAAGTCCCTCTATGTGTCTCCCCTGAGAAGCTAGACCCTCTCCAGTCCAAGGCCAGTGGCCGTCTGCCCTCTCGACTTGCGTCGGGTGGGCACGGAGTGCTGGCTAACGCTTCTTGCTTACCATTGTCCGCTCCCTTGAACTGCTACTATATATTTCACGTTTCGTCTTCATTGTCGGTAAGATTGTTGTCGATTTTCAGTCCATTCTGTGCGCGCTTATCAGTGTGTTTTCTAAGCGGCGTGCTACCCTTACCGCCCCACACACGTGTTGTTTTTCCCCTCGCTAGGCTACAATACCTTACTCTTGCACACCAGCCCTTCACCCCCACGTCCCTTAAATCTCTACCGCTATGCCTCCCACTCATCCACCTCAGTTATTTCAACAATTGAGATCATATGTCATTTTCTGCTTTAGTCTCTTACCAACAGATATCAAAATCACAGCCACTGACTTGGCTCTTAACATCTACAAAAAGACCCGCACCACATGCCATTTTAATTTCCTCAAGAACTGCCTACGGCTTCATATCACCCCACGTGGCTTCATCTCTAGATTTCACCCATCGGCAGGCACTCTCGATGACAGTTGTAGCAGACGTCTATCTAAAGTTGAGTTTAAATGTGCTACTCTTCGCATGCGATGCATTGCCGACAACCACGCGCGACAACTGTCTGACTTCAGCTCGAATATAACTATCCTCGATCAGCGTCTTAGACAACTTACCTCGAGTAATTATTTCTTGTATTGTGTTATACGGTGTATCATCAATAGCACTAACCACCATCTATACAAGTGTCTTTCCGCGGCCAAAAACGCCAAGCTAGCCAAACTCCGTGCCCCTACCTCCACTCCCTCCTCGCCCCCTCTCCCACCCCAACTTACCACTGGCTCCGATAACCTAGTTGTGTGCATACCTCCCGACCTTCCACTATCGGCATCTGAGAAATCGGTCCTCAGCAAAGGGCTCAGGTTCATACCGCTACGTCCCTGTGGTGATAGATACGCATTACTGCAGGACGTCCATCGGTTCCATCGCACTCTCAGGCTACAATATCACTTCAGCAATCAACCTCATAGCGATAACTCTTCGGATCCTACCGACCATTTCTCTCACCTCTCCAAACGCAGGTCTACTTGGGTTCCCAATCCAGGGGCATCTAAGGCCCTTGATTTATACATCGACAAAACACTTTACGACATCCAAAAACTCAAATTTAAGCCACTACGATATTCCAACCTCACCGCGGATGAACAACGGGCACTTACACAGTTGAAACGTCGTGATGACATAGTTATCAAACCTGCCGATAAGGGAGGGGCGCTAGTGGTTTGGAGGAAAGACTTATATATACAGGAAGGCAACAAGCAACTTGGGGATGCCACCTTCTACAGACCAAGGATACGAGATGGGACAGTCAGCAACAACACCCAGGTCAAAAGCGTGACTAACGCCATTATCCAGCAAGGTCTTTTGCCCAGCTCCGCCACCTCGTTGATCATCCACGATAGCTGCTTGGGCAAACCCGCCTTTAATATGCTGCCTAAGACACACAAACCAGGTAACCCAGGCAGACCTATCGTCTCGGCCTGCTCTTGCCCTACAGAACGGATTTCAGAGTTTCTAGACAGCATGTTTCAGCCGTTGGTTGCCAGCCTCCCTTCGTATATCAAAGACACCAACCACGCTATTTCCATCTTCGATTCCATCAGTTTCACCAACCCTTCTCAGTATCACATCTTCACTTTAGATGTGACTTCACTCTACACATCCATTCCTCACTCTGACGGCCTTAAAGCCTTAGAATTTTTCTTGGAGAAAAGGCTTAATCCCTCAATAGCCACTGGACCATTACTGCGTCTTGCGGAGTTAGTCCTCAACCTCAACTCGTTTGAGTTCAATGGGGACTACTTCGACCAGATCAGCGGTGTGGCCATGGGTACTAAGATGGGTCCCAGTTATGCCTGCCTCTTCATGGGCTATCTGGAGCACCAAGTATGGAGTCAGTACACCGGTAGGCTCCCGGAGCTCTACAGGAGGTACATTGACGACTGCTTGGGTGTCTCGGACATGCCCTTGCCTGACCTACAGAACTTCATTGCCTTTTTTTCAGACTTCCATCCCAGCATCAAACTTACCTCCACCATTTCTTCGTCGGCCGTCAACTTCTTAGACCTCACAGTCTCTTTAGGTTCCGCTGATCTATGCACGACGGTTTATTATAAACCAACTGACTCGCACTCATTCCTTCTCTATACCTCCTCACACCCTCCCTCGTGCAAACGTTCTATTCCTTTCTCCCAACTGTTACGTCTCCGACGACTTTGTCAGGATAACAACGACTTCCATCAAAAAGCCCACGAGATGCTTGATTTCTTTCGCCTTCGTGGCTATCCTGAGAATGTTCTATCTACAGCTCTTCACCGCTGCCAGTCTATCAGTCGCACTGAGGCTCTCTCCTCCAGGCCAAAACCACGAAACAATAGACCTGTCCTCTCACTTACTTATCATCCCCACAATATTGCTGCCAAGAATATCCTTTTTAAACATCTATCCATTCTCCGGGCGGACTCGACCACTAGTGATGTCTTCTCAGAGGCTCCTCTGGTGGCATATAAGCGGGATCGTAACCTCAAAGATGTGCTGGTCCATAGCAGGCTACCCCAACCTCACCAGTATCTTCCTGGCACGGTGGCGTGTCTTTGATCGGTTTGCAAGACCTGTCCATACGTACTTCAAACCCAGAGTCTGACATTCCCTAAGACGACCTTCCACATCCGTGAGGGTTTCTCATGCATCAGTCGCAACGTCATCTATGCGATTACCTGCACACGTTGCGACATGAGATATGTCGGTGAGACAGGATTACGTCTTGGGGACAGATTTCGACAACATCTTTCTGACAACACCAGCGGCGCCCAGAAACCAGTATCCATACATTTCAACAGTCCTGACCACCATGGCGTAGCCGACATACAGGTCACGGCCATCAAATCATGCGCATTCCACGAACGGAATCGGAAGACATTGGAACACCGTCTCATCTTCCAGTTGGACACACTCTCCCCTCACGGCCTTAATGTCCAACACAGCTTCATTTAACTCCCCACCCCACCCCTCCCATCCCTAGCTTACAGTCCACCATCTGGGTACGTGCAGATCCTTTGTATGACACTAGTCAACTCTCTTGGCGGATTTACGTTCGGTGTTTTGCCATCCTTTTCTGAACGACCGCCACTCATGCCCCTCTGTGTATACTAACACTATATAGGTTTCCTCAGCGGTGTTTCGAGCTTTAACGAAAATTGCTAATTGTCATCTGCGACCGTAACATCTTTGCCGGTCTCAAATTTCACTTTTCCGCACACATGGGCGCGTCTCCACCCCACTCCCCCTCCCGCTTGACCTTTGACCCGTGTACCATACATCCGGTCTATTGATCCACTGGCGCCCTACGCGTGTCAGACTTTCCAAGCCAGGACACAGAATTCAGATGAGTACATTTAACTTTAATTAGTTTAATAGTTTAATATTGTCATAGTGTGTTTCATGTAGTTTTGTGTTGGTTTGTATTTGTTTGTCCTGTGCTGACGAAGGCTTTGGCCGCAACGTCCAATTTGTCTCTTGTAGTCGTGTTTTAGTAAAGCTCACTATCTACTTCTCGTTTATTTTGGGTGATTCATTCATTGGCTAACGCGTGCACCCCGTGGGTGTCACTCTTTCACGCTTCCGGCGGGTTCCGCCGGGATCTACTGCGTAGTTAGAGATTCGACCCCTCTGTTCTCGAATGTTCGAGATCTCGAATGTACGGGTCGCTGTTCTTGTCTCCCTTATTTGTGCGTTGATTCTTTTGCTGTGTTGCGTCCCTTATCTTATAATGTGGAACTTTGACAAATAGTATCCCCCCCCCCCTTCCCCGATGTGTCTCCACTTTGCCGTTGTGGGGTGGGGGGGGGGGGGCTGCGTGTCTCAATGACCCCAAGAACTAAGCGCACGAAGGCAGTAATTCTTGGTCCGGACACAGACACTAAGGCTCCCAGCTGAGGGATATGGCTGAACGCCTCTAAGCCATAAATCCTCGGATGTGAGAGCCGGGCCGATACTCACCAACTGCAAAATGGAGGTGAGAAGCTGAGCAAACTACATGCTCAGTTTAGATACTTGTTCGAAGACTCTCAGCTGGAGGATATGAAGGATCCCTGGATGAGAGGGCCTGACCGTTACTCGCTCTCTGATGCATGGAGGTAAGGTGCTGAGCTTGCAGCACATGCAGCCTACCTCCTGAGCGGTACTCAAGGTGGCAAATGTGTCCAGTCACACGAAGTGGTTACGATGAAAGTCTGCATCTATACCCATAGAGTGAGCGTTGTCAAAGGTGGGAAAACGTTTAAAAACGCGAAATGGAACGCTTGGAATGGAATAATATAGCGTACGACAATCAAGGGATGTTACTTTTTGTCAATAAAGTGGCGGATGGCAGTGAATCAGTTAAACTGTTTTATTTGAAGACTGAGTGGGTGATGTATGGTTTCTTGTCTGATAATCTCTCCATGAAACCTGTAAACAGTTCTTGAGGGTGCCTGCAGATTGTGGGTGATGTGTAGTTGCTTGTGAGAATATCTTTGTGAAATAGGTACACACTTCTTGGGGGTGCCAGCGGAATGTGTCTGTGTGTGTGTGTGTTTGTGTGTGTGTGTGTGTGGGGGGGGGGGCGGATGAAAAGAAATTGTGAGGGTAAAATAGTGCATTGCAGATCTTACGACCGACTCTTAGTCACAGGAGTATTAATCTGAGCCAGGGAGGGACCCTAATACAATTTATCCTTGGAAGATGAAAAATCCAATGTAAAGCACACGACATTGAAAGAAGCAAATATTGAACACCAAATGCAAACATCACATGTAAGGCATCAAGCATTTCATCTCATATAGAAGGAAGATATACTCAGGGACGTTCACACGCACACAAACACAGACACTGAATGTTTTCATATAGACGGGCGATACACTCAGTGACACACACACCACAACACACCACACACTAAACCACACCACACACACACACATGCATGTTTTCAAATAGAAATAAGATATTCTCACACACACACACACACATATACCCATAGATATAATTAAGGAGAAGAGAGAGAGAGAGAGAGAGAGAGAGAGAGAGAGAGAGAGAGAGAGAGAGAGAGGTTGAAGTCATTACGACACGTGTACCACTGCTGGTGTACATCGAAACGAACTTGAAGGGTTCATCTATGAATATGAGACTTCTGACAGAAACATGACCCAGTCATTACCTGGGACTAGACCATATGCCCCACTGTTACTGAATGTGGTAATCAACTGTCTACCACCCATCCATCATACACATACATACACACTCGTACACATATATACACACAAAGAAGAGAGGGAGGAGATTTAGGCAAATAATACATACGTATGTATATGTGTATACATGTGTGAGTGTGTGTGTTTGAGTGTGTGTGTGGGAGGGTAGAGACATAGGGAAATGAAGAGGAAATAAATTAGAGCATAACGAAAGCAGGCAATTGTTTTAATTCTTTTTTTTTAATTTTTGCTTTTTATATAGACAAAGTGACTGAACATACAGTTACAGGTGTTGTCATTGTGTCCACTAATAATGGAACTGATTTCCCAAACGTTGTCGGAGTGAATATCCACACGAGAAGATAGTGTGGAGATTGGGTAAACATTCGTTAATATACGTTTCTATTTTACTGACAATGTTGGGGATCAAGAGAGATGGCATTAATAATGACAAGCCATTTAACAACAATAAATTATAACATGCCACAGTATAAGTTTCATCGCGCATTTGTATGGTGTGCTCCATTTGTATGGTGTGCTCCATTTGTATGGTGTGCTCCATGTGTATGGTGTGCTCCATATGTATGGTGTGCTCTATGTGTATGGTGTGCTCCATGTGTATGGTGTGCTTCATGTGTATGGTGTGCTCCATTTGTATGGTGTGCTCCATGTGTATGGTGTGCTCCATTTGTATGGTGTGCTCCATGTGTATGGTGTGCTCCATTTGTATGGTGTGCTCCATGTGTATGCTGTGCTCCATGTGTATGGTGTGCTCGTTTCCTCGTTTCACAATGTAAACACAGCCATGGTCTTTTAATGGAACTAATTTACAGAAACAAAAACATCTAACAACAGTTTACACACACATCACGCTGGACATTTCCACACATGATCGCTACCCATCTTAAAAGAGAAAAAAAATAATCACCGAAGATACCAATGCTGATTATCCAGCAAAAATTTGATCAACAGTTCGCATGACTTCTTATCAACTAATTCTATCTAAGCCAGACGTATTATATATGGACATTTCCTCTGTTAAAACAACAGTTTCAAAACACGTTGTCTCATTGGAAAATGAAAAGGGAAGCAAATATAATATATATTAATCATAGAAAGGGATATAACCAATTATATTTCTTCGTATAATGCATATATGTATAAATGCCGGCTTCGTGGCTTAGAGGTTATGACTTTTCTCCGTAATCTCGTATACTCTCGTCAGGTAACGTGATGACGGTTCAAATCAGCAGTGGTTCGAATCGCATCGGTAACGTACGGGGTATGTGAGCCGGCCGCTCAGAAAGCAATGGCAAACTACTGAGCGTAATCTTGCCAAGAGATCAACATACAGCTGAAAGATGCTGGTGTTGACAGCTAAGTCCTGTAAAGGATATGCTAAAAAAAAAAAAAAAAAAAAAAAAAAAATAATACATATGATCTGTATATAATAACGGAACATGTTTTCTACCTTTTGCTTACTTCATTTATTGGAAGTTATAAAGCCGTTGCCTAAATGATATAGCAATGTGAAATGATTGGAAATTTTTTGTATTAATCAATAAGTGAATTTTTGTCGTGGATGATGTTTTACAAGAAAAGCCAGTTTAAGCAGCTAAAGATATGTATAAATTAACTGCTTAATTAAGCATATAACACACGTCTGTAAAAACAATGTAAACTTTTTGTCAGATCCACACACGTGGACTTAATTAATACGCTGTCTGAACCGGGGGTCTTGCCAGATTTCATATGGTTAAGAGCATTCTGAACCTCCATCTTCAAAATTGCTGGTCCTTCATTATTATTTTGAACATCATACTGTTCGTCTCTGTTATCGTCATAAAGGTTTTTCACGTAATCTGACCATACATGTAATATCTGATCTTTTTCTATTATGACTCTTCCATCTTTTTTCCAGCAATTTTTCTCAAGCCATGTTTCTTTTGCCTCCTTACATAAGGTTCTGACTTTTCTGTGAATTTCTTCATATTTGGCAGGATTATTTTTGTTCTGTCTTCTTGTTTCCATTAGTTGTAAAATTTCTTCAGTCATCCATGTCTTACGGCCCACTTTCTTTACTTTTGGAATAGTTTTTTCTGCTGCACAACTGATTGAATTATTCAGCGTTTCCCATTGATCATCTACATCTTGAAATGGGATCTCTAGATCAGACAATGAATCAAATTTGTTCTTATGTTGCAGATATAAGCAGTGGTTATACCATAAACAGACCCCCCCCCCCCCCAAAAAAAAAAAAAACACACACACACACACACACACACACACACACACACACACACACACACACACACACACACACACACTTCCTTCCAGAACCAAATGAAAATCCTAAACTGATTAGAGACATTAGAATGATTAGACGTAGACGGTCAAACGTTTTTGGTCACGTTATGAGAAGAAACGATTTGGAGAGCTTGGTGACAACTGGCAAGATCGAGTGGAGGAGAACTAAGGGCAGGCCGAGAAGTAAATACCTAGATGGTTTGGCCACGTGGCATGGTCGAGACAGGAACACGGAGTTAATTTACGACTCTGATGATCGCGTAAGATGGCGAAACATCTGTCAGCATGGCACATGCAGGATGTATGGTATAAGCACTGATCAATATGAAATGGATCGATCATTGTATTGTTTCTTAGGTGACAGTGTAGTATCATGTATAATAGGAAATCATTATATCAAGGGACATAAATATAATAGATGTTTTAACAAACAAGGGAGACAAGGAAATTAATTTATCGGAGTATATAAATGAAGACTATGTAATGGAAACAGTTAGTTTGACGATAGCTTAATTTTATTTCTAATAACGCAAACAATAAATAAGTTGAATACTTACTATATATATTCAAATTATTGCATTGTCTTAGATTTCTAGTCTGTAATCTCAAATGGTAAAATATATTTAAAAACAAGTGTAGTCTATTGACAGGCAATATATATCTTGTGTAGTATCCGTTCAATTATATTTCGTACACCTTATTCGATATACACTTTTTGGCTGGCACATGTGCATGTGCCAAGTAATATAAAGAATTATAAACAAGAGTAAGTTATTGTAAGCAAGAATGGCACGTCCAAACTGAAACTAACCAGTGTGGTGTGTGACAACAAATACAATATCAAAGTATATCGTAGAATTATATTAATGGCGCGAAACGACAACAACAACAACAACACATGACACCGATGGCTATCTATAATACACACGTGGGTGTATGATATTCGTAATGTTTGCTTTAACGCTGCAGAAATGTGTCATCCTAGTAAAGGCCAGGCAACCAGTTGGAATGACACACGTATCGTCATCATAGCTTTCAGCTAGTCTGGGGCTACTCACACAGTCGAGAAAATCACCGCTCTTTGAGATGTTCAACTGCAATTACTCTCTCCGTCGCCAAAGCTTTCTGTCACACACGAGCAACTATTAAGAAAAACCCGGTGATAAAAAGCATCCTTGTATCACCCTTACTTGGTCTGTTCATCACTGTCCACTGTATGATGTTTATGAGGGGTTAAAGTAAAAAGCTGCTTATGATTGCAACCCTGAATGTAGAGTATGGATATAATAGAGTAAACTACCATGGTTTCATGTATCCAGTATTGGATATGTAGGTCTGTTAGTAGAGCGTGAACTAGATTGCAACAGTCCTATACAAAAGACGTGTTGTTCTTCGCATGGTTCTAAGAACTCTGACCCCCCACAGTATTGCACCAGGGCTACCATGCTACTATACAATTGTACCGGTTCTTTTCAATGTCTACCACCGTCAGGTAGCAGCAACTGACGAATGAGTTCTTTTAATTTTTTTCTTATTTAAAAAACAAACATGAAACCCAAGTGCAAGGAACCCAGGAACCCTTCAACTATTTACTCAACACCATGGGACATAAGATGAAGAGAAGCAAGTCTTGGATGACACAAGCTGAAGACACACCGCGTCAGTTGTGTGGATCGGGCAGGATAGCTCGTGCAGAACAATTGGTGTTGGTGCCCCAACCATCACACAGAGTTATAGTTACGTTGACCGTGGGTGTCCAGAATGGGTAGCGGGTGTGACATGTGTGTCAGTGTAACGGCAGACAGAAGCCAACTTCAGCAACATTTAATTCATTTTTTTTATCTCACTCAAAACGCCTTAAAATTCACTACTCTCAATAAGCTTAAAAGTCGACATGGTCGACTTCATTGCACCGGTTTTTTTTCCTCATATGGCTCAGTCTCTTTCCGCAGCGCGGAAAGCTTCGCACAGTGCACGAACTCCTTAGCTCTAGTGACGACCCATAGGAGTCTCCAAACAATTTCACTTGTGAACCAAAGGACGCGAACCGGAATCGAACCAACTACCTTCGGAGGCGAATCAAACGACTTGACCAATTCGCAACGGAGTCTCCCTACTACTCCCGACTACTCATTAAAAGTTGTCATCTCTCCTTTACTGAAATAGTGGTTTCTATGTGAATTCATTTATTAAATTACTTACAATATAAAATAACACAAAGTAATGCAGCTTTACAGAACACAGATACAAATAATACAGGTCGACCAGGTCTTTATCAGCTAGAAAATACATACAACAAAACACAACATACATACAAATGGAAGACGCCACAGTGACTGCATTGAGACAATAAGAACTGAATAAAAAGAATGGAAATATGACATCATGACAACAATGACAATAACACCCCCCCTCCCCTCTCCCCCCCCCCCCCCCCCCCAAAAAAAAAAAACCCAAAAAACACCAAAAAACAAATGTGCTACTTATTTCAGAATCTCAGACTGTGATACGTTATCACTAAAAACATACTGTTTGTGATATTCTTAGCAGGGTGTCGTTTGTAGTTTATTATTTTATTATTTCTTAATGACCGAAGCTGTTAACAATCTTAATATGATGTAAGATATCGTAAATCCGATTGTGTATTATAGATGGACATCAGTGTCATCTGTTTCGTTGAGCCGTTGCAATATCTCTACGACCAAATGTGATATCATTTAGAGGCACCTGCGCATGTGAGAGCTCAAAAAATGAAATCTCATACAAAACAAAATTACACAAATCAGAAGTATATTCGTTCATTCATTCATTTAGTAGCATGTCCTTTGCAGAACCTCGCTCCCACAACAATGCTCCGGAAAACGTATCGATCACAAGAAGATGTCATCCGTCCGATACACCTATCCGGAGATCATCCGCCACATCCTGCACCCATCCTCTCCCTGGCCCTCCTCCTCCTCTCCTCCCAGGCATACACCCCTCCATGACCCATGACTGCTGTCTCCAAACTTTTATGACACCCCAAGTGACCAAAATATATCAAGTTTCTTTGTCCCATCGTCCCCAATAGCCAACCATCCCCAGAATTCAGCTCTTGAAGCATGGATGGAGCCGTTCTTTTCTCTACCGAAGATACTTCCAGAACCGGTCTATAACAGTTATACTCAAAAAGCATACATGCGCTGTTCAGCTTGTTCAGCAAGTGTCATCTTCCATCCGCAGTCTCGTCCTGTCTGAAGCTGTCTGCTCAGGTTGTAAGCACGAGGTACTTGACCCTCGTGCCGTCCTTGGTAGTCATGCTAGGTCAGGTCTGTCGTCTTGTCCTTCACCCGTCTGTTGATGGCAGGCGTACTGCGTCGTACCGTCCAAGGTCAACCTGCCCTGGCATTCAAGGTCTCAGTCCTGTCTGTAAACCCCCTGTCCTGGGCGTATAGACCCGTCCACCATACCCGTACTCTTCCCATGTCCTATGTCTATCCTCTGTCCTCTACGTCATGTCCTGTTGGGACCTTGACAACATGATTATGGTGTCTTGAACTCAAGCGTAGTCCATACAGTGCTTCTACTTATAGTGCACTAGTCTGATATGTGCGTGTGGATTAGCTTTATTTATTCCAGTGTCTCTCGCAATGAGACGAACACACTCCTTCTTCTGAGGTATTTGTAATTTACTATCAAAATTCAAGGACGAGAAGTCGACATTATAGTTCAGCTGACCAATGTTGACGTTCAAGCCACTACTTCGTCATCAGCACTACGGAAGTTTAAGAACGGGAGATCTGACCCAAGAGATCTGACCCAAGAGATCTTACCCAAGAGATCTGACCCAAGAGATCTGACCCAAGAGATCTGACCCAAGAGATCAAACCCAAGAGATCTGACCCATTCGACCATGCTGATCTTTCTCATCAATGTGCAGGTCTGAAAACATCTTCATCATGTTGACATCTCTGACTGTATCATGTTGACATGTCTGACTGTATCAACAGTGTGTGTGTAGTCATCAAAGCAAAGATGTAATCATTTATTTACTTCTATAGAACGCTCAATTAATGCTCTCAGCATATACACAATATTTAGTGTCCCCTTTCTTTCTACGAACCCACATTATTCTTCCCTTGCTTCGGGTTGTATTTTCTTACTATCTCTTTGCATAATGATTGTAACAAAATCTTCGTGATGTGACACATTATGCTACATATTTCATGTTTATGACATTCCAACGCTTCCGGTGTCTCTAGGGCTTGCAATAAATATACATTTGCATATTTAAGGAGGTATGTTTCAGTATCATATATTGTATTCAGCAGTATGGCGATAGCCGGCTTCCTGGCCTAGAGGTTAGCGACTTTTCTCCGTAATCTCGTATACTCTCGTAAGTAACGTGACGACGGTGAGAATCAGCAGTGGTTCGAATCGCGTCGGTAACTTACGGGGTATGTGAACCGGCTGCTCAGAAAGCAATGGCAAACTACTGAGCGAAATCTTGCCAAGAAATCAACACTCATCTGAAAGATGCTGATGTTGACAGCGATGTCCTGTAAAGGATATGCAAACATTTTAGTATGGCGATATAACACATATGCATATTGCAGTGATTTGAGGGGAAGCCAGTGCCAGGTTAATAGTTAGTTAGTTAGTCGACAGATCATCCTCGTTGCACATCGAACCATTCAGTCCATAAGTGCTCGGATCCCCTCCTCAGCAAATCCCGCAGCGTGTAGCGGCTAACGACGCCAGTTCTGTGTTGGTTTATCAATCTTCTTTGGCTTCCTGCGTAGTGTTCTTGTTTGGCCACCCCTCTTTTAATTTGCTGCTCTCGCAGTCTGGCCATTGTTGTAGATTCACAGTCATCACTTGGTTCTCGCAAAAGTCTCACTTCTCGTAGAGCATTCAGAATGTCAGCCTGGTCCATGGCGCGACCGCCCTCCACAGTAGCCTCACCTGCGAGCTTGTCAGCCCGCTCATTCCCTTGTACTCCCGCATGCCCTGGCACGAAGATGAAACTAATCTTTGCCAGCCAAGACCGCTTCAGAGGCAGCAACCATTCTCTTCGGATCGACCCCTCCTCTATCCTCTTGATCATGTTCATTGAGTCGCTAAGGAAACAAGCCCTAGTGAATGTCTGTGTCTCGAGCCATGTTATTGCTTTACTTACTGCCATGACTTCCATGGTCAGGCTACTTGTGGTTTCAGTGAAAGCACCAGAGTCCTCCTTCACAATTCTCCCTCCGGCCCGAGCTGTAAAGGCCCATGAGCTTCTCACATGTCGGACGACCGACCCATCTGTGTAGATGACCGCGTCACCGTCTAGCGAATTCTCTAAAATCAACGCTTGTACTTCAGCCTCAACAGCAGCCGGATTTTCTTGTCTGCATTTTCTATCTAGTTGGATGCAAACTGAAAAGGATGTGCAGAAGTCTGTTGGCACTTGCACCCACTCCTCGCCAGGTTCTAAGTCCTCAAGTGAACACACCTGTTGAAGAATGTCTTCGGCTTGACCCATCCACGACCGTCCTCTTTTTAACCTGCTGCCCTTCACCTTCCTAATTTCACTATGCAGTGGATGTTGTGTGTTTGCGTTAATTCTGAGGTAGGCGCGTGCCCTGCAAACTTGTATTCTCTCTTCAATGGTTGGAAAATCAAGCAGGTAGCGCATCGCCCTGCATGCTGTATCTCTTGTACATCCAAGAATAATGCGCATAGCTTCATTCTGTATCCTTTCCATCCTTTCTATCTGCTAGGTTAATAGTACTGTCCTCATCTCCTACTCGGCTTGCATTTCTGGTGACACAGACACAGTTGATGCAGACAAGGTTGATGGTTTCAAGTCCATAATATAGCTTCTCCAATGTGTTTGGTGGAAGCAATGTTTCCCAATGATCTGCCTTTAGCATTGAAATCCAACAGAACATGATGTTATCCTGGCGATTCAAAATGTTACTGAGACACTGTCTCTTCTAAGAGTCTACTTTCGCATTGCAGACATAGGCACGGACAAACATAATAGGGTTCGATCATTGTAATCTTCCATAGGTAAACATGTAGAAGACCGTATTCTAGGAAATCATAACTTCTAGGGACATAAATAGTATCGATGTTTCAATTAACAAGGGCGACAATGAAATAATGTATTGTTGTATATAAATGAAGACTATATAATGAAAACAGTTAGTTTTAAAATAACATAGTAAGATATCTAAGAAAATAAACAACATGTACGATGAATAGCTACAACAATACATTCCAGTTAATGCACTGCCTTAGATATTCAGTCTCTGACTTCGCATAGTATATAATATTTCAAATGAAGTGTAGTATATTCACGGTATACTATATCAAGTGTAATATCCGTTTACGTACATTTCGGGCGGCGATCTGTAATATAACATTTTTGGCTGGCACATGTGATTGTGCTATAAAATATAAAGCTTTAAAACACGAGTCAGTTTTAATATGATTGAGCATGAAGTTCAAGCTGAAACTAACCAGCATGGTTGTGACAGCCATTACCTGCATATTATTATTATTATTATTATTATTATTATTATTATTATTATTATTATTATTATTATTATTATTATTATTATTATTATTATTATTCATTATTGGTGTCTTGAAAACTGGGAGACATTCTACTCTGAACTCAACAAACAACATGGGCTGTTACTTGGATACTCAAAAGAAGTTTCACTGCTAACGTTAGACGTCATAACGAAGTCTGAAGACGTACACAACACCACAGATGGAAGTGGACATAGGGTAAAGCGTTCCCTGAAAATCTTGTTGTTATGTAAGAATAAGACACAATTTCTTTGTAAAAAAGGTTGTTCACTATGTGCAACAACTGCATCTACTAAATGGTGCAGATCCTGCTGATTGTCTACAAACAATACTGTATAGTTTCATACAATTCTGTAAAGCATACGCCTATTATCGATATCAGCTTTGTCTGAACATACCCAACAAGATGTGATTATACATTACTCAAGAGTGCACACAGACGTGAACATGGCCGGTGTTGGAGATGCCCAACTATAATACATCTCTCAATCACCAAACTCAAAGAAACAAAAACGAGGCAACAGAAAGATTCCTGTCGCGTTAAAAGACATAACCCTCTTATGGTCTGCAATGTATAGACCAGGCGTTGATCATGCAGCCTAGATCAAAGTGTATTCATCTGGACTATATCTGGCCAGGGCCATAACCAGAGGCCTGCCTAGTTTAATTCAAAGGAAAGGTCACAAATGTATCTGGAACAAGACAAGCTGCAGAAGCTTTCGGATCAGCAAGGCATTGCTCTAAGTGTCCCTATGTCGAAGTTTTAATCCTAGACAAGTTGCCGTTCAAGGCTTCGGCCACGATCAGCCCTGCCATGGCATTTAGTCTTTAGATTGTATATTCTCGCACTAGGACAAGACCTGTACCACCATACGGCGCTCCTTCGCCCGAAGCCGTTGGCACAATGTGGGATGTCGGGTTTGGTGAGCGCTGCCAAACATTCGGCACAACTAAAGCAGATAGTACCGACAACTGTCGTACGGTAGCTTAGTCATATCTTAATGAGACTTGAATACAACCCTCAAGTGTTTAGTAATAAAAGATATGTTTTTTTTTCTTCTTTGTTTTAGCCCCGATGGCGCAGTAACTACCATCCTTGATAGTGGTCATGAGTTAAAATTCGTAAAGGAAAGGATTTGAACAAAAATGACCTGAGCTGGGTAGACCCGGTATTAAAACGTCAATAGAAAAAGGCCTGTGAATCACAATTCATTACGGAGATCAGCATGACTGACTGGACACAATAGTTCGATCTTACACTTCAGGTTTGCTGATGTCGAGGTAGCAAGTTTAACGCCTATACTGGTCAGTTGCTGATGCCGAGGTAGCAAGTTTAACGCCTACACTGCTCAGTTGCTGATGCCGAGGTAGCAAGTTTAACGCCTACAGTGGTCAGTTGCACTAAACATGTCGACTTCGAGACGTAATTTTGAAGTACCTCAGTAGTCGAAGTGTGTTCGTCTCATGGCGAGGGACACTGGTAAAAAGGACAGCTAACCCACACACAACAATCAATCCAGTACACCAGAAGTAGTAGCAATTGTATGGACCATGCTTCAGTTTAAAAACCACCATAATGTGTATACGTGCGTAAACTATCTCTTCTTCTGTAGGGTAAAGGCGGATCTAGTGCTTGTTAGATTGTGTTTAGTCTGTCCTTCTATAGGGTATAGATGGAGCTGATGCTTGTGAGATTGTGTTTAGTCTGTCCTTCTATAGGGTATAGATGGAGCTGATGCTTGTGAGATTGTGTTTAGTCTCTTCTTCTATATGGTATAGATGGAGCTGATACTTGTGGGATTGTGTTTATAGACTTCTTCTATATGGTATAGATGGAGCTGATACTTGTGAGATTGTGTTTATAGTCTTCTTCTATATGGTATAGATGGAGCTGATACTTGTGAGATTGTGTTTATAGTCTTCTTCTATATGGTATAGATGGAGCTGATACTTGTGATATTGTGTTTATAGTCTTCTTCTATATGGTATAGATGGAGCTGATGCTTGTGAGATTGTGATTAGTCTCTTCTTCTATATGGTATAGATGGAGCTGATACTTGTGGGATTGTGTTTATAGTCTTCTTCTATATGGTATAGATGGAGCTGATACTTGTGAGATTGTGTCTATAGTCTTCTTCTATATGGTATAGAAGGATCTGATACTTGTGATATTGTGTTTATAGTCTTCTTCTATATGGTATAGATGGAGCTGATGCTTGTGAGATTGTGTTTAGTCTCTTCTTCTATATGGTATAGATGGAGCTGATACTTGTGGGATTGTGTTTATAGTCTTCTTCTATATGGTATAGATGGAGCTGATACTTGTGAGATTGTGTTTATAGTCTTCTTCTATATGGTATAGATGGAGCTGATACTTGTGAGATTGTGTTTATAGTCTTCTTCTATATGGTATAGATGGAGCTGATACTTGTGAGATTGTGTTTATAGTCTTCTTCTATATGGTATAGATGGAGCTGATACTTGTGAGGTTGTGTTTATAGTCTTCTTCTATATGGTATAGATGGAGCTGATACTTGTGAGATTGTGTTTATAGTCTTCTTCTATATGGTATAGATGGAGCTGATGCTTGTGAGATTGTGGTTAGTCTCTTCTTCTATATGGCATAGATGGAGCTGATACTTGTGGGATTGTGTTTATAGTCTTCTTCTATATGGTATAGATGGAGCTGATACTTGTGAGATTGTGTTTATAGTCTTCTTCTATATGGTATAGATGGAGCTGATACTTGTGAGATTGTGTTTATAGTCTTCTTCTATATGGTATAGATGGAGCTGATACTTGTGAGATTGTGTTTATAGTCTTCTTCTATATGGTATAGATGGAGCTGATGCTTGTGAGATTGTGTTTAGTCTCTTCTTCTATATGGTATAGATGGAGCTGATACTTGTGGGATTGTGTTTATAGTCTTCTTCTATATGGTATAGATGGAGCTGATACTTGTGAGATTGTGTTTAGTCTGCCCTTCTATAGGGTATAGATGGAGCTGATACTTGTGAGATTGTGTTTAGTCTGCCCTTCTATAGGGTATAGATGGAGCTGATACTTGTTAGACTGCGTTCAGTCTCTTCTTTTATATGGTATAGATGGAGCTGATACTTGTGAGATTGTGTTTATAGTCTTCTTCTATATGGTATAGATGGAGCTGATACTTGTGAGATTGTGTTTAGTCTCTTCTTCTATTTGGTATAGATGGAGCTGATACTTGTGAGATTGTGTTTATAGTCTTCTTCTATATGGTATAGATGGAGCTGATACTTGTGAGATTGTGTTTATAGTCTTCTTCTATATGGTATAGATGGAACTGATGCTTGTGAGATTGTGTTTATAGTCTTCTTCTATATGGTATAGATGGAGCTGAAGCTTGTGAGATTGTGTTTATAGTCTTCTTCTATATGGTATAGATGGAGCTGAAGCTTGTGAGATTGTGTTTATAGTCTTCTTCTATATGGTATAGATGGAGCTGATGCTTGTTAGACTGCGTTCAGTCTGCCCTTCAATAGGATATATATGTGTCGCATGCTTGTGCGATTGTGTTTAGTCTGCCCTTCTATAGGGTATAGATAGAATGATGCTTATGAGATTGTTTTTAGTCAGTCCTTCTATAGCAGTGGTTCTTAACCGGTGGGGAATTCCCCCCCCCCCCCATGAGAAATTTTAGGGTTTCCGGGGTGGGGGGGGGGGTGTTAAGATTATTTAAAGATCGCGTTAATACAAGAACCGATTGTTTAATATTGATTTTCCCTTCATACTGTTCAGTTATGTACGTCTCATCCTTCTTAAATTTATTTTACAACGTAAGTAGACCCGCAAATCACGTTTTATGTAGACGTCTAGTCTTGTGTTAGTATGTGCTATTAAATTTAGTTTCCATTATTACGTATACTGTGTAGGGGCGGGGGATTTTTAGGGAGGAAATACGAAAGCGGGGAGAGGGATGACGTTCTGAAAATATCGTGAAGGGAGGCACGGGCAAAAAAAGGTTGAAAACCACTATTCTGTATTATATAGATGGATCTGATGCTTGTGATTGTGTTTAGTCTGTCTTTTAATGGGATATAGGTGGATCTGATGCTTTTTAGACTGTGTTTAATCTGCTCTTCTATAGGGTATAGATGGTTATGATGCTTGTAATATTGTATTGTGTCTCTCCTTCAATAGGTTATATATTGATCTCAAGCAGATTAGGAGCCAAGTCAGATTATCCTAGCAAGGTTACACCACAGAAAGTTAGATCAGCACACAAAAACCTCACCGAGCGATGTGTCTCTCCTGCCAGTCGCTGACTTTCTCAGGTAGCTACTTGGTAATCCATATACATGATCCTCCGAAATAGATACAGTCTATAGTTTAACACTGATCATGGATCGGTTGCACACTGCATACTATAGGTCCCTATAGTTCTTAAATGTTCCAATCCCTGTACTTGTGAAGATAGGTATCACTGTTATTGGTAATACACTTGATCCTATCTATTGTATATATTGTCTCAACACAATGTCCCTTATAATATTCCACTGGACTCTACAACTCCATGTGAACGCTACGTTTAGTGTTCTTTTTTAATCTCTAGTGTTCATTTGATATGTGGTGTAAAAACGAACATCACCCATCCTAGGTGAACCTTATCACACAGGAATTGTTTATATGGTTTTGCACAACTGAGCCATGTTCTGTTGGACCCTCCTGATTATGGGCCCAGCGTAAACACTATTGTATAATTTTCCTCTCTGAAGTTATTCATCTTATTAAAACATTGACTGTTCATCTCGTGTTCTGTCTACCAGGAGTAGAACTTCATCAAAACCAGTGTAGAGCTTTCTCGTAACTGGCGGGGAACCTGTTAGAGAGATAACACACCTGGTGAGAGCACTAGTCACTGACCCTGCCAGCTGAGTGTAAGCCTACGGCCTCACTCAGATATTTATCAGCAAACTAAACTCTGTCATGGAGCAGAGGAGCTCATTAACTCGGTCTGAATTAGGATAAGACAAGGAAAGACCAAAATACAGAGTGCAGAACCCCAGTAGGCACCCCACTGGAAGATCCTACCATTGGACATTTCCCCTATCTCCCAATCCATCCTCAATCTCTACAAATATCACCCCACTAAACTACACTATTCTCACTAGCAGAGCTAATTATCACCTCACTACCCTATTTTCAACTAGCAGAGCCAATTACCATATCACCCTGTCAGGGTCTTAAACTTGGCTCGCTAACCTAACACATGTGATACAGTACAAGTACAACGTGATTTGACGTAAGACTCAACGACACACCGTTCAATGGATTTATTCACAGATTAAATACATTACGATGATCACAACAATATATACTTGATACTTCAAAAACACTTACATCCACAATACAGCTCACAAGTCTAACTCTCAAGATGTCCAGACACTCGACTTTCAAGCACAGAAAACCACACAACGCCTTTCTCTCATCATGCGTCCGTCCAAGTCCGTGTCCCAGAGCTGTCTGCCGCTAGTTAGCAACTTTCCTCCCGCCTCAGGTGGCTTCACGAGGCATGCGTGCGTCTAGCGTCGTCCTGGCCTGACCGCTGGTCGTTCGTCAGCCAGCAATCTTGCAGGCCGGTAACTACTACTCGCCTGGCGGCGTAACGAAGTTGCTGCATCCCTGCTGGGAGCTAAGTCGCCTGGCGGGCGTAACGATGTCACTGCATCACTGTACCCTTTCTGGACTCTGACACGCTCCCCCGGCAAATTCATGAAAGATGTCATCTTTCATGTATAATATATGTACATACTGGGTTAATATTCTAACCTTGTCAGAGTCTACCCTTCTGTTGTTATATACATTGGTATCAAAATACACATAAATACACATATGCCATAGAAATATATAAGCAATGGAAGTTGCATTCAACGACATGTGGTGTTCAACCTTTAACACATGTCAGGTTTCATCCTCTCGATGGCTGATTACCTCAATTGCATTAATGACCCAGTCAGATCGGTAGTACCAGCTTCACGCATCTACCTCGCAGCTTACAAAAAAAAACGTAATAATATGGTTCTTGAAACAAAAACCATCTAGCTAGACCGAAATACGGCTTTATATAAGTCGCATAAAACGCTCAAACCCTGACCTTATTTGGCCAGTAGCTCTTGTGTTGGTCTGCAATGTCGGCAAACCTATGCCATGCCCAGTAGATGGCTACCTGTTGTGTCAATAATCTGGCAACACTTGGCTATTTATACACAACACATTACTGAATACATTTCAAATTATGGCCCTTTGTGTAATTATGTCATAACAAAACAATGAAAAGGGGAATAATTTCCACATTAATGAAATACAATAATTTACAATAATTATCCTATTTCTTAGCGTCATCGCTTGACGTTTCTTCATATTAACGAGAAAAAGGCGGTAATATGAATACATTAATCAAGATATGATTCTAAGATTACATTACTTAAATATGTAAACACACAATTCGTGTATTTACCTTTGTTGATTCCTAAAGATTTTAGAATCGTCATAGCTTTTTAAACTTTTATTTGTCGTCTACTAATTTTGCTCTAAATTTCTAACTAATCCGGAAGTACACACGAACACTAAATACAGCTGATGTTAAAGCTTGCAGAACACACTTGTTCCGGTCTGATGTAGTTACGGAAAGTACAATGTTCTCACAGTTCATGTGTTGGATGTTTCACTACAAAACCTTCTGGATTACGATTGACTGTTCATGTGTTGGATGTTACACTACCGAACATTATGGATTTCGGTTAACTGCAATGGTGTAGCTGTCAATGTTTACTTTACACGTTCACACACGTCTTTAAAATATCCCTGGAATGTTCCACACGCAGATGTCACTATCAAATTGGATAGTTCGCTTACGGTAAGTTCTTAAGCGAATGTGACACTGTTCTTGTTCGTGATATATACAATTAATAACGTTCGCTTTCTACCACACACTACACAATTATACACGACAATCACTACATGAATTAGTAAAATAAGAACACTATATATATTGGGAGTAACCCCTATCACATCATATTGTAGACATTACACAGCTTTTTGTGAATGAAAAAAAAATACATTCACTGATAAATGGCTGTGTCGGTCTGAGTGTATTTGTACACACTGCACTCAGACATTGGTGCTTACTGGGTCGGTCGGACAACGGGACAAAAGATCGGCAATTGAATTGGTTCTGCCTGGGATATGTCGAACCTCAAAGCTATAATCTTGAAGTTTAAGAGACCAGCGCGCTACCATATGGTTTGAAGGTACACCTGAATTTATAAAACGCAACGGGCTGCTGTCAGATTCCACGATGAAATGGCGTCCTAGAAGAAATCTGGATAATTTAGTTATACCCACCACTAAAGCTAGGGCTTCTAACTGGGGTATAGACCATGCCCGTTCTCTGGGTTTTAGTTTCCTTGATACGAAGTACACGGGATGGAGGATGTTATTGTACTCTTGCAATAAGACTGCTCCAATCGCCACGGAGCTAGCATCTGTACGCAATCTGAAAGGTAAATGGAGATTGGGCAGTTTCAGGATGAGATTATTTGAACTATTATCAGAAAAACATGCTAGTACTTTATTGAATGCAATTTTTAGGCATTCATTGTTTACAATTTTATCTGGTTTATCTTTGGTTAGTAAATTAGTAAACATTTCGGTCAGTTCGGAAAAATCAGGAATGAACTGCCGGTAATAATTTATCAGTCCCAACAAACTTCTGACTTGTTTTTTTTTTTGTAGTCGGAAGTGAGAGTTTTAGTATCTTGGACACAATGTTATCGTCTGTCGTGACAAAGCCATTGGATATGTTGTACCCCAAGAAGGATATTTCCTGGTAGGCTATGTCTACTTTCGCAGGCTTTACCGTCAGTCCGTGCTGTCTAATACGTTCAAATGTCTGTTCTAACGTCTTAATGTGCTCTGTCATTGTCTCTGTGTGAACACAGATGTCGTCTATGTAGCAGATTATGTTAGGAATGTCTACTAGGAGAAGTCGTGTCATACGTACGAATGTGGCAGGGGCATTGACAAGCCCAAATGGAAGTTTGCACCATTCGTACAGTCCCCAAGGTGTGGCAAATGCTGTCAGATGTCTGCTCTGTTCGTCTACTCCTATTTGCCAATATCCTTTCGTCATATCTATCTTCGTAAAGAACCTAGCGTCTGTCAGTTCTGTCAAAATATCGTCAGAGTTAGCCATTGGCTCAAGATCTAGAACAGTTATTTTACTGAGCTTTCGATAGTCGATACACAGTCTTATTGTATTGTCCTTTTTGCGTACTATGACCATTGGAGATGAGAAGTCTGATTGGGATCGTCTTATGATGTTGTTTTTCTCTAAGTTGATGATCTCCTGATGTAAATGTTCTTTGTAATGTAATGGGATGGTGTATGGTCTGCATCTTATGGGTGTGTTTGATGTGAGTGTGATGTGATGCTGCACTAATTCTGTTTGTCCTGGGTTGTTGGAAAAGATGGTGTTGTACTGTTGTATAAGCTGTTTGCAACTGTTTGTCTCTGCTTGAGTTAACTTTGGGTTGATTTTTATCTCCTTCAAGCAGTTTGTCGTGTCTAATGCAGGTGTTGGAATTTCGTCACTAGCATCGTCATCTTCGTGATCTATTATCACTGTACAAGCTGTCGTATCGTCTTGTTCGTTGTCTCTGTTGTGGTAAGGTCTTAGCATATTTATGTGAAATATTTTGTGTTTGTCTTTTATTTGGATTTCGTAGTCTACAGGTGAAATCTGTCTCGTCACTTTAAAAGGTCCCTGTCAAGAATCAGTCAATAAGTGTCTGTCACTAGGTAGTAGAAGAAGAACGTCCTGTCCAGGTGTCAACGTTATTGTCCTGTTACCTTTGTCAGCATACAGTCTGTAAGTAGCACCAGATAATTTTAGTGCATTCTTTGCAATAATACAAGATTTGATGATTCTTTCACGCAATGATGTAACATATACGTATGATGATATGGGTTTAAGTACTGGAGTAGAGTCAGTTAACATTTGGTGATAAATAGTCAATGGGCCACGTGGTTTGGCACCATAGATAAGTTCAAAAGGAAAGAAACCGGTACTAGAATGTGGTACCTCGCGATAAGCAAAAAGAATAGCTGGTAGATATAAATCCCAGTTATTGGGGTGCTCTTGCGTTACTTTTGCAAGCATGTGCTTTAGATCCCCGTTAAATTTTTCTATTACTCCACTAGAGTGAGGATGGTACGGGGAATTGAAACATTGCTTCACTCCCAACATTTTGGTGAAAGCTTGGGTAGATGCGGCGATAAACTGAGTGCCCCTATCAGATTGGATAGTATCTGGAAAACCTATCCGAGAAAATATATGGAAGAAAACTTCCATTATATCATTGGCAGTTATGTTCTTTAGCGTCATAGCTTCTGGCCAGCGACTACATTGATCAATGACAGTTAGAATATATTTATTCCCTCTAGTTGTTGTATGATTAAGAGGGCCCACTATGTCAACAGATAGTTTTTCAAAGGGTCGACTGGCTAAGTCAGTAACTTGTAACTTAGCCTGTGGGTGTTTTCCTTTTTTTACCAGTTTCTGGCAGGTGTCACAACTTCTGCAATATTCTTTAATGTCATTGCAAAATTTGGGCCAATGAAACTGTGTCAATAACCTTGATCTGGTCTTAACATATGCCATATGCCCTGCAAGAGGTATATCGTGGGCAAGATGTAAGGCTTGCTTGCGATAATTAGTTGGCAAAGCAGTTTGCTCTGTTGTATTGTCACCTCTGGTATAATACCTGGTGAGTATATCATTTTTCACAGCAAAATGCCATTTTGCATTCTTGGTTACCTTTGGCTTTTGGCCGATCAGATTAAAGTATTTTGACAATGAAGGATCAGCTTATTGAGCTGTTACAAACGTTTCCTTCATGGTGTTAGTAGGTAGTGAAACTGGGCTAAGCATTTGTATAGCCTCAGTTTGATTACTTTCATCTTGCACTCTAGCAGTAGATCTAGTTACTGCGTTCACACATTCAATGATATCAGATGGTGATGGAACAATGTTATCAATGATGTCATGAGATGTTAGTGCTACATTAGCTACCATACAATCAATAGGTGGTGTGACATTATCAATGATGACATTTGATGGTGATGTTATGTTATCATCAACACACAGAGATGCTATGTCATGAGGTTTATCATTCACCTCTGGTAAATTTCCAATAATTATATCACACACTGGGTATGTTAATGCAGCGCACTTTACTTTCCCAATGAGGAAAGGTGTTTCAATATATGCCCATGCTAGTGGGTATTTCTCAATTTTGCCTGAGCATGTTCTGCATGTTACGTGCCTGCCTGTATAGTCTGTAGGCATTATGAACGTTCTTTTCAGACCAATAAGTGAACTGCCCGTGTCGCGAAGGACTGTAGCAGACTTGCCATTCACATATCCGTGATGGACGATTATCTTGCCTTTTGAATCTACTACCAAATTAGCTTCTTCATTGGCAATAGGGATGGCGTGACCGCATGTTAAAATACCATCTTCATAAAAGGTGTTACAAACAGAACATTTATTTGCGCTAAATATGTCAAAAGCCTGTGCTGAGTTCACAGGATGTTTCTCTGGCTGTTCTTCATCTGACGCCGAACTGTCAAACAAGGCGGCATTTGCTTTGTTGGTCAATTGCCTACCTTTACAATCTTTCCGATGGTGTCCGTACGCCTTACAGAGGAAACATTTACGCAAACTTCTGAAGGATTTACGCTCCTTCTCTTGTCTGTTTACCATGTTTAGTAGGTAAGTATGATATCCTGGTTGTTTATCGCACATTTCACCCGGATGATGTGAAAATTTACAATAGTTACAGTGATTAAACTTCTCAGAGGTAGGCCTATAAGGTTTCTGTCTACTATAGGGTTTGTCATAGTTAGCCGCTGCTACAAAATTTATGTCAGTAGCTTCACTGGCAAAACAATGTTTGTTGGCTGTGTAATATGCCGAACCACGTCTCTCAATCTCATTTACACTAGTGCATTCATTCTCTTGCAAAAATTTTGAAAATGCTGATGGAATGGATGAAATGATTTTATCTCGAATGATCAGATCTTCTAGTCTCTGATAATTTTTGTCAATTTTAGCTGCTGAAGTCCATTTGGTAAATATATCTCGGACTAAGCAGAGGTAATCAGAGAACGTTTGAGTCGGTTTTGGGCTCAACTTACTGAATTGTTCTCTGTAACCTGCCTCATCTAACATAAAATGTGCCATAATCTTAGATTTCAGATAATGGTAATCTTTTTCTGAGGTCTTTTGGGATAGTCTCAATGACTTTAAGAGGCTCCCCTGATAAACTCCTCATATAAACAATATTCCATTCAGACAGTGGAATCTGGTAATGTTCCATTAAAGTTTCAAAATTTTGAGTAAAGGCTGCGATGCAGTCACCCGAGGTATAATTACGTACAATACCCTGATATTTCTTGTACTGGTTTTCTTTCTCCAGTCTCTCAGATTTCTTATACTCTTTGTTAATGGCGGTCTCAGTATCAAGTTGTTTCATCTTCAACTGTAACTCCAGTTCTTCTCTCTTACTCTGAGCTGTTATTTCTGCCTTCTTCGACTCACTATCTATCTCAGCTTGCTTTAAGGCTGTTTCTGCCTTCTTAAGTTCACTATCTATCTCAGCTTGCTTTGCAGCCAGTTCTAATTCGGCTTGCTTTGTCTTTGCAGCTAGTTCTAATTCGGCTTGCTTTGCTGCAGCTTCTGCCTGCTTTAAGGCTGTTTCTGCCTCTACTTGCTTGGCAGCCCTTTCAGCTGCTCTTTCTTCGCGTTCATGGTATTCAGAGTATTTCTTCTCACTCCACTTTGTTAACTCATCACCTGTCAACTGTAATTTTAACCCCATATCGATGAAATCATTCAATGAAGACATGATGGATAATGTCAATGAAATACCAGCCACACAAAATATGTTATAAGTGGTTAGTAATGAACAATTTACAATTGATTTCTATTGACAATACGTGCCTAAAATTGCATCCTTAAAGTATATGAAAAGAAAAATATACTCAAGTGCCCTGGATGCGGTGAAGAATGATTGGAAATCGGGCTAGGAACTGTAGGGTCGCTACTTCGCAAACAAAAAAGACCTCTACGGCAAGGTTTCGGATGGTACGGAAAACCTGCTTTGTTTTTGGAGGACATAAATTAGCGTCTATTTGTTGGTGTGTGCCTGCTTGTCACTAAGTATTGATTAGGTTTGTATGGCGTAGAGTGTAATTGTAGGTCGTAAGTTTGTCCGTCAACAATTTTTTTTTTCAAAACAAGTCACTTTCTTTCCAAGAACTTTCTGCTTTCCACAACTCAATGCACAAAGACAATCTACGTGTATCTCAACACTCTACAACATTGATGACACATCACTTACATCAAGATGACATTCAGTAAGGACATAGACATCAAGTTTACAAGATGGCGACAAGGTCACAATGGCGACAAGATCACAATGTCGACAAGGTCAAAACGGTGACAAGTTTCACAAATCACAAATGTTTTACACGATTACAAGATCAAACAATATGTATGCTCTGTACGTTTACAAATAGTCTCCATGTTTAAATAATGTAGTAATAAAGCAAAATGAGCCTTCCACGATCACATTTACATGTACTATAAAGTTTGACAAAAATTTCTAAGTTCACAAACTCTAATTTTAAATCGTTAATCACATAAACACGTTCATCTCAAAGCCGGACGAGTGCCACCACGTCCACACATGTCAGGGTCTTAAACTTGGCTCGCTAACCTAACACATGTGAGACAGTACAAGTACAACGTGATTTGACGTAAGACTCAACGACACACCGTTCAATGGATTTATTCACAGATTAAATACATTACGATGATCACAACAATATATACTTGATACTTCAAAAACACTTACATCCACAATACAGCTCACAAGTCTAACTCTCAAGATGTCCAGACACTCGACTTTCAAGCACAGAAAACCACACAACGCCTTTCTCTCATCATGCGTCCGTCCAAGTCCGTGTCCCAGAGCTGTCTGCCGCTAGTTAGCAACTTTCCTCCCGCCTCAGGTGGCTTCACGAGGCATGCGTGCGTCTAGCGTCGTCCTGGCCTGACCGCTGGTCGTTCGTCAGCCAGCAATCTTGCAGGCCGGTAACTACTACTCGCCTGGCGGCGTAACGAAGTTGCTGCATCCCTGCTGGGAGCTAAGTCGCCTGGCGGGCGTAACGATGTCACTGCATCACTGTACCCTTTCTGGACTCTGACACACTCTATCTAGTTTTTACAATGCAGCTGCCTACAGTCGCCGACACTCTTTTACTACCTATCCACAACGCACCACACTACGTTAAAGTCCTAAACTCTAACTATCACCAGTTTATTCTACATTAATTATACCTAAATCCAATCTATGGAATACCTTATGTAACACTGCTTTACTCCTGAATCACATCTACATTTTGCCATGACAGGCTCGTGTACATTAAATTGAATTAATCCCGAACACGGTAGATGTTTTTCCAAATTCATACAGAGCTAGCGAAACACGTCCGCCTAGGCCAGTTCTCTTGTTTACAATCCCGCAACAAGTTAGGTTATTCAAACAGTCTTCGATTGTTCTAGTGAGTCCTTTGATGTCAACACAGGTGTCCTCAAGGGCAACTAACTATTTCAGAATTATTCTCTCCCCTGTGTTTCGACCAACTCACCAGTCTTCTCCCTTGTTTCGACAACCAAAACAAGCCAGTGCGTTTCCTGCATTCTCCCGATCATGCCACAACAACATGCCGACATTTCGTTTGATATAGGAGAACTCTCAAGGACTCCAGACTGTTTTGTTCTCACCGCCTCATTAATAAACAACTTGCATCTGTGAATCAGACTGTCTCTGTTATTTGCATCATCTGATTGTTAACTTACAATAATTCCGCGACACATCCTTCCATTCTTTTTATTTAGTTCATATGTCTTATACCACTATATTGTCTTCCATTTGTTTGTATTCTGTGTTTTGTCTGCGCATTTGAATACTGATGATGACCTAGTCGTCTTATGCAAACTATAATTGTTTTCTATAAAGTTGCATTACTTTGTGTTATTTTGTATTGGAAGTCACTTTATAAATGGATCCACATGGAAAAGCCACCTCTTCAGTAAAGGAGTGATAACAATGTTTAATGAGAATAGTGAATCTGAAGGCGTTTTGAATGAGATAAACTATGTGAATTAACTTTGAATGAAGTTGCCTTCTGCCAGCCGTTACACTGATATTCGATATCACACCGGCTGTCCATTCTCGACACCCTCGGCCAATGTAACTGTAACTCTGTGTAATGCTTCTTTTGTTTATATTAGTTTTGTTTAGTTTGGTAGCATATCAACATCACAGCACACGGATGTAAGTCGTAAGTTCTCAGGTCTACTCCTAACCCAAGCCTGATTACGGAGAATCTCAGCTCAGTGCAGGAACTCCATAGCACCAGCGAGGGTCCTGACATACTTTGGGTAGATATTTAAATCGAAATGTTGCCCGGACTGCGACGTAAGGCTACTCTTTTTTTCCATTTCCAACTGCCAAGGAATGTATTTTACGTGCACAACAAATACACACAGGCGTCCAATCTCACTACCCAGAGACCAGGGGATATGGTGTTACTAGAAGTCGACGTGAAAAAAAATTCCGGCCCTCATCGAGGCTTGAACCGGAGATCTCCAGTACTCGAGGCGGACACTATATCCACGAGACCACTCATCTCCCCCCTACCCCCGCCCTTTAGTAATATTCCTTTTTCAGGAAGCACCATTATCTACTGTTCTCCACGAGCTACCCTGCTCATTCCACACAACTGACGGTGCGTGTCTTCAGCTTGTACCATCCAAGATCTGCTTCTCTTCAAGTTACTTCGCGTGGTATCGATTAAATGATCTGCGATGGTGGTGGCATAGATAACTGGTATCATCAGAGTTGATTCAGAGCATCAGTGACTGATATCTGTGGAGATATATGACCGCCTAGGCCAATTGGCAGGACACATGATGACGCTGATGTAGTCATGATAGATAATCTCTCAAAATAAACGTTGCCTATTTGAGGGATAACATATCTTATTTAATATCCGTTTAATTGCAGTTCTTCAATGTCTGATAAGGTATAACATTTTTTTTTGGCTGGCATATACACGTGCAATAAAATAGAAAGAATTTAAAACATGAGTCAGTTTTAGTAAGCGTCAGCAGGAAGTTCAAGCTGGCATTAACTATTGTCATTGTGTGGGAACAAAAATATCAAACTATATCGTAGTGATATAATAATGACGCGAAGAAACAGATGACATCGATGTCCATCCATAATACACAAGTGGATGAACAACATTCGCTGCTGTTTGCTTTAACGCTGCAGAAAAGTTTCATCCTAGTAATGGCCAGACAACCAGTTGGAATGACAAACGTATAGTCACCATAGCTGTCAATTAGTCTGGGGCAGTCCAAAAAGACGAGAAAATCGCCGCTATTTTTACCTGAAAGAGTTTTCTATCATGCAAAGGGAATTAGTAAGAAGACCTCCCCCCCCCCTCCCCCCCCCCCCCATGATAAAACACATCCTTGTCTTAGCTCGTACTCTTGGTCTGTTCATCACTGTCCATTTATTTATGGGGGATTAAAGAATAAGCCGCATATGGTTGCAACCTTGTATGTAGAGTATGGATACAATGTAGTTAACTACGATGATTTTATGCATACGGCTTGGGATATGATGTCTCCCCTAGGTAGTGAACTAGATTGCAACTGTCCTATACAAAAGACAGATTGTTCTTTGCATGGTTCCTAGAACTCGGACCCACACATTATTACACCAGGGACTACCATGCTACCGTACAATTTTACAAATTTTACTAGTTCTTTTCAACGTCTACGAACGAACGAACGAACGAAAATCTTTATTTTCAAAAGGTTAAGAATTGGGCACGCAGGCCCTTCTGACATTCTGCCCTTCTTCTCTATTTCCTCTCATACATTCTTTCATTCAACATCACTTATGAAGAAAATTTTGACAACAAAAGAACAATAAGCATTAAATCGCATTAAAAATAATCAATAACAAATGACTCCCTGAGGAAATGATTAACATGGGCATTATAAATACCTAAGAAAGGTGTAACGTGCTATACATATGGGCATGTTTTTTAGCTAGATGTCGTTTGAGATAATTTATCATTATTATTGTCTGTTCTTGTTGTTTTTGTTTATGGTTGCATGTAGTCTGTACTGAGGTAGTGTTCAAACAGGTTGGGAATGTATGTATAAAGATTGGTGGTGTCTTTGATTTATTGTGGAAGATTGTTCCACAACTGAGCGGCAGAGTATGCTAAGCTTGTTTTATATAAATCTATTCTAGGTTTAGGGACATACAGTATATTTAGTCGTTCGCTATGTCTTGCGTTATATTTAAACAATGGCCAAAGGTAGCTTGGAGCATTTTGAAGTATGATTTTGTGAATTAGTTTAGCCTTATTAAAAAGTAGGCGTTTGTGGAGTGGCAGAAACCGAAGACGTTTATGTAGGTTAGAATTGTCAGTAAGCTTTTCACCATTAATTAAACGTACTGCCCTTTTCTGGAGTGAATAAAGGCGTTTTGTTATTGATTTGGAGCATCCATCCCAGATTGTGCAGCAATAATCAATATGTGCTTGTATATGGGACGTATAGAATATAATTCTTGTGTTTTCGTCAAGGAATTTTTTTAATTTTTATTTTGGCTAGTCGGTATACCTTTTTGGCTATTTGTTTAACGAGAGCATGAACATGGGAGTTAAAGCTTAGATTTTGATCTATGATAAGACCCATAGGCGTGATACCAATGTGCAGCTGTAGAGTTCTCTGCGAGTTTAGCGTGTGGAGTCTTTGTCTGGTTCCTATTAACATAGATTTTGTTTTAGAAATGTTAATTTGCATGCGGTTTGCATGACTTCAGTTAACTACACTATTTATGATAGATTGATTGCTTTTTCTCACTATTTGTTTCCTGTTGCAAGGATAATTCTAGCACATTACCATCAATAGCGTTTGTATATACTGTGCAGACGTCTGCAAATAGATTGCAGGACGACGACAGATATAAGGGAAGATCATTTATATACATTGCGAATAACAGAGGGCCAAGAATATGCCCCTGAGGTACTCCAATGTTAATGGTAATGGCTTGAGATAAGGATTTATTGTGTGATACTACTTGTTTTCTGTCTAATAAAAATGATTTTATTAATGTCACTATATTACAGCTGACTTTCTTTGTTTCTAGTTTTGTTTTTAATTAGAATAGTATGATGTATCATACATAATGCTTTTCTAAAGTCTATAAACACCGCTCCACATTAAGTATTTTTGTTAATATTTTGATGCTAGTTTTCTAACATATTTGTTAGGGCCGTATGGCAAGAGTATTTTGGCCGACATCCTGACTGACTGTCAACTATTAGTTTGTGCTTTTGTTATATTTTGTGGATGTGCTTTTCTAGCGGTTTGGATAGTGAGGATAATAATTACTCATGAGACGATCGTCTAGAGAATCAGCTTTTAAATGAGGATACAGTTTAGCGATGTTAAAGGCTGATGGGAAGTGACATTTGGTGAGACACTGTTATGTATGAAAGTTAGTGACTCGCAGATCGCCGGTCCAGCATGGCGAAGGATCCGATTACTGATTCCATATAGTCCTAATTAGGTATTGTTTTTTAGGTTACTGAGATGAGTAAATACTTTACTGGTCGTCATTAGCTGTCGTTGAATGGAATGTCTCCATAGCATTTGGTCTCACAGAATGATGAAAATAAAGATATGTCATGAGGCGCATCTGGTATTGCAGCCTTCAGTTGGTTTATGTCGGACTGCAAGAATCTACTGAATTTATCAAATGTAACCTGATTTTACGGTAATAATTGTGATGATTTATGTTTGTTTGTCAAGGTATTAATCGCTTTCCATATATCTTTAGTGTTGGTTTTATCTATTATTAAGTTCCTAAAATAGTTTTTCTTTTCCTTTCGAATAACACAGTGAACTTTGTTTCTCACACTGCGTACATAGTTATATCTCTGTTTTTACGTGCCCTGTCCCGGTCTCTCATACGTTCAACTGCCTCTTGAGTGATCCACGGGGGATTTAGTGTAATGTTTCACACGAACTTCCTTAAATGGAACATGCTTATCAAATATACTTAGAAAGGTCTTCAGCCAGTGGTCCAGAGCATCGTCTGGGTCAGGAAGTTTGTTTGTTTGTTTGTAAGATGAGTTGAGCAAGTCTTGTAAAAAGACATCTCGACTGAAATTGTTATCATTTCTATATTTTATACTTATATGTTTGTGTTTTCGAGTTTTGGTACGTCTTTTCGACCATGAACATACTGGGTAGTAATCGCTCATTGCAGTTATAGGTGCAGTAAATTCTGTGATGTTGTCAGCACACGTAGTATTATTATGATCTGTACGTGCTACAGATTATTTTTTTTTATTCTAGTGGCTTGTTTGACAAAAGTTAATACTTAATCATTACTTTAAGAATCGTCTCAAAGCACTCTGGACATTTCCACAAATGCTCGCTCCCCATCTTCACAAATCACCGACGCTACCCATGCTGATTATCCGGCAACAATTTGATTACACGTTCGTATAGTTTGTTCCCTACTTATGCTTTCTGCGCCACACGTTTTAATATTGCCATGCCTTCTGTTGAAACGACATTGTGAAACACGTTGACTCATGGGAAAATGACAAGGGAAGCAAATATATCAGTTATTAAGGACGACAAGGTAGATAATCGAAGTTAGTTATTTTTTTTAAATTCATGATGCGTATTTGATACTGGCAAATGTTGTTTCACATTTTGCTACCTTTGTTTCTCGGACGTGATACAGAAATGGCCACACTGACACGGAGATTTGAATTTGTTACAAGAGACTTATATTATTCATTAAGAAAATGTTGGTCATATATGATGTATGAAATAGAAAACTATTTTAAGCATCGATGATAACGTCTAAATTATCGGCTTATATTTTACTTAACAGTCTCATAGTAGGAGATATACATTTTTGTCTGATCCACACAAGTGGACAATAGTTAATATGAGTTACGTAAAAACGTCGTCGCCAAACAGACCATTCTAGAAGACCTTATTGCACAGGACATGGACTGCAAAGAATGTACATCACACGGGAGATGGGTTTTCTTTTAAATTTTCATATCCGAATAAGTTAAGCATCTGATCTCTCTACTAGTGAGATCACGTTAGCGCGTGATATCGTTGTATATCAATGATTGTTTTAACAATTCCCAGCCCTATCAAGGGATTGAACCCGGTGCATTCTGGGTCTGAGGTTAATACCGTACCCTCTCAGCTACGGCTACCCGATGTTCCGTGGAACATATGTTTCAGTTTTGGCCTCTTTCTCTCTGTATCGTTATATGTCACTCTGTGTAGACCCCTGGCAGGATGTCTCTTTCTCTCTGTATCGTTATATGTCACTCTGTTTAGACCCCTGGCAGGATGTCTCTTTCTCTCTGTATCGTTATATGTCACTCTGTTTAGACCCCTGACAGGATGTCTCTTTCTCTCTGTATCGTTATATGTCACTCTGTTTAGACCCCTGGCAGGATGTCTCTTTCTCTCTGTATCGTTATATGTCACTCTGTTTAGACCCCTGGCAGGATGTCTCTTTCTCTCTGTATCTTTATATGTCACTCTGTTTAGACCCCTGGCAGGATGTCTCTTCCTCTATGTCGTTATATGTCTCTTTGTTTTGATCTTTTTCTCTTTTTGTCGTTATATGTCGTTGCGACTCTATATCCGACTCTATGTAACTAAATTTATCTCTGTGACGTTTTACTTCGCTGCACCTTTACATATGACTGTATGCAAATATATTTCTCCCTGCAGCTACTGGTAACTATATATCTCTCGATGGCTCGTGTCCATGCTTCTGTTTGTAGCTCCATGTAACAGTCTGTCGTTACAGCTCGTTTACGAAATGGGCCTCGGCAATGATGGGTATAGCCAGTACTAACATTGATTACATGCGACACTACAGAACGTCTGATACGCATACGTGGAGTAATATAAAGAATAGTACTAGGAATACGAAATATACCGAATACCAATGGGCATAGGAAAGAGCCCCAGAAACAAACCCCGAATAACCCAAATAGGCCTCCATGTAAATTAAGGAACAGGAAAGTTCTCTTCCACGACGCGCAAATATTATAAACACATCCATAATACCACATACCATAATTATAAAATGTAGAAGAGACATTGAAAACCTAATAACAACGTAAATAACGTTAGACGTTCAAATTTTTGAAGGCAATCTTAAATAAACTATAAGCACATTAAACATGCAAAGCAAACATGAATAGGCAGGTCCTATGGAGAACAATCACTTTCAAATTATGAACTGGAAACAAATATGTATATTAAGCTCCTGCGAGAAGAAACGTACTAAACTTCAACACGTTGCACATACCTTACAAGGAAATCCATCTCGTATCCCGAAATACAGGTGAAAATCCGAAATCAGAAACACTCAATAAATATATAAAATGAATAATATAATAAAATAAAATACACACAAACGCGTACAATACGACACATAGGACGGCCGACCTTTCGATTCTCAGAATCTTTGTCAAGTACAGGACAACACGGATAGATAGGACAACGAAATGTAAAGAAGCACTAAACTAAAAATCACAACCACTATGTATCCATGTGGGAGCAGAAAAGACGGATTTGCCAGGTGAGAAGGCACTCTTGGCTGCAGAGTTTAAGTATTGTAGGTTGCCAGATAGGATTTACAAAAAAAAATGTGAACAGTCTGATATGAAAATATAGGTGTGTGGAGACAGTGGTATGAATATTGGGGGGGGGGGGGGGTGGAGGACAGTATAGTAATAGACAGTGTAAACAGTTGGAGCAGGTGGCACAGTTATACAGTAGCGTCCACAACAGTATTGATACCTGCTGGATGGACGCATCCCAGATTGTTGATTAGCTGGCATTCAATTTTGAGCCTAACGGAGCTATTGGAGTAGCAGGTTTTCAATGCGGTGACACATACATCGTCGGCTCCATTGTGGTTGGAGAAATTGAAATGGTTGGGGACAGGTTTGTCAGCGCCCTGATTGATGTCTCTGAGGTGTTCTCTAAAACGGTCAGCAAGACGTCTGCCTGTTTGACCAATGTATTTCATGTCACATCGCTTGCAGATGATGACATATATCAGATTGCGGGATGTACAAGTGAAAGAATCTTTCAAGGAGAAGGTGCCTAGAAGAAATGTGATCTCTGGTGTCTGAACAACGTATGGGCATGTCAGACAGTTCTTACGATGGCATTCGAATGTACCCACAGATGAAGTAACGGTGGAGAGGCGACTAAGCACAAGGTGGTCTCTGAGGCTCTGGTTACGGCGAAAAATTACCCAAGGGCCATTGGAGAATACCTCACGAGTGGTTGGATCGGATTCCAAGATAGACCAGTGTCTCAAGAAAATGTGCTTGATAGCATAGGCATGTGGATGGAAGGTGAGGATAAGCTTGGGTGCATTGTTAGGAGGTCGCGTTTGTTTGTCGAGGGACATTTCCTGCGAGACTTGGGTTATGCGGCAGAAAGCTGTGGACAAGACGTCCTCTGGGTAGGACCGTCTGCGGAAAAAGTCCAGCATTTCATGGGCTCTCTCGAGGAAGTCATTATCATTCTGACAGATACGACGAAGGCGGAGTAGCTGGGAATATGGGATGCAATCTTTGCAGCTTTTGGGGTGGGATGAGGAAACCATGAGCATCAGTAGGGTTGTAGTACATAGAGGTCGTAGGGCCTGTAGGGTTTAACTTAATAGTTGTGTCAAGGAAATTGACAGAAGTGGTGGAAATGACTGTGGTGAATTTGATCGATGGATGGAAGTCATTCACATAATTAATGAAGCGTTTCAGTTCCGCCTCTGTCATGTCGGTGAGACCTATGCCGTCTTTGATGTAGCGTCGGTAATAGATATGCAAGCATGCATGCATGCATGTATGCATGCATGTATGTATGTATGTATGTATGTATGTATGTATGTATGTATGTATGTATGTATGTATGTATGTATGTATGTATGTATGTATGTATGTATGTATGTATGTATGTATGTATGTATGTATGTATGTATGTATGTATGTAAGTATGTATGTATGTATGTATGTATGTATGTATGTATGTATGTATGTATGTATGTAAGTATGTATGTATGTATGTATGTATGTATGTATGTATGTATGTATGTATGTATGTATGTATGTATGTATGTATGTATGTATGTATGTATGTATGTATGTATGTATGTATGTATGCATGCATGTATGTATGTGTGTGTGTATGTATGTAAGTATGTATGTATGTATGTATGTATGTATGTATGTATGTATGTATGTATGTATGTATGTATGTATGTATGTATGTATGTATGTATGTATGTATGTATGTATGTATGTATGTATGCATGCATGCATGCATGCATGTATGTATGTATGTATGTATGTATGTATGTATGTATGTATGTATGTATGTATGTATGTATGTATGTATGTATGTATGTATGCATGCATGCATGCATGTATGTATGTATGTGTGTATGTATGTATGTATGTATGTATATATATATATATATATATATATATATATATATATATATATATATATATATATATATATATATGTATGTATAAAAGGCAGTGCATGGAGTCTCTGTGGAGCCTGAACAAAGCCAATAATATTTGCATGCCAGCATGCGCGGGTAGAAGTAGACAGAAGTAGAACAGACTGAAGAGTGGGCAAGCCGCACTTGTGTGGAAAACTGAAGAGCTTTGGACTGGGCTGCCATGGAATGCTGTCATAGATGCAGGGATATATCTGATAGCAGAATATTGCTAATGTGCAACCTTGGCCTGTCTCAAGAACTACCAGTCAAACAGGTTGAAGCCATATCAGCGCGCTATTCTGGGAACATAAGCAGATTAGTCAAAGACAGAAAAATCTCATCGACTGCTACCCGCTCAGGGAGATATGAACAGAGATTCCGAGCACTAGTGGACTGAATTATCCGAGGTGCGGAGAGAATATTCTGCTACCATACTAAACATCTGGAACATTTTTAACCATCTGTTCATTGATATTCAAACTACACGTTAACGACAAACTGATAAATACGTAAATCAAGGGTTATATATGAATTATTGCAATGAACATGTGTATATAACACCTCAACCCCCGAAATAAAAACTGCATTTATGGCAATGCACGCCCCCCGACATAAGAAAATTATAATGTCCAGCTGGTTCAACCTGGTGTGTGTCTGTGTCTGTGTGTGTCTGTGTGTGTTTGAGTGTGTGTCTGTCTGTCTGTCTGTCTGTTTGTCTGTTTGTCTGTGTGTGTGTGTGCGTGCGTGTGTGTGTGTGTGTGTGTGTGATGTGTTACCTGTAATGTGAAATCATTAACTGTATAATCTAAAACAGTCTTGCCAATATTAAACAATCTGATCACCATTTGCTATACATTATATATCACCCCTCCCTCCCCCCCCCCCCACACACACATTAAAAAAACAACCAGTCGTTATATTGCACGGACAATTAGCCACACAACATAGTTCTACACATAATGTAACTACTTGTATGGTTATACTTGTGTGACCTATGTTCCTGTGCTGCTCAAACATTGATCAAACATGGATCCTGTGCTTGTCTGACTTCGTTGATGCAGGTTTACATATTCCAAACAAAGTGTTCCCAAACAATTATTAAACGAAAGACATTATGGTTTCTGTACAACTACCGGGTGGTATTCAACTGTGTAGCTATGTGCTTGGTTTATTACGGATGGAAGGATCCATTATGCTACTTCATTGTATATTGTGGTGGTTTACAAGTCTTCTGATATGTTACTGTATATTTCAGAGATTAAAACGAAGCACTTTATATATAAAGCACTGACATTTGACAATTGGTTCTCCTTCTGACTTGCTACTGGAATCACTGCTGGTCATTGCGTTTCCATGTGCGTGTTTAAATGTTACTTTACCCACACAATCTTTCTGAACATGTCAGTAGGCCTTACAAAATGAACATTAAACGATACTTCTCTGTACTGATTAGATCTTTCTTTCTGTGTATATGATTTTGTCTTTTCAGTGTCAAGCTTGATCTCGTTTCAATTTATGTTTTTGACGTCTATTCAAAGTTGCCGAATGGCATCCACTCATTGAGCCATTTAGTCGTCCTGCCTGCGTTCAGGATGTCAGCTTGATGCCTGGCTCGTCCACCACACACATCGACCCAACCCTCAAGCCTATCTGCTCGTCTCGTTTCCTGTACATCTGCCTGCCCTGGAACAATGATCTAAATATTAGTCACTCTTGACATCCTCAGAGATGTACATTATTACCAACGGTTGTTGGTGTTTTCATTCTCTACCCGGCCGAATGCAGGACTGAAACAGACGTATGGCACCTTTCTGGTACTGGCACCAATTTTGGCGATATTCTAGGTGCTCTAGTGAACACACCAGTTGGACAACATCGCCAGCCTGACCCATCCAAGATCCACCTCCTCCACACCAGCAATCTTATGTATCCCCGAATCACTCCTAAGCGAGCCGCGATATCATAGTGACTAGTGTCTCGCCTGTCGGCTTCGTGGCTTAGAGGTTATGACTTTTCTCCGTAATCTCGTATACTCTCGTCGGTAATTTGATGACGGTTAGAATCAGCAGTGGTTCGAATCGCATCGTTAACTTACGGGGTATGTAAGCCGGCCGCTCAGAAAGCAATGGCAAACTACTGAGCGTAATCTTGCCAAGAAATCAACATACAGCTGACAGATGCTGGTGTTGACAGCGATGTCCTGTAAAGGATATGCAAAAAAAAAAAAAAATGGTCTCGCCTGCCGTCAGGTGGCGTACTCTCGAAACCACATTGCCGAGAATTGTTACATTTGACCAGTGCTCACAGATCGACCCAGTCTAATATTGGCTGTAGGAAATGTTTTTTTGGAAGTAAAGGCCAGCCAAGTGATACTGACCACATAAAACACCGAGGTCCGTTAAAAATTGGTCAACCTGCCCATACTCAGTGCACCATAATGTGTGGTAAGAGGTTATTTTATTTATTCAGCAAACGAAGGGATATCATTAAGGGCAGTGTATAACTCACGAAGGGAGACAATTGCATGAATTGACTCGTATATTAAGCTATTGTGTTGTTTATTGTATTCAATCATTATTGTATTAACCATGCATGATACCGGGATTTCTGTATACTATTTATACAATGCCGTTACACAACTTTGAATTGAGCTTATCATGTTTGATTACACGACATATGATTTTTGTTGGACGATAATGTTCCAGATCATAATAGTTGTATAGGAATCGAGGTATGTCAAAAATATTAGTACATTAACAGCAGTTTGGCTTTCAACCACAACATATTTTGACAGATACATACCAATGTATCTAGTGTCTTTAAATGTAGAGTCACTTGTACAGAAAACGTGTTATTTTAGTCAGCAGGATTAACTTAAAGATATGAATCTAATTTATGTAATATTAGAACTGTGCTGGCAATGCTACTCAGTGCCTTGTTCAGAATACAGTACGAATAAAAAGTATTTAACGCATGTATCTAGTAATAGCCGGTCTCTCTGGCTGTGGGGTTACAACACTTTCTCTCTGTAATCCCGTTTATCACGCAGTCTCGTAGCGGAGCGAGAGCTGAGGCGGTTCGACCCCCGCTCGTGACTTGCGGGATACTGAGCCGGCCGCTCAGAAAGCAATGGCAAACTACTGAGCGTAATCTTGCCAAGAGATCAACATACAGCTGAAAAATGCTGGTGTTGACAGCTAAGTCCTGTAAAGGATATGCTAAAAAAAAAAAAAATCTAGTAATATACGTATTGCATGTCAAAACGATGTCATCTAGAGTTCAGCTAGGTCTGATCTGTTGCCCTCTTTCCTTACTGTAAATGTACATTTATCTCTTTCTTGTCACTCCAGCTAAGTGGAACATACCCGAAAACGTATCATGTTTTTCATCAACTTGTGTTGGAGACTAAAACATCTTTGACAGGCGCGTATATATTTTCTAATGTGATCACACAAATTTGTGACGAGGGTTGGGCATATGAAAAGATATTAAGTTCAGGCAAATATTTATATTCCGTAACAATATCTCTTATTGCAGGTGTACAACAATCTCTGTCTCTTGTTATCTCAGCTGAGTCAGAAATATTTGTTCTCAACTAGTCTTTCTCATGTCCTTCATCACTATTGTTATCCACATGTTATTTCCTTTGGCTGCGGCAGACACATATCATTAGTGTTATTTTAGTTGTGTTTGACAATGAGCTGTTTTCCTGGTTTGTTAAAGACTGCCATGACACGCGGGTACAAGTAGACATGAAACAGCAGATAACCTTGCAAACCTTGGCTTCTTTGGAACACTGAAGATCTTTCCACCGGGCTTCTATAGTGAATACCGTCAGAGATGCAGAGCGATAAAACTAAGTCTTAAAAGTCGAGAGGATTCACTTCATTGTACCGGGTTTTATTCCATATGGCTTGGACATTTTGCACAGGGCGGTCTACTGAAAGCGTCGCACACAGACTACTCTGTTAATGTGCAGATATACCCAAGACTCAAGAACATCAAATCACACAGGATGAAGCCGTACAAGAGAACAGAAGCACATTAGTCAAACAACAGAACATTGCTCATCGACTGATGCATGCTCAGGGAGATACTGAACAGGGAATCCGAGCACTTGTGGACTGAATGGCACGCGGTGTAGAGAGGTTAATCTGCAGTCAAACTAAACATCTGAAACGTTCTTACACATTTTTCCATTGATATTCAAACTATGTTTTCGTGTTAAACTGTTAAATAAGTAAATCAGAGACTAAGTACGAATTATAACATTGAACATTTGTATATACCACCCCTCCCTCCTTCCTTCCCCCCTTTCCACTACCATACAAACTACATTTGTGACAATGCACGTAATCCAACAAGAGAAAATTAAAATATCCAGCTCGTTCAACCTGGTTTGTGTGTGATTTGTTACGTGTAATGTGAAATCAGTAACTATTTAATCAAAAATAGTGTAGCCTATATTAAACTATCTTCTCCCCATAAGCTAAACATTATATATCACCCGAAAAACGCCAGGCGTTACATTTCTGGCACGATTACTCACTCCACATAATTCCACAAATAATGGAACTTCTGAGATGTATACACTCGTTTAACCTACTTTTCGTGGATTTTTTTTTTTTTTTTTTTTTGCCCTGGCCATGCGGGAATGCTGGGGAATGAACAGGGTGATAGGCTGGCATGGAATGCAAATCATGGTTGTCGATTAACTACGGACAAGGGAGAGGTGGTCGTATGGGATCAGGCAGAGAAGGTTAAGGAACAGATTGAGAACCCGTATGATTAAAGGATGAGATTGCCGGGGATTGGCAGGGGTTATGGTAGTGTCTCAAAACTGAGAAGAAAGATCAGGAGAATTTTCAATCAGATATCGGTGGGAACGATTGGTAGTATGACACTTCGCTGGTTTTTGAACGAGAGAACGGAGAGCATATGGGACTGTCCTGCGTGCAGTCATGACAGTTCTTAGCTTAACACAACTAACACGCATTTAGCATTGGAATCCCTCATAAAATAACGTTATCCCGGTGAAAAGCATATCCAGTGAGACACTGCCACTTCTGAGTCAATTTTAGTATTGCATGTATAAGCACTGACCAAATTAAAAGGCATCGATCATCGTAATGTTTCATAGGTTAACATATAGAAAGTCACATTAATAGGAAATTAAAGGGAAGTAAATAGTTTAAATCGTTTTAACTAACAAGGGAGACAAGGCATTATATTTCTTGCGGTATACAAATGAAGATCGTGTAATGTAGGTAGTTAGTTTGAAGATAGCACACAGTGATCAAAGAAAACAAACAACAGGAAAGGTGAACAGTTTATAATGTAAATTTAACTTATTAATTGCCTTAGATTTCCAGTTTGTGACCTCACGTAGTGGATAATTTCTCAGAATTAGAGCAGTCAATTTAATGGATAAAATATCCAATGTAATGAATATCCATTTTAGTAACACAGTATGACAATGATAGCATACAATTTTTGGCTGGCACATTGCATGTGCCACATAATTGAACGAATATAAATCAACAGGAGTCCGATTTACTAAGCATTTACATGCATTTCAATCTGAAACTAACGATTGAGGTTATGACAGTCATTGGCAGCGTAAAATTACTGCCCACTGCAGTTATGAACAATGGGCGCCACTCTACCCTGAACGCTACAAACAGCATGGACAGTCACGACAGCTAAGCCGGCCTGCTACAAGACTGAATGGTGAAGACTCAAAACAAGATCCGTTGCTAACTAGACGCCATTGTGAAGCAATGAAACCGATGACATTAATGTCCATCCATAATACACAAGAAGATATACGACAGTCCCTGGTGTTTGCTTTTACGGTGCAGGAATGTTTCATCCTTGTCACCAACTGGCTTGCGGTAGCTCCCGGTTGGGCAACCACTCAGCCAAAATCATTTTCTCCTACTGGGGTTTAGTTCTGGGTGCAGTTTGAGATCCCTTACCTCTGTCAGATGGGACTAATTACCACCCCAGATCTCAGAGAGAAAACATGGAACTAGTGTCTTTTATGCTGATTTAAGATACAGTCCCTGATACTCAAGAAAACAGCCAAGAAGTGGCTCGTTGAAGATAGAATATATCTATATAGATTTGGCTGTACTTGGTATCACCAGAAGTGAGAAAGGAGGAGTTAAGACATGCAACGTAATCTGGTTACTTATGACTGCATAGGCAAGATACCTCCCGGACATAGATTCCCACTTCTGGACAATATGTGTGAACCCCCACTAAATGATACAATAATGTGTGTACTTGATACGCTACACAAACATTTATAAACATTTAGAATTATACGGACAAATTGAGTTTTAAAATACAACAACTGTGTTTATTATTGCTATTGATGATCATATGATGATGATGATTATATTATGGTATACGTAACTCATCTGGCTGAAAAGCTCAGAAGCACATAGGTCATGCTTCCCCCAGTGAGACGCAGTTCACTGTCAGATTGAAGGAGTCCAAAGTGGTCCCTTCACAAGACTAAGTCACTTCCGGATATGGGTTGTTGACTGTCCATTGCTCCTAAGAGATCTGGAATGAAAAGAACGGAGATGGGTAGTATCTACGTCTACACATCTCAAACACATATGTCTATACATTCATATAAACATACATACAAGTCATAATATATGATGGTATGATGATAGATGATGGCATGTTACATAAACATATATCAGTTCTAAATAAATAAATATATATGTATATATTCATAAAACCCTTTAGAACATCTATAGCTCAAAACATACATATTCATATACATTTGTGTAATGGAGTGTTTCCCATATAAGTTCACCTCACTTACACTCTCCCTTTCTGATTCATTCATACTGTCTTGTCGGAAGGGCTGGTCGCACAGTCCTGTCGAACATTAAATGCCTTCCCTGAATCTGTCTGGGATATTGAATGTCCTAAGTCATGTCTGTCCTCATGCAGAAATCATGCAGACAATGTGAACTGGTGCCATTCCTCAAACCAAGTGGTTTCCCCACAATCTTGGTAGGCACTCAAAGTGTTGGTCCAAATAATCAATGTTAATTGGACGCTATCAAGAGACTGGTAGCTCTCAGGAATTTCTCCTAAGTAGTCAGTCTCCCCAATGTTTAACATCATACAGGATGAATCTAAATGTATCTCCTGTACATGCATAAGCCACACGCTCATGTAGCTTGGATAATGGATTTCTCCAAATTATCACATACAACAAATCAGACAACCAAGTAGTGAATGAAAGAAGAAGATAAAGTTCACAGTGTAATAGTAAATCTAGAAACTGGAACATTAAGTACAAAGAAAATCCACGAGTGTAAAGTTTTGGAGAATATGCAGAACAAGAAACTACACAAGCCTTCAGACTAGCAGACAAACTAATCAGAGTAATGGTATTACCTGGGTTTAGCTAGGAAATCCTGTCATACGACATTGTATCGAAGTAACAAAACGAGAGGGTAATCTCTCACCAGAAATTAAAATTCCGGCTTCCCTGGTACGCTATTGTGAATGCGTCTGAGGATTGCTGGCCATGCATGTAGTTTTATTCTATTCAATTCCTGGCTAGTTTCCAGGTTAGCTAATTACTATGTCCAAGTTCCTGTTAGCTCCACCTATTTTTCATGTAGGACGATTTACCCCGATGGATTAAGTGCCAAATTCTTTTCACCCCTCCTCCTTTCCTGTGAAGGGTAGTTTCATCTGTCAATCAAATTGACCGATGCCCCACCATGGCCTGAAACAATAAAACATGCTTCGCTAGCGATGCAATAGACGTTGCGTCATAACTACATACCAATCTGTTGTTAACACAAGCCTTCCCGGTTGCTGGCAGGAATGTGTCAGCCATGTGTTCCTACTTTGCCGCCCGTATTGCAGTGAGGTGTTAAGCATCTGGTCCTAATTGCTCCTTTGTGGTGGCAATTACAGACGTCCCGGCTCCACAAAGTCTGGACTTTTAGATAGGTGTTATTTCAGACGGGTCTGGCTGACCCTCTTATCTCCCATTCTGCCGTGGCTGGTTCACACATTAGGTCCTGTTGAACTAAGGTGTTAGGTGTCTGCCCCTATTCCAACCCCAGAATTGTATACTAACACGTCAATCTCAACTGACTGGCTCCGCGATGTCTGGTTGATCAGAACATCAAAGGGAAAATCTCTTAGATGTAGAGACCAGACGTTGCTTTGATCTACCAATGTAGTAAAAATGATAGTGCGGGCTCTAAGTGACTCTGTATTTTTCTCTTACGTTTTTATCCTCTTCTGGGGAACGTTTATTCTTTTAGAGAATTTTAGAAAAATATTGTGGGCTCTGTAATTCCTTTCAAACTTGTGTATTTATGATGCTGCCGGGGCTGTCCCGTCACATAGCTCCCCAATTTAGGTAGGTTCATTAATGAAGCCTATAACAGAGCCTCGGCAGCATTCAAGAATGTATCTAAGTTCTCTCCCTTCTCGAACTGCCTCCAAGTCTGGGTTCCCAATATTCTTTGTGGCAGTGGGATGTTCTATGAGTCAAAAGAAATATCCCATGTCTATCCTTCCAGGATAAATCTTGCAAATCTTTGCTCCTGGTGTTGTGTCGGATTTCCGGGCTATTGCTCGGTAATGTCCTGTCCTCTGGAGGTTTTACTTTTTCCCAGCCGGGAAATTGCAAAATTTATAACAAGATTCTCCTGCGCCGCAGAGAGACTGTTATTATCCACTCTATTTCTGGCCCTTGTCCTATAAGCAGAGGAAGTGCCATCAGTGTTTTCTTAAAAGAATTGGTCGCAGTAATGTTGCTCCATTTTCTTTTCCTCCATCGGCCAAAGATCATAATAAAATCCTTTAATCTCCTCCTTTTGGCAGGAAATGTGCTAAACATCATAGATTTATGATGTGCATTCAACTCGTACTTGCCTCTTTCTTGGTAGGGCGTCTGTTTACTCCCTCCTGATTTAAGAGAGTTCTTCCCTCGATAATTCTTTATCCAGGTGAGTTCCTCTTCAATAGAGTTCCATTTTGAATCTGTGTTTGAAAGTATAAGGCTAGTAGAAGTTGTCCAGCTTTGAGAAATCATGTTGTTCCCCAAGAACTGTGAATTTGTATCACTCCTTGTAGAAGTATACATAAACAGCTGTTCTCCACATCCCACATTGGTTGAAGTGAAAGGTAAACAAAGTCCTGAGTGTTGAGAATACCAACCGCTCCGGTTTTGTTCCGCTGCAGAGTCCATCATTTGTGATCCCCTGTTAGCTTCAGCTTTGTTGATGATAGGTATTACCTTCATCTTGTCCAAAGAAGTATTTTCTTTGTTGATAGTAGACATGTGTATCGTCCCTGAATCAGAGTCCGTAGTACTATCTACATGAATGCTTTGTATATCTTGAAATTCCTTTGTGAAAGACTCCAAGATACTGACATCGTAAGAATTCTCCTCCGTGTCTTGTTTTTCCTCCATGGCCGGGCTCTCTTGTGCCAAGTCCAATTGAAATATTCTCTCCCTGGTCTGGTTTTCTTGTTCCAAATCCAATAGAAGTGAATGTTGTGGGATGTCATTTTCAATGCCATATCCCACCTGAGATAAGTAATTCAAACTGTTAATTATTTCATCTTGTGTGGCCACACCGTGAGAAACAATGGAATCCTGTTTTACATCCATTCCGGTCTCAGTTGAATTCATTTCCATTCCTAGTTTCTCTGAACTGAAGGGAATAAAAGAGTCGGGTAAGGTCTCGCCTTCGATCTCTTTAATAGTTTTCCTCAGGTCCTCCTCCTCCTCCTGGATTAGTCTCCTTTGGGAAGTCTTAGGAAGCTCCTGAGATTGCTGGGTTGCCAAGCCAGCTAATCCGCTTTCATTGCGGTGTAAACATTTATCACGTTTGTGACTGTTTATTGTACTCTGGGTACATTTATTCCTATTCCGTTTATTTTTCGGAATTGAGTGGGGAAGCATCTGCCTTTCTGTGCCTAAGTTTTTGTTTTTCTGAGCCATGGGGATTTGCGAAGGAATGCATACCTCTTTGTGACGGTCAGCTTCCCCGCATTCTATCAGAGTCTCGGCTTGAGTGATTGGCTTTTCCTCAGTCGAGCTGGTAGATTCCTCCACGTTCAGAATTTCAATTTGCTTTTTCTTCATCTCATCTTCTTCAGCTTTGTGACGCATATCTGCTTCTAATTCTGCAAGTCTTTTCATCATCTGTTCATCTTCTTTGTCCCACCAATCCATTTCATCTCTGATAAATAGTTCTAGCATCTCTCCTATTAAGCCGAGCTTTATGCCCCATCCTCTAGCGGAATGTAAGAAATCTGTGCGTGCATCCATGATCTCTTCTCAGCTTAAACTCAGGCAAGTAATTATATTATTACCCTACAGAGAGCTAGTCAGATTTATGCTAGAGCAGGATAGTGACAAGAGGAACAGACACTGCTATGAGAATGATAGTAGTGAATTTGAGTGAGAAAGTTGATGCAAAGCAGTCCGTCATACACTGAATTAACTAAGCATTATCAAATTATTCATGATTAAATCAAATGATAAAGCATGTTGTCAAAAATATCATCAAGTAAATCATCAATAAACTAATTAATATCACTAATTAATGTGATTATTAATTCTACAGTTGTGAATGATGTAAATTAACTCATATGATATTATCCATTATTAACTTTTTAACAAGTTATTTAAATTCTACAGACTTCCCTAGAAACAAATTCCTAAGTTAATACTTAGCAAATGTAATGGGTGAAGAATGAAAGAATGGTTTATGAAAATCAATAGTCTAGAATTTATTCTCTGATTCTCTCATGGACGAGAAGTCCTAATATGTCAAAATCTTGCCTACGATCGAGCAAGCTATTACATTAGAAATAAATAATAACTAACTAATGCTGCTAAGAATGTAAGTGAGAATGACCTAGGTTCTATCCATGGGCAAGACCAGAATAATACCAGACTAACAGATTTGAAATAGGTTCGTTCCTTGCGAGCGAACCAAAGTGTTCTAGGGTTTACTCCCGGATTCTATCGCGAACGAGCAGACCAATACCTTGGAAGCGAACCAAAGTGTTCTAGGGTTTACTCCCGGATTCTATAGCTGACGAGCAGACCAATATGTCACCAACTGGCTTGCGGTAGCTCCCGGTTGGGCAACCACTCAGCCAAAATCATTTTCTCCTACTGGGGTTTAGTTCTGGGTGCAGTTTGAGATCCCTTACCTCTGTCAGATGGGACTAATTACCACCCCAGATCTCAGAGAGAAAACATGGAACTAGTGTCTTTTATGCTGATTTAAGATACAGTCCCTGATACTCAAGAAAACAGCCAAGAAGTGGCTCGTTGAAGATAGAATATATCTATATAGATTTGGCTGTACTTGGTATCACCAGAAGTGAGAAAGGAGGAGTTAAGACATGCAACGTAATCTGGTTACTTATGACTGCATAGGCAAGATACCTCCCGGACATAGATTCCCACTTCTGGACAATATGTGTGAACCCCCACTAAATGATACAATAATGTGTGTACTTGATACGCTACACAAACATTTATAAACATTTAGAATTATACGGACAAATTGAGTTTTAAAATACAACAACTGTGTTTATTATTGCTATTGATGATCATATGATGATGATGATTATATTATGGTATACGTAACTCATCTGGCTGAAAAGCTCAGAAGCACATAGGTCATGCTTCCCCCAGTGAGACGCAGTTCACTGTCAGATTGAAGGAGTCCAAAGTGGTCCCTTCACAAGACTAAGTCACTTCCGGATATGGGTTGTTGACTGTCCATTGCTCCTAAGAGATCTGGAATGAAACGAACGGAGATGGGTAGTATCTACGTCTACACATCTCAAACACATATGTCTATACATTCATATAAACATACATACAAGTCATAATATATGATGGTATGATGATAGATGATGGCATGTTACATAAACATATATCAGTTCTAAATAAATAAATATATATGTATATATTCATAAAACCCTTTAGAACATCTATAGCTCAAAACATACATATTCATATACATTTGTGTAATGGAGTGTTTCCCATATACGTTCACCTCACTTACACTCTCCCTTTCTGATTCATTCATACTGTCTTGTCGGAAGGGCTGGTCGCACAGTCCTGTCGAACATTAAATGCCTTCCCTGAATCTGTCTGGGATATTGAATGTCCTAAGTCATGTCTGTCCTCATGCAGACATCATGCAGACAATGTGAACTGGTGCCATTCCTCAAACCAAGTGGTTTCCCCACAATCTTGGTAGGCACTCAAAGTGTTGGTCCAAATAATCAATGTTAATTGGACGTTATCAAGAGACTGGTAGCTCTCAGGAATTTCTCCTAAGTAGTCAGTCTCCCCAATGTTTAACATCATACAGGATGAATCTAAATGTATCTCCTGTACATGCATAAGCCACACGCTCATGTAGCTTGGATAATGGATTTCTCCAAATTATCACATACAACAAATCAGACAACCAAGTAGTGAATGAAAGAAGAAGATAAAGTTCACAGTGTAATAGTAAATCTAGAAACTGGAACATTAAGTACAAAGAAAATCCACGAGTGTAAAGTTTTGGAGAATATGCAGAACAAGAAACTACACAAGCCTTCAGACTAGCAGACAAACTAATCAGAGTAATGGTATTACCTGGGTTTAGCTAGGAAATCCTGTCATACGACATTGTATCGAAGTAACAAAACGAGAGGGTAATCTCTCACCAGAAATTAAAATTCCGGCTTCCCTGGTACGCTATTGTGAATGCGTCTGAGGATTGCTGGCCATGCATGTAGTTTTATTCTATTCAATTCCTGGCTAGTTTCCAGGTTAGCTAATTACTATGTCCAAGTTCCTGTTAGCTCCACCTATTTTTCATGTAGGACGATTTACCCCGATGGATTAAGTGCCAAATTCTTTTCACCCCTCCTCCTTTCCTGTGAAGGGTAGTTTCATCTGTCAATCAAATTGACCGATGCCCCACCATGGCCTGAAACAATAAAACATGCTTCGCTAGCGATGCAATAGACGTTGCGTCATAACTACATACCAATCTGTTGTTAACACAAGCCTTCCCGGTTGCTGGCAGGAATGTGTCAGCCATGTGTTCCTACTTTGCCGCCCGTATTGCAGTGAGGTGTTAAGCATCTGGTCCTAATTGCTCCTTTGTGGTGGCAATTACAGACGTCCCGGCTCCACAAAGTCTGGACTTTTAGATAGGTGTTATTTCAGACGGGTCTGGCTGACCCTCTTATCTCCCATTCTGCCGTGGCTGGTTCACACATTAGGTCCTGTTGAACTAAGGTGTTAGGTGTCTGCCCCTATTCCAAACCCAGAATTGTAAACTAACACGTCAATCTCAACTGACTGGCTCCGCGATGTCTGGTTGATCAGAACATCAAAGGGAAAATCTCTTAGATGTAGAGACCAGACGTTGCTTTGATCTACCAATGTAGTAAAAATGATAGTGCGGGCTCTAAGTGACTCTGTATTTTTCTCTTACGTTTTTATCCTCTTCTGGGGAACGTTTATTCTTTTAGAGAATTTTAGAAAAATATTGTGGGCTCTGTAATTCCTTTCAAACTTGTGTATTTATGATGCTGCCGGGGCTGTCCCGTCACATAGCTCCCCAATTTAGGTAGGTTCATTAATGAAGCCTATAACAGAGCCTCGGCAGCATTCAAGAATGTATCTAAGTTCTCTCCCTTCTCGAACTGCCTCCAAGTCTGGGTTCCCAATATTCTTTGTGGCAGTGGGATGTTCTATGAGTCAAAAGAAATATCCCATGTCTATCCTTCCAGGATAAATCTTGCAAATCTTTGCTCCTGGTGTTGTGTCGGATTTCCGGGCTATTGCTCGGTAATGTCCTGTCCTCTGGAGGTTTTACTTTTTCCCAGCCGGGAAATTGCAAAATTTATAACAAGATTCTCCTGCGCCGCAGAGAGACTGTTATTATCCACTCTATTTCTGGCCCTTGTCTTATAAGCAGAGGAAGTGCCATCAGTGTTTTCTTAAAAGAATTGGTCGCAGTAATGTTGCTCCATTTTCTTTTCCTCCATCGGCCAAAGATCATAATAAAATCCTTTAATCTCCTCCTTTTGGCAGGAAATGTGCTAAACATCATAGATTTATGATGTGCATTCAACTCGTACTTGCCTCTTTCTTGGTAGGGCGTCTGTTTACTCCCTCCTGATTTAAGAGAGTTCTTCCCTCGATAATTCTTTATCCAGGTGAGTTCCTCTTCAATAGAGTTCCATTTTGAATCTGTGTTTGAAAGTATAAGGCTAGTAGAAGTTGTCCAGCTTTGAGAAATCATGTTGTTCCCCAAGAACTGTGAATTTGTATCACTCCTTGTAGAAGTATACATAAACAGCTGTTCTCCACATCCCACATTGGTTGAAGTGAAAGGTAAACAAAGTCCTGAGTGTTGAGAATACCAACCGCTCCGGTTTTGTTCCGCTGCAGAGTCCATCATTTGTGATCCCCTGTTAGCTTCAGCTTTGTTGATGATAGGTATTACCTTCATCTTGTCCAAAGAAGTATTTTCTTTGTTGATAGTAGACATGTGTATCGTCCCCGAATCAGAGTCCGTAGTACTATCTACATGAATGCTTTGTATATCTTGAAATTCCTTTGTGAAAGACTCCAAGATACTGACATCGTAAGAATTCTCCTCCGTGTCTTGTTTTTCCTCCATGGCCGGGCTCTCTTGTGCCAAGTCCAATTGAAATATTCTCTCCCTGGTCTGGTTTTCTTGTTCCAAATCCAATAGAAGTGAATGTTGTGGGATGTCATTTTCAATGCCATATCCCACCTGAGATAAGTAATTCAAACTGTTAATTATTTCATCTTGTGTGGCCACACCGTGAGAAACAATGGAATCCTGTTTTACATCCATTCCGGTCTCAGTTGAATTCATTTCCATTCCTAGTTTCTCTGAACTGAAGGGAATAAAAGAGTCGGGTAAGGTCTCGCCTTCGATCTCTTTAATAGTTTTCCTCAGGTCCTCCTCCTCCTGGATTAGTCTCCTTTGGGAAGTCTTAGGAAGCTCCTGAGATTGCTGGGTTGCCAAGCCAGCTAATCCGCTTTCATTGCGGTGTAAACATTTATCACGTTTGTGACTGTTTATTGTACTCTGGGTACATTTATTCCTATTCCGTTTATTTTTCGGAATTGAGTGGGGAAGCATCTGCCTTTCTGTGCCTAAGTTTTTGTTTTTCTGAGCCATGGGGATTTGCGAAGGAATGCATACCTCTTTGTGACGGTCAGCTTCCCCGCATTCTATCAGAGTCTCGGCTTGAGTGATTGGCTTTTCCTCAGTCGAGCTAGTAGATTCCTCCACGTTCAGAATTTCAATTTGCTTTTTCTTCATCTCATCTTCTTCAGCTTTGTGACGCATATCTGCTTCTAATTCTGCAAGTCTTTTCATCATCTGTTCATCTTCTTTGTCCCACCAATCCATTTCATCTCTGATAAATAGTTCTAGCATCTCTCCTATTAAGCCGAGCTTTATGCCCCATCCTCTAGCGGAATGTAAGAAATCTGTGCGTGCATCCATGATCTCTTCTCAGCTTAAACTCAGGCAAGTAATTATATTATTACCCTACAGAGAGCTAGTCAGATTTATGCTAGAGCAGGATAGTGACAAGAGGAACAGACACTGCTATGAGAATGATAGTAGTGAATTTGAGTGAGAAAGTTGATGCAAAGCAGTCCGTCATACACTGAATTAACTAAGCATTATCAAATTATTCATGATTAAATCAAATGATAAAGCATGTTGTCAAAAATATCATCAAGTAAATCATCAATAAACTAATTAATATCACTAATTAATGTGATTATTAATTCTACAGTTGTGAATGATGTAAATTAACTCATATGATATTATCCATTATTAACTTTTTAACAAGTTATTTAAATTCTACAGACTTCCCTAGAAACAAATTCCTAAGTTAATACTTAGCAAATGTAATGGGTGAAGAATGAAAGAATGGTTTATGAAAATCAATAGTCTAGAATTTATTCTCTGATTCTCTCATGGACGAGAAGTCCTAATATGTCAAAATCTTGCCTACGATCGAGCAAGCTATTACATTAGAAATAAATAATAACTAACTAATGCTGCTAAGAATGTAAGTGAGAATGACCTAGGTTCTATCCATGGGCAAGACCAGAATAATACCAGACTAACAGATTTGAAATAGGTTCGTTCCTTGCGAGCGAACCAAAGTGTTCTAGGGTTTACTCCCGGATTCTATCGCGAACGAGCAGACCAATACCTTGGAAGCGAACCAAAGTGTTCTAGGGTTTACTCCCGGATTCTATAGCTGACGAGAAGACCAATATGTCACCAACTGGCTTGCGGTAGCTCCCGGTTGGGCAACCACTCAGCCAAAATCATTTTCTCCTACTGGGGTTTAGTTCTGGGTGCAGTTTGAGATCCCTTACCTCTGTCAGATGGGACTAATTACCACCCCAGATCTCAGAGAGAAAACATGGAACTAGTGTCTTTTATGCTGATTTAAGATACAGTCCCTGATACTCAAGAAAACAGCCAAGAAGTGGCTCGTTGAAGATAGAATATATCTATATAGATTTGGCTGTACTTGGTATCACCAGAAGTGAGAAAGGAGGAGTTAAGACATGCAACGTAATCTGGTTACTTATGACTGCATAGGCAAGATACCTCCCGGACATAGATTCCCACTTCTGGACAATATGTGTGAACCCCCACTAAATGATACAATAATGTGTGTACTTGATACGCTACACAAACATTTATAAACATTTAGAATTATACGGACAAATTGAGTTTTAAAATACAACAACTGTGTTTATTATTGCTATTGATGATCATATGATGATGATGATTATATTATGGTATACGTAACTCATCTGGCTGAAAAGCTCAGAAGCACATAGGTCATGCTTCCCCCAGTGAGACGCAGTTCACTGTCAGATTGAAGGAGTCCAAAGTGGTCCCTTCACAAGACTAAGTCACTTCCGGATATGGGTTGTTGACTGTCCATTGCTCCTAAGAGATCTGGAATGAAACGAACGGAGATGGGTAGTATCTACGTCTACACATCTCAAACACATATGTCTATACATTCATATAAACATACATACAAGTCATAATATATGATGGTATGATGATAGATGATGGCATGTTACATAAACATATATCAGTTCTAAATAAATAAATATATATGTATATATTCATAAAACCCTTTAGAACATCTATAGCTCAAAACATACATATTCATATACATTTGTGTAATGGAGTGTTTCCCATATACGTTCACCTTACTTACACTCTCCCTTTCTGATTCATTCATACTGTCTTGTCGGAAGGGCTGGTCGCACAGTCCTGTCGAACATTAAATGCCTTCCCTGAATCTGTCTGGGATATTGAATGTCCTAAGTCATGTCTGTCCTCATGCAGACATCATGCAGACAATGTGAACTGGTGCCATTCCTCAAACCAAGTGGTTTCCCCACAATCTTGGTAGGCACTCAAAGTGTTGGTCCAAATAATCAATGTTAATTGGACGCTATCAAGAGACTGGTAGCTCTCAGGAATTTCTCCTAAGTAGTCAGTCTCCCCAATGTTTAACATCATACAGGATGAATCTAAATGTATCTCCTGTACATGCATAAGCCACACGCTCATGTAGCTTGGATAATGGATTTCTCCAAATTATCACATACAACAAATCAGACAACCAAGTAGTGAATGAAAGAAGAAGATAAAGTTCACAGTGTAATAGTAAATCTAGAAACTGGAACATTAAGTACAAAGAAAATCCACGAGTGTAAAGTTTTGGAGAATATGCAGAACAAGAAACTACACAAGCCTTCAGACTAGCAGACAAACTAATCAGAGTAATGGTATTACCTGGGTTTAGCTAGGAAATCCTGTCATACGACATTGTATCGAAGTAACAAAACGAGAGGGTAATCTCTCACCAGAAATTAAAATTCCGGCTTCCCTGGTACGCTATTGTGAATGCGTCTGAGGATTGCTGGCCATGCATGTAGTTTTATTCTATTCAATTCCTGGCTAGTTTCCAGGTTAGCTAATTACTATGTCCAAGTTCCTGTTAGCTCCACCTATTTTTCATGTAGGACGATTTACCCCGATGGATTAAGTGCCAAATTCTTTTCACCCCTCCTCCTTTCCTGTGAAGGGTAGTTTCATCTGTCAATCAAATTGACCGATGCCCCACCATGGCCTGAAACAATAAAACATGCTTCGCTAGCGATGCAATAGACGTTGCGTCATAACTACATACCAATCTGTTGTTAACACAAGCCTTCCCGGTTGCTGGCAGGAATGTGTCAGCCATGTGTTCCTACTTTGCCGCCCGTATTGCAGTGAGGTGTTAAGCATCTGGTCCTAATTGCTCCTTTGTGGTGGCAATTACAGACGTCCCGGCTCCACAAAGTCTGGACTTTTAGATAGGTGTTATTTCAGACGGGTCTGGCTGACCCTCTTATCTCCCATTCTGCCGTGGCTGGTTCACACATTAGGTCCTGTTGAACTAAGGTGTTAGGTGTCTGCCCCTATTCCAAACCCAGAATTGTAAACTAACACGTCAATCTCAACTGACTGGCTCCGCGATGTCTGGTTGATCAGAACATCAAAGGGAAAATCTCTTAGATGTAGAGACCAGACGTTGCTTTGATCTACCAATGTAGTAAAAATGATAGTGCGGGCTCTAAGTGACTCTGTATTTTTCTCTTACGTTTTTATCCTCTTCCGGGGAACGTTTATTCTTTTAGAGAATTTTAGAAAAATATTGTGGGCTCTGTAATTCCTTTCAAACTTGTGTATTTATGATGCTGCCGGGGCTGTCCCGTCACATAGCTCCCCAATTTAGGTAGGTTCATTAATGAAGCCTATAACAGAGCCTCGGCAGCATTCAAGAATGTATCTAAGTTCTCTCCCTTCTCGAACTGCCTCCAAGTCTGGGTTCCCAATATTCTTTGTGGCAGTGGGATGTTCTATGAGTCAAAAGAAATATCCCATGTCTATACTTCCAGGATAAATCTTGCAAATCTTTGCTCCTGGTGTTGTGTCGGATTTCCGGGCTATTGCTCGGTAATGTCCTGTCCTCTGGAGGTTTTACTTTTTCCCAGCCGGGAAATTGCAAAATTTATAACAAGATTCTCCTGCGCCGCAGAGAGACTGTTATTATCCACTCTATTTCTGGCCCTTGTCCTATAAGCAGAGGAAGTGCCATCAGTGTTTTCTTAAAAGAATTGGTCGCAGTAATGTTGCTCCATTTTCTTTTCCTCCATCGGCCAACGATCATAATAAAATCCTTTAATCTCCTCCTTTTGGCAGGAAATGTGCTAAACATCATAGATTTATGATGTGCATTCAACTCGTACTTGCCTCTTTCTTGGTAGGGCGTCTGTTTACTCCCTCCTGATTTAAGAGAGTTCTTCCCTCGATAATTCTTTATCCAGGTGAGTTCCTCTTCAACAGAGTTCCATTTTGAATCTGTGTTTGAAAGTATAAGGCTAGTAGAAGTTGTCCAGCTTTGAGAAATCATGTTGTTCCCCAAGAACTGTGAATTTGTATCACTCCTTGTAGAAGTATACATAAACAGCTGTTCTCCACATCCCACATTGGTTGAAGTGAAAGGTAAACAAAGTCCTGAGTGTTGAGAATACCAACCGCTCCGGTTTTGTTCCGCTGCAGAGTCCATCATTTGTGATCCCCTGTTAGCTTCAGCTTTGTTGATGATAGGTATTACCTTCATCTTGTCCAAAGAAGTATTTTCTTTGTTGATAGTAGACATGTGTATCGTCCCTGAATCAGAGTCCGTAGTACTATCTACATGAATGCTTTGTATATCTTGAAATTCCTTTGTGAAAGACTCCAAGATACTGACATCGTAAGAATTCTCCTCCGTGTCTTGTTTTTCCTCCATGGCCGGGCTCTCTTGTGCCAAGTCCAATTGAAATATTCTCTCCCTGGTCTGGTTTTCTTGTTCCAAATCCAATAGAAGTGAATGTTGTGGGATGTCATTTTCAATGCCATATCCCACCTGAGATAAGTAATTCAAACTGTTAATTATTTCATCTTGTGTGGCCACACCGTGAGAAACAATGGAATCCTGTTTTACATCCATTCCGGTCTCAGTTGAATTCATTTCCATTCCTAGTTTCTCTGAACTGAAGGGAATAAAAGAGTCGGGTAAGGTCTCGCCTTCGATCTCTTTAATAGTTTTCCTCAGGTCCTCCTCCTCCTCCTGGATTAGTCTCCTTTGGGAAGTCTTAGGAAGCTCCTGAGATTGCTGGGTTGCCAAGCCAGCTAATCCGCTTTCATTGCGGTGTAAACATTTATCACGTTTGTGACTGTTTATTGTACTCTGGGTACATTTATTCCTATTCCGTTTATTTTTCGGAATTGAGTGGGGAAGCATCTGCCTTTCTGTGCCTAAGTTTTTGTTTTTCTGAGCCATGGGGATTTGCGAAGGAATGCATACCTCTTTGTGACGTTCAGCTTCCCCGCATTCTATCAGAGTCTCGGCTTGAGTGATTGGCTTTTCCTCAGTCGAGCTGGTAGATTCCTCCACGTTCAGAATTTCAATTTGCTTTTTCTTCATCTCATCTTCTTCAGCTTTGTGACGCATATCTGCTTCTAATTCTGCAAGTCTTTTCATCATCTGTTCATCTTCTTTGTCCCACCAATCCATTTCATCTCTGATAAATAGTTCTAGCTTCTCTCCTATTAAGCCGAGCCTTATGCCCCATCCTCTAGCGGAATGTAAGAAATCTGTGCGTGCATCCATGATCTCTTCTCAGCTTAAACTCAGGCAAGTAATTATATTATTACCCTACAGAGAGCTAGTTAGATTTATGCTAGAGCAGGATAGTGACAAGAGGAACAGACACTGCTATGAGAATGATAGTAGTGAATTTGAGTGAGAAAGTTGATGCAAAGCAGTCCGTCATACACTGAATTAACTAAGCATTATCAAATTATTCATGATTAAATCAAATGATAAAGCATGTTGTCAAAAATATCATCAAGTAAATCATCAATAAACTAATTAATATCACTAATTAATGTGATTATTAATTCTACAGTTGTGAATGATGTAAATTAACTCATATGATATTATCCATTATTAACTTTTTAACAAGTTATTTAAATTCTACAGACTTCCCTAGAAACAAATTCCTAAGTTAATACTTAGCAAATGTAATGGGTGAAGAATGAAAGAATGGTTTATGAAAATCAATAGTCTAGAATTTATTCTCTGATTCTCTCATGGACGAGAAGTCATAATATGTCAAAATCTTGCCTACGATCGAGCAAGCTATTACATTAGAAATAAATAATAACTAACTAATGCTGCTAAGAATGTAAGTGAGAATGACCTAGGTTCTATCCATGGGAAAGACCAGAATAATACCAGACTAACATATTTGAAATAGGTTCGTTCCTTGCGATCGAACCAAAGTGTTCTAGGGTTTACTCCCGGATTCTATCGCGAACGAGAAGACCAATACCTTGGAAGCGAACCAAAGTGTTCTAGGGTTTACTCCCGGATTCTATAGCTGACGAGCAGACCAATATGTCACCAACTGGCTTGCGGTAGCTCCCGGTTGGGCAACCACTCAGCCAAAATCATTTTCTCCTACTGGGGTTTAGTTCTGGGTGCAGTTTGAGATCCCTTACCTCTGTCAGATGGGACTAATTACCACCCCAGATCTCAGAGAGAAAACATGGAACTAGTGTCTTTTATGCTGATTTAAGATACAGTCCCTGATACTCAAGAAAACAGCCAAGAAGTGGCTCGTTGAAGATAGAATATATCTATATAGATTTGGCTGTACTTGGTATCACCAGAAGTGAGAAAGGAGGAGTTAAGACATGCAACGTAATCTGGTTACTTATGACTGCATAGGCAAGATACCTCCCGGACATAGATTCCCACTTCTGGACAATATGTGTGAACCCCCACTAAATGATACAATAATGTGTGTACTTGATACGCTACACAAACATTTATAAACATTTAGAATTATACGGACAAATTGAGTTTTAAAATACAACAACTGTGTTTATTATTGCTATTGATGATCATATGATGATGATGATTATATTATGGTATACGTAACTCATCTGGCTGAAAAGCTCAGAAGCACATAGGTCATGCTTCCCCCAGTGAGACGCAGTTCACTGTCAGATTGAAGGAGTCCAAAGTGGTCCCTTCACAAGACTAAGTCACTTCCGGATATGGGTTGTTGACTGTCCATTGCTCCTAAGAGATCTGGAATGAAACGAACGGAGATGGGTAGTATCTACGTCTACACATCTCAAACACATATGTCTATACATTCATATAAACATACATACAAGTCATAATATATGATGGTATGATGATAGATGATGGCATGTTACATAAACATATATCAGTTCACTGGTGAGCTGAACACTTGGCATTTATCTGATTGCCCACATAAGCATAGAACGATACAACTGTCGTACATTCAAGTATAACTCAGTTAAGCTCCTGTGCAGTGATCAATGATATATTTCACCAATGGAAGGTAATGAATGACGGACTTGCATGTCTATGTTGATGAAACCTTCAGGTTCTCTCACACATCTGACATTCAGAATCGCCTACTGCCGTCTCTCCATCTAACAGCGGTTCGATCACGCCTTGTCGGCCAATGTCAGTTAGCCGGACCCATTTGCGTCCTGACGATTACTCAAGTCCTTGATCGCATCATCTGTCAAGCCAAGCATTCTCCGTTGTATCATTGTTTAGCAGCTGGTCGTCTAGCGTGAAGCCTCCTCTTGTGGATGTGTGTAAATCATGGACAGTTACAACTTGTACTCTATGTGTGAGCTAGCACTGACATCCTATCTGCCTGTTAGCTGGTCGTCCAAGAAGAATAATCACTCACCAAGACCGTTTGGTTGTCATAATCCGCACTTGTGACGTGTCACTCGTTTTACACAAGTGCCACACAGTGCGTCTTTATACTATTCTTCTACTTCTGTCTTCTGATTCACCTGCTCATCAGTTTAACTCTTTCCGTCTGTCATCTGATCCATGACAGACCGGTCAGCTCTCTGTGGGATGTGTGGTCAGTATATTTGTATAGACGTGTCATCTCTCTGTGGGTTGTGTGGTCCGTATATTTGTTTAGACCGATCAGCTCTCTGTGGGTGGTGTTGTCAGTATCACGGCGGCCACGATTACTTCCCAAGACATATCCTGGTACACATTGCGGGCTGGATGGACGCAATCCAATCCAATCCAATATGTGGTACGAATACCCCCTTTCAAACCTCGAGTTTTCGACTTGGCTTATAATTGGGGTATATATGGTGTAACGTGAAGATTTTCTTTCGTACATTGGACTGCTTGTTGTCAGCTTCATGGCGTCTGATGGGTTGATTGTGTTCGTTGCTTTCTTGATGAGGTTTTTCATGTCTGGACAGAGTCGCGCACTTGTTAAGGACTGGAGTAATTGTGGCCCCATCCCGTCATATGGTGCTGTTTAATTAAGGGAGCTTTACCAGTTGTCGTCTCTCCTGGTGTTCCCCTGGTTGCTGTTTTTTTTTTTTTACGCAGGGTTTTCCCGTCCAAGTTTTTGGCTGAATCGTCGAAAATGATTCGGTTGTCGTAAATTTAGGAATTTACATGGTTCTCGTTGAATAATCATATTGTCAACACTCCAATACCAATTGTAAGTCTGTGTTCAGAGACTGTGGAGAGAGCGCAGGCAATGAATTACCTGGGGATACGTTTTGATCGAAGCCTTGCTTATAATGAGCACATAGACCAGGTGATAACAAAGTCCAAGCGGGGTTTGGCTGCGATGCTGGTGATGGCGGCAGCAAACTGTGAGCTGTGCCATATATGCCTTCTATACGAGAGGCTGGTCATGTCTGTATTGGAGTATGCGATGGCAATCCTAACTCTCAGCCGTAAGAGGATAGAATGAATGGAAAGGATACAAAACGAAGCTATGCGCATTATTCTTGGATGTACAAGAGATACAGCATGCAGGGCGATGCGCTACCTTCTTGATTTTCCAGCCATTGAAGACAGAATACAAATTTTCAGAGCACGTGCCTACCTCAGAGGTAACGCAAACACACAACATCCACTGCATAGTGAAATTAGGAAGGTGAAGGGCAGAGGGTTTAAAAGAGGAAGGTCGTGGATGGGTCAAGCCGAATACATGCTTCAACAGGTGTGTTCACTTGAGGACTTAGAACCTGGCGAGGAGTAGGTACAAGTGCCAACACATTTCTGTACGTTCTTTTCAGTTTGCATCCAACTAGACAGAAAATGCAGTCAAGAAAATCTGGCTGCCGTGGAGGCGGAAGAACAAGCGTTAATTTTCGAGAATTCGTTAGACGGTAATGCTATCATTTACACAGATGGGTCGGTGGTCCAACGCGTGAGAAGCTCATGGGCCTTTACGGCTTAGGCCAGAGGGAAAATTTTGAAGGAGGTCGCTGGTGATTTTTTGAGACCACAAGTAGCCTGACTATGGAAGTCATAGCAGTAAGTAAAGCAATAACATGGCTCGTGACACAAACATTCAATAGGGCATGTTTTCTTAGCGACTCAATGAGCATGCTAAAGAGGATAGAGAAGGGGTGGATCCGAAGGGAGTGGTTGCTGTCTCTGGAGCGGTCTCGGCTGGCAAAGATTAGTTTCATCTTCGTGCCAGGGCATGCGGGAGTACAAGGAAATGAGCGGGCTGACAAGCTCGCAGGTAACGCTACTGTGGAGGGCGGACGCGTCATGGACCAGGCTGACATTCTGAATGCTCTACAAGAAGTAAGACTTTTGCGAGAACCAAGTGATGACTGTGAATCTACAACAATGGCCAGACTGCGAGAGCAGCAAATTAAAAGAGGTGTGGTCAAACAAGAAGACTACGCAGGAAGCCAAAGAAGATTGATAAACTAACACAGACATAGTGTCGTTAGCCGCTACACGCTGCGGGATTTGCTGAGGAGGGGATCCGAACACTTATGGACTGAATGGTTCGATGTGCAGTGAGAATGATCTAACTAACTAACTAACTAACTAACTAACTAACTAACTAACTAACTAACTAACTAACTAACTACATTGGCACCTTGCCGTCTTGACAGACGATAGTTTGTGCTTTAAAAAGGCATAATAACTTTTACCTATGGCGGTAGCGAATGTGACTGATAAGGACAATTTGCGCTGTAAATGTCCGTTCACAGTGGGTGCATGTGAACACATGGTCATTTCCACCATCATGCACCATTTTACGTCTCAAACGCTCGGTGTGTGACTTGACTGCAATAATTTTCTCCTTTGTCTTTATTCCATTTCTGATGTTTGCCCTCCATGCAACACGTTCAGCGGCGACTTGTTCCCAATGTGCATTATCAATGCCTGTATCAATCATGTCCCGCTTACACACATCTTTGTATCGTAGTAGAGGCCGACCCTGAGATCTCTTACCCATCTGTATTTCACCAAAAAAAATGTCCTTTGGTATTCTATCATCATCCATCCTCCTAAGATGTCCTATCCACCTAAGTCTACGAAGACTGAGCATGGAATAAACTGTCACACAACCTGATCTTTCCAATACTTCAGTATTTGTGATTTTGTCTTGCCACTTAATACCAAGAATTCTTCGCAGACACCGCATATGAAAGCTGTTTAAACGTTTCTCTTGGTGTGAGTAAGTTGTTCAGGTTTCACTGTTTACTTGAGCTGTTGAAAAAAAAAAAAAAACTCTCTTCGACCAAATGTTATTATATCATTTGAGGCACATACACATGTGCCAGCCAAAAAAATATAAAAAAAATTGCCAAAACAAAAATGGAATTCCAATCAGCTGAAGAATATTACAATAGATATATTATCCCGTAGTTAATCTACACTTGTGAATATTATCTACCATGTGAGGTCGCATACTAGAAATCTAAGACAATGCTACAACTTACATTGATTTTAGCAGCTATTCATCTTAAAGGTTATATGCTTACTTTAAAAAAAAAAACACACACTACGATATCTTAAAGCTAACTATATTCATTCTGCAGCCTTAATGTATACACTCCAATAAATTAATTTCCTTGTCTCCCTTATTGATTAACACAGCGATTCTATTTATGTCCCTTGATATTATGATTTCTGATTATTCAGGTTTAAAATTTTCTCATTAACATGTTGGGTCACAGGAAACACGCAATTTTCTGTGGGATATCAATGTTAAAGGTACATCATGGGAAACATTTCTTCCCAAAAATTGATGAGAGGAACTGTAGGGTGAACTTAAACCGTCAACCTTGTCTGTATCAACAGTGACTGTGTTAACGTAATTGGAAACCGAGTAGGCGATGGTACCTGTAATGTTGACCTGACACTGGTTTCCCCTCAACTGACTGCAGTATGCCATAGTACTGAATACAGGATATGATACAGGAGACATACCTCCTGAATTATGTCAGTCTGTATTTATTGCAAGACATTATTTGCGTTGGAATATATATGTCCAGTATATTCAACCAGCCAGGAAAGGGTGTACTCAGGCGTTAAATTGGCCTGTGTTGGAGATGCCCAACTGTCATGGCTCTCTCAATCACCAAAACCAAAGAAACGAAAACGCGGCAAGTAAAATATGTCTACCTCGTTTAAAGACATATATCTCTCTAAAGGGCTGCATCGTAGATATCACGTGTTGACCATGCAATCTAGATCAATGCCTAGTTATCTACAAAAACAGATAGTAGCGGCAACTGTCATACTGTAACACAGTCATATCTGGCTAAGACCTGACTAAAACACCATCTAGTTATCTACAAAAACAGGTAGTAGCGTCAACTGTCATACGGTAACTCAGTCATATCTGACTAAGACCTGACTAAAACACCATCTAGTTATCTACAAAAACAGGTAGTAGCGGCAACTGTCATACGGTAACTCAGTCATATCTGACTAAGACCTGACTAAAACCTGACTAAAACACCATCTAGATATCTAGTATCAAACGTCAGGCGTGTTTTTTTTTTTTTTTAATTTAAGCCGCAATGGCGCAGTGACAAGCATCCCTGCCAGTGTTGATGTGCTCGAATTCGCATTGAAACGAGTTCGAAAAAAAAAAAAAAACATGAGCTAAGTATAGCCAGCCTAATTCCAATTTGCTGACCTCAGTACGAGTTGATTGGAATACAACGTGAACCTCTCGTGCTTGACTTGGGGACGTTTGTACTCACGTTTCTTGTTATGCCACAATATGCCAGTTTCCACCGCAATATTACTCATCTATTGATATTCATAATATATTAGCCTCCCCAATACAGGATCTCTCTGCCAATTATGCAATCAAACAATCTTGTTGTTTTTGCCTTTTACTATCTTATATTAAATTAAAACAATGTTTTCCCGTAGTGAATTTGAATATTAATTTATTATATTATTATATTTATCTATTCACGACTGAGCTTATTGTATAATATCATAGACTATATTATTTTACTTAAGACGTCGTCGGTTCGAACAATTATCTATTTAAATGCGTGGTCTGCATTTACTTTGTGTAAATAATGTTTGGCAGTTACACAGTATGCCGTGTAATTGTAACTATTGAGGGTAATGAGAAGCGTTATTCTCGAAATGTCTGAGGCCAAGGTAGGTTATCAGTGGCCTTAGCTCCTAGCGATTTCCCGTAAAGCGGTTGATACTTGCGTAGAAAAAGTTAAGAGGGTGAGTCAATAAGTAAGTCACACAGTTCTGTGGCTTGACAGGTAAATACAACCAAGCCATGCATATTTATGCAACCGGTTTGGGAGGACTGATAAAACGATGGGATAAGTGCATCAATGTTGGTGGAAATTATGTTGAGAAATAAAGGGAAATGTATGTATAAAAATAAATTGGTTTCAAGTTGTTATCATGGTTAGTTATTATTCTACAACCATTTGTGACTTACTTATTAACTTACCCTCGTATTTACATTTCACACCCTGTTCCTGGAGTATACAGTGGTGCGTTTTTAATGTGCTTCGGTATATACCTAACTTCTGTCAGTGTCGTAAGTTATCCCTTCTTACTTTAGTGTCGTCCCTGGAGTGAGGGGAATCAACACCCACATTTTTATTAACCCAATATTATTGTCCTAGAGAAACCACCAGACTCCGTCTGCAGACACCTCTTTCTTACTCTCACTCACCCTTGGATCATGCCCCCTCTCACTCCTCATCAACACAACATACTCCACAACTCTAGCTTTAACAAATAAATACAAAATAATTTATTAAAGCAAAGAGTATGTGTGTGAGAATTGTGTGTGTGCGTGTAATGTGTAGAATGTATGTCGAATTCTAGTGTGTCTGTAGATTCAGAGCAGCAGATCAGGAGCCAAGTCAGATGATCATCATAGCAAGGATACGCCACAGCATGATAGCTTAGTACGTGAAAACCTCACCCATTGATGCATCTCTTCTTCCAGACGTTGACTTTCTCCGGGATCCACTGGGTCGACTAGATGGATGATCCACCAAGAATTGTTATTGTATAACCCCAATCCTGGATCTGTCACTCACTATAATGACTAAGGTCCCTATAACTCAAATAGGTACGGAATCGCTATACTGTGAAACTAGGTTTCAATGTCACAGGTCTCACATTTGTTCTAATCCATGTTCATAGATTGTCACACACAAACTGTTCTAAAGTACTTCTTCACTGCACTAAATTATTCCACGAGAACTTCATGTTCAAGATTCTTCTCTAGAGTAACTTATTCCACGAGAACTTCATGCCAAAATGTCTTTCTCTAGACTCTATTGTTCAGTGATATGTGGTGAAGAAAAGAGTATCACCCACCCTGGGTAAATCCCTCTTGTAAATGAATCGTTTATAATGTCTTACTCCACTGAGCCAGTTTCGTATGGACCCTCTGGATCCTAGGCCCAGCATAAACAGTGCTGACTGTACTTTCTTCTGGGTATTTATTCATCATATAAAATAAAGTGAATGTCTGTTGGATGTTCTTCTTAAGGAGAGTTGACCTCCATCAAACCCAGTGTAGAGATTCCTCATAGACGTAGGGGAACCTGTCAGAGAAAGAGACCACATCTGGTGAAGGCCGCCTGATACTAATCCCTACTGGCTGAATGTAGGCCGACTGCCTTGCTCAGAGAGTTATAAGTGAACTAAACCCTGTCAAGGATCAGAGTGGCTCATCCCTTAATTATGAGTCAGGTTAAGACAAGGAAAGATCAATAACAGAGTGCAGAACCCCAGTGGGCAGCCCACTGAAAGATCCCACCATTGGACATTTTCCCCACCTCCCAACCAATTCCTAATCTCTCCAAATATCACTCTGCTACACTATTCACACTAGCAGGCCTAATCATCACTTCACTACTCTAGCTAGTTTTACCAAGGCAACTGCTTATATTAATTAGGCTTAAATATTCTATCAATACTACACTTTGCCATAAAGACACATGTTATTTAATTTTTAATTAATATAACACTGTAGAGCTCTCCGAACTTCATAACTGCGGTAATAAAACACGTCAATCCTAGTCAATTTCCTTGGCCACACTCATGTACACAAGTCTTGTATCTGTCAAGAGCTGGGAGTGTTCCAGTGAAGTTCTTTTGATGTCACGCAGGTGTCTTCAGGGGCACTAACTATTTCTAGAAATCTTATGTCCCCTGGGTTTAATCAATGCAAGTGTTATTCCCCTTGTTGCAACTTCCAAAACAAAGTAGCGAGTTCCTGCATTCTCCCAACAACGGGTTTCAATAACAAGCCACCAATTCGTTTTGATGTCGGAAACTTCTCAAGGTCTCCCGATCATTCCTATCTCGCCGACTAGAAGTAAACAATTTGCAGCTGTGAGCACAGACTGTTTTTCCGTACCGGTTAAAAACAAGTGTGGCCTTGAAAACACGCCGTGAATCAGACTGCCTGCATTATCATCATCTGGTTAATCCACGGTGATTTTCATGACAGTCAGGCCAAGTGGCGGTGATTGCTGTAGATTATTTGCCGTTTACTGTCTACGCATTGATGGTCACTGGTTTGACGTGTCTGGCCTGCACATAACAACTTTTCAATACCCTCACTAGCTACGAAATGTATTAATTTCGCTTAATTTCTTTAACTGCTAGACCAGGTTGCAATGGCTATCTCAGCGTCTCTGTCTTTTCTTTGTTTTTACATAATTGTCCGAAAGCTTTCAAGAAAAGAGGCAAGTAAAATGTGACAAATATTGTTAACATATCTGTTATATGAATACATAGCAATCGTTACCTCCCGTGCTGGTTGGAAGATGAATTTTAGATTATATTTTAATTATGTTATGCACATTATTGCGAAAACGGAAATAGACAACCTAATGTTGGTGAACAGTAAACATTCCTTCAAACACTTGCGTAACTGCCATTTTACCAGTTCCACAGTCACATTCCTCATCATCTTCTATCTGTTTTCCGGTTGTGTTCTGTGAGGAGCCTCAATTTTGTTACTTATTCTCTTCGGTGGAGATGTAATATGTGTGGGATTTCTGGTGGCCCGAGTACTCTAATCACCACTCGATTCTATAATTGCTTCTCATAAACATTTCGCTTCGTCATAGGTTATGCGTATATCAAACTGACACAGTCTTCCTCCTTCATTTGTAAGCCTAACGGCTTCTTCATTTCCCGGGATATTACAATGTAAGGAATAAACTGTTTTACATCCTTGTATTGTGGGATTGCTGGCATAACCCACAAAGTGTTATCCTTAAGTCTGCTAGTTCTGAACTATTTCTACACTTCCCCATTGAAGCAACTATGCTCACACATGTACAGTGAGCTATGCAATTCTGTGTTCTTTGTAAGCAGTATGTCTTCGGCAGTGTGTAATGTCACTATATCTGCTCTAAATTTACCCGAGACACGTCCGCTTGTCTGTGACAGTAACTTCTTTGCCCTATTTTCTTAGATTCAGGAGAATACATCTACTTCCGACTTCCGGTCACCAACATGGCGTTAGGCGTTGAACCGTTAAGGCCCTTGGTGTGTTTATGTTTGCAGCTACGGTTTGCAGTCGCATTTTCCTCATGTTGAACTGGTAGTACATGGTTCCGTCACCCTGCTACTGAGTGAGTGCGTGGGCGGCACTGTGAGCTGTGAAATTCGCGTGGAATGCTTTTACATCAGTCCAGTACGGTGACCTGCATGTTCGAAACAATAGCTACCGGCTGTTGCTAACTTGGCTGATTTGCAGTTTCGGTTCACGAGTGCATTTTTCAGGAGACTCCTGGGAATCGCCGCTGAAGCTGCGGAATTCGTGCTTCATGCGACACTTTCAGCGGGTCACCCTGCTTTTAACAGACTGAGCCATGTAAGAAAAACCGGGTCAAAGAGGTATTTCTGGTGACTGCCGAGTCCATCGACGATGAACTGTGGTTTTCTTGGATAAATTTTGTGTTGGCAGTCTGGCGGCGGCATAATGCACAGTGTATCTGTTCAGGCTGTTGGATTGCCGAGACTCCTGCCTATTCCACTTTTCACATTGGACAGTGGGGAGCATTTTGTGTGATATTCACTATCACAGGAATGGAGCATAATGGGGATGACCAGTTGCCGTGAAGTTTGAACCTCGACTGATTGAATAACTAACTAACTAACTAACTAACTAACTAACTAACTAACTAACTAACTAACTAACTAACTAACTAACTAACTAATTAACTAACTAACTAATTAACTAACTAACTAACTAACTAACTATCTAACTAACTAACTAACTAATTAACTAATTAACTAACTAACTAACTAACTAACTAGCTAACTAACTTACTATAGCTAACTAACTAACTATAGCTAACTAACTAACTAACTAACTAACTAACAACTAACTAACTAATTAACTAACTAACTAACTAACTAACTAACTATAGCTAACTAACTAACTAACTAACTAACTAACAACTAATTATAGCTAGCTAACTAACTAACTAACTAACTAACTAACTAACTAACTAACTAACTAATTAACTAACTAACAAACTAACTAACCACCTAACTAACTAACTAACTAACTAACTAACTAACTATAGCTAACTAACTAACTAACTAACTAACTTACTAACTAACTAACTATCTAACTAACTAACTAACTAATTAACTAACTAACTAACTAACTAACTAACTAACTATAGCTAACTAACTAACTATAGCTAACTAACTAACTAACAACTAACTAACTAATTAACTAACTAACTAACTAACTAACTAACTAACTATAGCTAACTAACTAACTAACTAACTAACTAACAACTAATTATAGCTAGCTAACTAACTAACTAACTAACTAACTAACTAACTAACTAACTAACTAACTAACTATAGCTAACTAACAACTAACTAACTAACTAACTAACTAACTAACTGACTAACTAACTAACTAACTAACTAACTAACTAACATCTACTTCGATATTCTGTTAAGTTGTCTTCTGACCCGTCTATATATGTATGGATCCTGATGCTGCCATGGTAACTGTCTTACGTAGTTGAAGGTTGTTTTCTTCTTTGTAATTCAGTCCGAGTTTTCTTGAACTCAACACCAGGAAATTTATATGCATCTCAGACAGGTGCGTTTGTCTCCAGCCGGCAGTGCGTTTCCATCGTTAATGGGTTTGGGTGTTCTATCTGTACTAATCTTTTTTTTTTTTGGTTTACCTGCTAAAGTGTGTAGCTTTATTCCTGTGCAGACAGTCATACCTCTCTAATACACTATGTGGTCTCTCAGTCTTTACTTTGTGCCTGTTTGTTGCTGGCCTTATTCATATCTTACATGTTAAATAGATTGTAGACTTGTGTTAATGTCCAGTTTATTAGCTGGCGCTGTATCCATGCCTCACGTTATGTTCCGCATTCACTGATTTTGTGCTTGGTTTATTTTGTGAAGGTGTGACTTAGCCGCTGTTGCCCTTGCTGCACTATCATATTCAAGGACTGACTTCTCCCATTCAATATATATCTTGCTGAGACATTGTTCATCTGCTCCCCCACGTTGCATGTATTATATTATTTGTGATTGCCATTTGCCTCAACATGTTCTATTAACTGTATACTACAACTGTAAGAAGACAGAGATTATGGTCCTCAAGACGAAATACCACAGTGCAATACGCTGAGCTTATCGCGACAACGAATCATAGGCAATTAGCAGACATGTGAGGAATTGTGTAAAGATGCGGAGAATGTGGTTTTATGGAAGCATTGTGAAAGCACCGTGGACGGATAGAAAGAGTAATAAAATATCTTCAATGAAGTTGACTTGATATTGTTTATCATAAGCTGTTTTTAAACATTTAATAGTGTCCACCCGGAGTTGCAAAACAAATCAAACGAACACAAAAACCCACTCTCTCTTATGTTCATCTAATCACAGAGCCATCAGTGTGTCATGTAACATATTAGGGTGATTTCGGCGGGATGGCGTACTCAGGTCAGCGTATCCCAACCCAGCGAGTTAGGTTCAGGGGAAGGACAACATTGTAGGGACGCGTTTACGGACACTTTGAAAAACACAGTGCGGGAAGGTCAGCGAGCTTCTAGTACCACCAGCACACAAAAAAAAACATAAACAGATCGGGTTGCATTGCCTGGAGTGTGGTGTGAAAGGCTGGTGTTTTGTGTTGTGTCTGGCTGAGAAACGTCCACCATCCTGGTTATTGCATGGGAGGTGAAGCTGCACGAGATACAAGAGTACTTATCATTTAACATGTTTGACCAGAAAAACATGTTACACCGACTCTCGAGGGTAATGTGAAAAGCATGATGAAACTACTCGAAGATGGAAGCGTATTTGAAAGCAACAAACGGTACCATTATAGTTAGACACCAGCACTTGAGGACACTTAGACATATGCTGGGGTAGATGGAGAGAGAGAGAGAGAAAGAAAGAGAGAGAGAGAGAGAGAGAGAGAGAGAGAGAGAGAGAGAGAGAGAGAGAGAGAGAGAGAGAGAGAGAGAGAGAGAGAGAGAGAGAATTACAGAATAATAGAGAAGAATTAACCTTATAGAATAGACTTTCACATAGAGACAGAGCTTACATGTAGACTTAACAACTTTGAGATTCAATTCTGGACTTAAACAGGTGAAACAATAGACTTTGTTCGAGAATATGAAGTTTAGCTATTGAGCTTGGAGTTCACATCTAGAGTTAAACCAGAGGACAACAGTTGAGAGTCGAGCAGTTGTGATTGGGGAAAGCTGCTGAGAGTTTAAAAGCTTTACCCAGCGAAGACAGCTCTGATGTTTGATATTTCTTGTGTGCCAATGTGCTCAGTATTGTATTGGAAACGGTCTGTTTGTAGCCATTTGTGAAATTGGTTTAATAAAAGAAATTTTCAGTAATCAGTGTTTATCTGCCCGTCTCTCTGGCTGAGGGGTTACAACACTTTCTCCGTAATCCCGTTGATCACGCAGAGTCTTGTAGCGGGAGAAAACTGGGAGCGGTTCGACCCCCGCTGGTGACTTGCGGGATAACTTAGCCGGTCGCTCAGAAAGTAATGGCAAACTTTTGAGCGTAATCTTACCATGAAATCAATAGACAGCTGAAAGATGCCGCTGTTGACAGCGATGTCCTGTAAATGATCTCTCATCTCATCTCATCATTTTCCTCTTGTACCTTGCGGTGTCGAGGTGAAGTATAAACTTCGTGAGAGTGCCCGATTATGGGCTTCATATATCGATATTCCCATGGACTCTGCTATTCCCTCAGTCCAACGTTTGCGTGGTCGGCCTCTTCCTCTGTTTCCATCTGGTCTGTACATCATTGCTTGTTGTGGTATACTGTTGACTGGTAACCTACTTGCATGGACAAACCATTTGACTTGCTGCTTTCTAATAAAATCTAGTGCTGCTTTAACCCCCCACTTTAGTCCTGATTTCTTCATTTCTGATCTTATCTCTTCTTGATACGTTGAGTATTCTTCTCGGGAACCTCATTTCTGTTGTTGTGATCTTTCTTTTCTCTTTTTCTGTCATTGTCCAGGTTTGGCATTGGTAGCATAGAGTTGGTAGGAAGATTGTATTTTAAAGTGCTTTCTTAGTAGTTACTGATACATGTTTGTTCTTTAGTATTGGTGCCATTTGTCCAATGAGTTGGTTTGCCTTATTGCACCTATTTTCGATCTCGTCTTCTGATCTGCCATTTGATGATATTATACTTCCCAGGTTGTTGTTTGTCCATCAAGAATGATGATGACCATGCATTTCATCCAGTGGGGTTGAAGGTATGGAGCCGTGGGTTCTAAGATGGCTGATAAGTCCTATTTTGGCTCGAAATGTTCTTTGACAATGTGGGCAAGGAATGCTTGACGTTTCTGGAGGAGGATTTCCTGCAGTGGTTTTTTTGTCCTGCCTTTTCTTCACAGCTCTTGCAGTCCGGGTTGCCTCACATATGACTGCACCCTTGCGTAATGATGCACGCCACGAATTTCGGTCTCTGGCTGCAGCCTCCCATGTGTCATGATGAATTCCAAAAGCCTTCAGTGAAATTTTCAGAGTGTCTTTAAAGCGTTTCCTCTGGCCACCTTGGGAGCGTTTACCACAACGCAGTTCGCTGTAAAAAATTCTTTTAGGGAGCCTGTGATCTGGCATGCGAGTCAAGTGACCAGCCCAGCGAATCTGATTCTTCATCAGTAGAGTGTGGATACTGGGGATATATGACGTTGGATGAAGAATGACTTGCGCGATGACTTGGATTAAAGTGAGGAAGAGTTGCGCAATTCGTCGACCTCACTCTCCCGCCTGAGTCCATCTGAGTCCAGTGGCAAGACAAGTCGAGACGGCTGGAGACGAATACAGGTGCAGTGGATGACCAGGGCGCTCTACGTGCTTTGCCGTGCTCATTACGTTCCACAACGCTTTGCAGGTAAACGCCGTCTTGCCCTTTGAATCAGGAATAATTTCTTCCGCGCAGTCTGCCGAATCCTGTCTTCACATGCTGGGTAGGCATACCCTAGTTTACCTCTTGGTTTGACACCAAATCGGATACCCATGCCTGGTTTAGCCAGCCTCTCACAGCTGTTGCCCAGGGGGTGGGGTAGCCGCTGTCGCATGCTGACAGCTACTAGGACCCACAGGCACGAGCTGGGTGTCAGGCTTGGACCAGTGGGGGATGGGTCCTGAAAAGGACATGAGAGTCATCCTTACCAAAGGTGCTACCAATGCCTGACACCCCGTACCCCACTTCCCAGGTACTTGAAACTCTTCACTTGTTTCAAGGGACGTTCGTTTAGGTGAATTGTTGTTGTTTGTTCTTCTTTAGTTATGGTCATTACCTCTGTTTTGCTTGTGCTAATTTTCATGTTATGTTCCCTACACATTTTATTTAGACTATTCATGTGGTCTTGTAATTCAGCTTCTGATTTTGCTATTAGTGCTTGGTCGTCCGCAAACAGGAGTTCTCTAATGGTTAGATTTACAGATGGTTCTTCTTCTGTGTAGGTGAACCACCGTACCATTTGGTGTCAGAAGCACCTTGAACCAACGTCAATACCATTTATTTACCAAGGTAAAAGACCATTTGGTGCAAAAAGCACCTTAAACCATCGTACCATTTGGTTTCTGTAATACCTGAACCAACGTTAATTATCAATAAATTACCATTTCTATTATTATTTGATTACCATTTGTGGGGCTTGAACCACATTCAAGCACGTTAATTTACTATTTTTGGAAATTCTACAAAAAGTTATTTGTGATATGTGTATGAATTCTTTTGATGAAAATGTGTGCAAATATGTATCGAAATTGCAAATTTAACCGTCATTTGTGAAACATTTTGTGTGATACAGCCATAATGTCAACATTCATCACATTCACGTATGTGCAAAAATAAATTCTTTTTGCACAAGCTAATTAAATTAGAGGTAGGTTAAACTAAAGTCATATAGCGCAGCTCAGTCAGAGAAGATAGAAAGTGAAGACAAGACGACATTGACATTCATTTGACGAATCATACTACAATTCATTGACGATCATTTATACTATCATAACATTCATTCATTAACATCATTCATCATTATTTATATCACATTTCCAAGTTACCAACCACATAAAATTGATAACAAACATGTATTTATATCACATGCATGTTTCTAAAATGTTGATGCTCTACTAAACAGAGACATCAGGTTTACGATCAAGTCGATCATTTGTGTGTACGAAAGACAACGGTGGAACACCCCAAGTGCCGTATTTTTCAGCAGATTAGATGAGTATGTTTTCTACTAATTTTGATAACCACCACGTTAACCATGCATCTTTTGTTTCAGTGAGGATGTAAATATCTAACAAATAACTGTACAACTATTTTGTAAAATTATATTGATATTAGTGTGAAATAACATAAAGCCATAAAATGTCATCATTAAACGACTGCATCCAGGCTGGCAAAGAACTAGGCCATACTGGAGAGAAAATAGAGAAATGGGCAGAACAAAGATACAAAGAAGAAACTGCCCGACAGAGAGAAGAAACGGAGAGAAAAGCTGCTCTAGAGAGGGATGAAAGAGCATTCGAAAGACAGCATCAGAAAGAGATGAGAGAGATAGAGGAAGCCACCAAACAAAAACAGTTAGAGTTAGATCATGCCACAAAGCAAAAGCAAATGGAGATGGACGATGCCACCAAGCAGAAGCAAATAGAAGTATGGTCACAAACGAAGTTAAAGATGAAAGAGATGGAGATTTACTCAAAATCCAGATAGCCTCTACTAAACAGAAGAGTCAAGAAGAGCAAAATAAATTCTCTAAATATAAGGGGATCATCAAGCCTTTCAGCCAAGGCGATTCAATTTCAGCCTGGACTGAGAATATAGAATTCAAACTTAAAAGTCATAAAACACCATTGGAAGACTGGGCAATGATCTACATGAGAAATCTCAGTTGGGAGCCATTAAAGGTTATAGAGTCAATACCAACAGTTCTAAGAAGTAATTATCAGTACAACCATGATAGGATTATGCAGCATTTTCTACTTGATGCTCCTGGATATCAGATCCAGTATTCACAGATAAAACCAAAGCCAAATGAAACGTTCTTAGACTATGTTTCAAGCGTCCAAAGTATATTCAATAAATGGCTTAAGGCGGCAAAAGTAGGGAATAATTTTGATAAATTACAGGACTTAATGGTGATGGATAAAGTCATATCCACAGTCCCTACCCCTTTTGCTAAGTTCCTTCAACAAGCAGACATTGAATCTATTGAACAACTAGAAAAACGTGGTTCAGCTTACTTTTCCTCAAACCGCGACATATTTAAAACATCAATACATGATACTGAGATCACTGCTTTTGTTAAGAACGTACCTAGCAGGTCTTACAATAAAAAAGAGTATCATAAGAAAGACAAACCTTATCAGAAGCCACCACAGTGTGTATACTGGAAATTATTTCATCCGCAGGACTCTATGTGTGATAAAAGTCCATCATACCCTGCTCATCTAGAAATGATGATGAAGCAGGAAAGCAAACGAAACTCATACAAACGTGCTGTTAAATGCTTCTTCTTTTCAAGTTATGGGCATTATTCTTCTAAATGTTTGGGTAAGCAAAGAATGAAGGCGAGTAATGCTTTGCTCATAGATACTTCATTTGACGATGTTAGTGTAGTTGATTCTGAACTTGAAAATGTATTACCAGATAATGAATGTGAGAGTGTGGCTGTAGTTACTGATATGTTAGACTTTAATAGATGTGACACGTGTCACCAGTTTCATGCGGATGGGAAACTGAAATGTGGTCATATTGTACCATGTTCCAACGAAGATGCTAATTCAGCTCTAGCCTCCAGAGGTAATCTAAAGTTCCACGATGCACTGGTCAACGAACAACCATGCAAATGTTTACTTGATAGCGGCCGCACTTTACTTGGGGTAAGAAGAGAGCTTGTTAGGCCAGAAGATTATACGGGTGAGTTTGTTAAATGCCGTACTTTCTCTGGAAACATTGAGAAATACCCGCTGGCAAAAGTGCACATAAACACCCCGTTCCTTTCCGGCACATTTACGTGCGCGGTTTTGCAGAATCCCTGTACTGACCTGATTTTAGGTTGCTTGTCATCATTAAAGCAGTGTACTGGTGACGAAATATTAGCCTGGAAACAAACAAACATGGCTAATGCTGTAACGAGGTCAGATACTCAAACACACCAAACTGACCTACAAAATGAAATGTTACAGTTGTTAACACCCAGCAGTGCTATTAACAACACCACTCGACAAGAATTTATCGAGGCACAACGCACCGATCAAACTATCGCACCTTATTTTAAATTGTTAGGTGAGCGAGCGAAAGTAACTAAAAATGCATCTTGGTATTTTAAAATACACAACGGAATTCTCATGCGTTATTATACCAGCAATAACCATGAAATTCAGCAGACGGTGTTACCTGTAAAATACCGACAAAATGTGCTAAAGATCGCACATGAGTCACCGTTTGCTGGACATTTGGCCTATGACAAAACAATAGCCAGAATTTTGTCACACTTCTATTAGCCTAAGTTTTGTAACGATATTAAATTTTCTGTCGGTCATGTACCATTTGTCAACATCTAGTGAGAAAGGGAAAGCATGTAACGGCCGAGGTTCAACGTTCATTATTGGCCTCTAGACCATTCGAAAGTGTAGCGGTAGATATTGTTGGACCCCTGAATCAGGTGTCGAACAAAGGAAACCTGTTTATACTAACCCTCGTGGCTCTTTGTACAAGGTGGATCGAAGCGGTGCCACTAAAATACATCACCTCCAAAGATGTGGCAAATGTGTTTTTACATCTATTTTGTCGTTTTGGCTTTCCTCGAACCATTTTATCCGACCGAGGAACGCAGTTTATTTCGGCTGCTATGCAAGCCCTAACAAAATTGCTAGGAATAGAACAGCATTTCTGTACCCCGTACCACCCTGCCAGCAACGGGATCATAGAAAAAATTAACGGGGATCTAAAACACATGCTGGCAAAGGTAACAGCAGAGAACCCATCTGATTGGGACACTCTATTACCAGCAATGCTGTTTGCCCATCGAGAAATTCCGCACTCAAGTACGGGTTTCTCACCTTTCGAGGTAGTTTATTGGGCGAACCCTCGTGGACCCCTAACAATCTACCATTAGCTAGTCACTAGCATAGAAGAGAGCCCAACCTCAGTAACACCGTATGAGATGGTAATAGAGACACGCGATAAGATCATGAAGGCGTGTGTAATAGCCAAATCATCATTGGAGAGGAAAGGACAGATGTACCGCGACTATGCAAATAAGGGTGCCAAAACCCTACACCTTGAACCCAATCAAAATGTTCTGCTTTTACTACCAGATAAACGTAACTTGTTACTAACGTCATGGCAAGGGCCATTCAAAGTTGAACGAAAAATATCAGATGTCGATTATGAAATATCGATAAAGGGAAAATTAAAGATATTTCATATCAACATGCTGAAGCCTTATTTCTCACGACAAGAACTGACGACAGACGAACACAATGCACCTACACCAAGCAATCGGACGACAGACGTACATAACACAACTACACTAGGTAGGGCGACACAGGACGACGACAGCGCAAACACACCTAGCCAGGAAACAGAACACGCAGCTAGTACAACAACAGTACTTAATCAGACGGATGACGACGGAATAGAATTACCAGTCCCAACAGTAGACACGACTGGGACAATCGATAGCATACGATTAGAAACAAAACTCACAGACGAGCAACGAAGACAAATTATAGAATTAGTGACAGAGTACAGGGAAATTTTTTCCGACATCCCAGGTAGGACAGACAGGATAGAACACTCCATTAATCTGACTGATAACACCCCTATCAAATGTCGACCTTATTCCATCCCATTAAATTACAGGGAAAGTCTCGACAAAGAACTACTATCTCTTGAGTCGAGTGGAATAATCCAGAAATCACAGTCAGAATATTCTTTACCTATCGTCCTTGTCACCAAAAAAGGACTCGACGATTCGCGTCTGCGTCGATTATCGGCGGTTAAACAGTGTGACCAAGGTCGATGCAGAGCCGATCCCGTCATGTGAAGATCTTATCCTTGATACGTCAACATCTCGTATCTTTTCTAAACTTGACCTTACGAAGGGATATTTGCAAGTCCCGATGCAAGAAATGTCTATCCCTTTAACAGCTTTCTCAACACCTCTAGGTCTATATGAGTGCCGTTTTCTTCCTTTTGGCCTTCGTAATGCTCCAGCCACTTTTGTCCGACTAACTAGGGACCTTTTGCACGGAGTGACTAATACATCTACTTATATTGATGACATTTGCATCCATACCGCAGACTGGACATCACACTTACAGAAACTGCGACATGTCTTCGATAGGTTGCGATTATTCGGTCTTACAGTGAAACCAACCAAAGTAGAGTTGGGAATGGAATAAATTGACTTCCTAGGCCATACGATCTGCAGAGGCCAACTCAGAACAGATAACAGGATTGTGACCAAGATTCTCAATTTGACTATGCCAACGACCAAGAAACAGGTCCGAAGTTTACTTGGTCTGGTCAATTGTTATAGCAAATTTATACCCAATTTGGCTGAAATCACCAGCGTTTTTTCTAATATTTTGAAAGCATCTGTAAAATTAAATGTTCAAGATATACAGTTAATTGGTGCTTTATCAAAGTTGAAGCGTATGTTTAGCGTTCCACCTATTTTGCGCTTGCCTAATCAAAATCTTACCTATTTCCTTCGTACAGACGAAAGTGCTACTTTCATTTCTGGCGTCCTAGGCCAATTTTATGAAGGAAAGTTTCACCCAATAATGTATGTAAGCCGTAAGATCAGCCCAGCTGAATCAAGATGCTCAGCATCTGAATTGGAAGCTTTAAGCGTGATCTATTGTGTGAGGAAACTTCATAGATTCCTAGCGGATACAGAGTTTGTTATTGAAACCGATAATTCGCCGCTAACTGTCATGCAGTCTGGGGTCCCTCACAACAACAGGATCTACAGGTGGTCCTTGATACTTCAAAATTATGCCTTTACCATCAAGCATTTGAAGGGAAGCCTGAACTCTCTGGCCGACACTTTGAGCCGACCTTCTCACATTGAAATACATGAAATACGAGAACAGAGCCACCAGATATCACCAGAAACATTGACACTGTAATTACCTAGTGCCCTATGTGGTGATTATGAACACTATAAGTGCGTTACCGTCGCCAGTCGTTGAAATATGTGTAATATTAACAGTGCCAGTATGAGTGAAACGAACAGACGCATTAGTATTTGTCTACACCACTGCCACTTATACAACCCGTGAGTGCATCGAAGTGTTAGATGTGAACCTACACAAACTGGTAGGAGACTATGTGTATAAACATTACCCAGGAAGGAGAGCGTAAATCAGACTTTGTCTAGTTGAACTCTAATTTTGAGAACAGTCTACAAAGAACAGTGCTCCAACATCACACCTGGATGGAATTGATTAGTGTAGTTAGATAGAAATTAAATGTGATATGTATATAACATGTTTTTATAAACAGTTGCGTATAACTTCATATTTTTGTAGTGATAATAGAATTATAAATGTTGAATTACCTATATAACTTCATGTATTTCATTTCAACCTACATTTAGTTAAGAACTCATTTAAGTTAACACCTATATCATATTATCAATTAAGAAACATTACTTTAGCTTATCACCATTTAATTACTTAAAACATCATTTACAAATTAACCCGATCATTTAGTAATTGAGATCATTTTAGGTACTAATAACACTTTAAGGTAACTAACCCACTTTTCTTAAATGTAATTAATTAGTGAGCTTAGGTCCCCTAGGTTAATTTAGAACAGTACACCAACTTGCAATAGATTAGTTAGGTCAGTTATTACCATAGGATTGGTAGCAAACAATGCTCACAACCATGTATATTCTTGTATAGATATGACGAGTGCACGAAGACAGCACAGTCATTTGGCTTGAAAACCTGTTTAATTCAGCCAACAATTTAATGTGTATATTTATTGTTCATTCAGTTAATATTTTGTGAACCATATTTTAATGACGGATCAATATTTTAAAATTAATGTTGAATGAATGTTGAACAAAAGATGAGTGAATGGAAGAGAGAAAGAATAAAAAAGAGAACGTGAGAGAGAGAGAGAGAGAGAGAGAGAGAGAGAGAGAGAGAGAGAGAGAGAGAGAGAGAGAGAGAGATTTAGCGGTAATTTTTTTTTTCACCGCACAAGACGACTTGTTGTAACTTATCTGTGTCAATCTGTGTGAGCAATGTGTTGTGACATTTTTTAAGTGTGTAGTTGCCATACTTTAGTGATAGTCATAGGGAAAATGCTTTGAGCATCTTAAAACGGAAATGTAGTCATGAATCAGGATAACACACTCGTTTGTGGCTACAATAAACCGCTTTACGGCGCTCGAAAGATTATATACACGTAGACTATAAACGCATACACATGTTAGCAAGTTAAATACACTTTAGTTTAATAGAAAACACACAACCAACCAGCAAAACTAACACATAAAGTTGCGTACATCATTTTCTGCAAAGAACGATAACTACTCGATCCAGGGGACACAATAACATCTCGAAAACCTTACTTTAACACTTAGAATATTTCTTCACAAGCGGAAGCTAAAAGGTGAAAAGTAGAACATAGAACATGTATAGGAGTTGGGGCTAATATTATATGGGAACATGAACATTCATTGTTCATGTGTTGTACTCGTAACAGAGGCAACTTGTATGGGTTGTCAATTTTGGACAATTGGAGGACAGGTCATAAGACATAAGTCATGAGACATAAGTCAGAAGACATGAGTCATAAGACAGAAGTCAGAGACATAAGTCATAAGACAAAGGTTCCGGATCATACAATTCCCAGAAGTATAATGGCAGTCTATATCCAACTGTACTAGTGTGATGGGCTACTCAATTAACCGAGTGAATTAATAAAACAGTGTGACGAGGAAAAAGAGAAATCTTGTCCTATCCCCAAAAGAGAAATATACAACTTACGAGGTCTTTGACAAAATTAGACAGCCAATTTTTGGTCAGCTTGCAACGTGTTACACCCACGACTTAAAAGTTTGTAACACTACACGGAGGGAAGGAGAGCCTGTCAAAGGTCTACGTTAGACTACTTAAGAGCAAAAGAGCTAAGAAGTTTATAAATAGAGCTAAGGAAGATAGCGATGTAGGAAACCAGACAGAAGAGACACAAACCCTATAAATAGTTCTACAACGGGACACACTCGTGTCAACAAAGTGGGCAATGAGTGTGCGTGAGCTGGGGTTGCCCAAGAGACTGGGAAACCCGCCTCACGAGGTGTAACCATGTAATACTGGTGCCAACGAGCCCTTTCTGACGTAACTAGGGATATTGAGATTAGAGCTTGCTTCTCAGTTACCTTTAACTTCCCTCTGTTACGTTGATATCCTGCTATACCTTCACACAAATTATAATGTCGGACACGAATATCCGTATATTCCCAAATAGACCTCGTGTGGCCTCAACCACCTTTGTGTTCGGCAAGTTGAGGACCAACCTACTATGAGTCCCAATGTCCCACCCCGGACATTCCCATAAGATTCCTCATTTATTCCTCGGTATAAGCAACTGACACCCTCCCCAGCCCTTAAGCCCTGGGTGCAGGAACGTGTGTATTGCAGACATATCAATTTCACCCATATTTTATTTAAGCTCTATCTTGCTCCTTAGTAGTCTATGCTACGACTGTGGATCTCTTTGGAGCGGGTACCTATGACTCTTGTATTTGTCTTGTCAACGTGTGTGCGTGGTCGGCTGCCATTAGTTACTTGTGCTCTATGGCTATCTATTCCCTTCATTTGCCTTATGTTTATGCCTGGTGTTCTTACTACCAATTTTTTCCTTGTAGTGTTCCTAATACCATGACCCTTATATACCTTTATATACATCTACTGCCATGCCGAAGTGCTACATGTTGAAATCTTATATGTACACAGTACTACCACTTGGTACTATTATCAATGGTACTACTAATAATCCTACTACACTATCCTTGTATCCTTTCCTTCAATTTCACTTGCACTCTGTTCTCTCATTCCCTCTCTTCAACCTTTCATCGTTTGTCTCTCTCTCTCTCTCTCTCTCTCTCTCTCTCTCTCTCTCTCTCTCTCTCTCTCTCTTTTTTTTTTTTTTTAAACAATAGTGTTTAATTTTTTATTATGTACTCTGTCTCCCAACCCGCATACTACAATACTACATACTACTATACAAATGCTCCATCTATGCCTGTACGCTTCCTGAATACTGTTGTGCACGTATCCAGGTTGTGTTCCAATTGATTCTCATTCGCACAAGTTCCTACTCTCAGTCTTCTCGTCCCCTTTCTCTCTCTTCACTGTCACTCAACCTATTCTTATGTTATGTACATGTTACCACCATCAGCTAAATTTCTACTACCAATTATACATGTCTGTCTCTCCAATATACAATATTGTCATAAAACCTGAATAATATATACAATTGGACTCACATGTAATATTGCAAGCACTAGTCAAACTTTCACTCGCCCATCATTATCATTGTTGTGACATCAATATGTATCATTGGTAGTAGTGTCTCAGTTACCTTCTTCTTCTTTTCCTTTTAAGTTATGGGTGTCCTCTGTGATGTATCGTGGTTTTAGACCCACTGTCAACCTTCCTGCTTTCGCAGATGTCGTTTCTACCAACCTCTCATCTTACCTGTCCTGTGTTACCATCAGGTACTAGTACAATCAATAATGTTACAATTACATGCATACTGTTTATGAATATACATGGCATGATGATTATGATCGTAACAATGTATTGATGTTTGTGTATGTACTTATCAGCCATTAAAATGATATTATTTATCTGTCTATATGTATTATGAGTTTTGTTTATTGAATGATAGTGAATGTTATTAACTATTACTCCCTTGGTTGGTTCTGGCGGGTATCTGTCTTCGCTGACTATCTTTTACCAATCAGATTCCCAATCTTCACTTGCGTCTGTCTGTCTCAGCCTCTTCAGTCAGCTAGTGAGGTAACATCTTTGAGGTACCTTCGACACTATCTCTTCTGCTCAGACATTTATACCCCTTAGCTATCTGAAATTAATAACAGCCTTGGGTGTATATATCCATACATACATATGCATATTTACATTCACAATTGCATATTATATTACCGCAATCATATCCAATTTCCTACATTGCCATGTTGTTCTCATGGTCAGTACACCAACGTGTTAACCTCTTGACCAGTCACTTTGTATGAACGCACTGTTTCCTAGATAGCACTATGACATGGATTTCCAGATGATAGTGTTACAGTATGCTATATTGTACTATCGGGATTCTGTCCCTCTTCTGACCAGATCCTTTTGTCAAATAGTCGGTGTGACGTTTCTTAGGCCATGTCAAGGCTAGCACTCACCGACTTCATATATATCTTTTAACCACACTATTACACATTTTTATTGATTTTACCTCTGATGACTTTACAGTATCATCATGTCACTTCAATCAACATTATACTTATCAATGCATTCATTCTACTATACCAATTCTACCTATACCAATCACATACACATAGCTTTTATACACTACAAGCATATACAACATACATATCCTACGATAAGAGTTTCACTTAGGAACATGTGATGTCTCCTTAACATGTAGTATTGTACAATGATTTGCATCTTCTTGTGTAATATATGTTGTTATTGATTTGAACTTATCTATTTCTTTTGTCTTTTCTTTCCTTTCCTCATCTGTCAACCCTATACTTTTCCAATCCATCCATCATGTGCCATGCCGGTAAGCGTGGGCGGTCATGTTCTGCCATCTCACTCGATCAACAGAGTCGTGGATCAGTTCCGTGTTTTTGTCTCGACCATGCCACAAGGCCAAGCCATCCAGATACTTGTTTCTAGGTCTTCCCCTTGGTCTGTTCCCCTCGATCTTACCAGTTGTCACCAAGTTCTCCAAATCATTTCTTCTCATAACATGCCCAAAAAATTGTGACTGTCTACGTCTAATGTCTCTGATCAGTTTACGATCTTCATTTGTTTCTTGAAGGACTTGTTCATTGGTCTTTCTGGCTGTCCATGGTATTCTTTGCATTTTCCTCAGAAACCACATTTCTACAGCCATCAGATGTTTTTCAGCCTGGCTGCTCATTGTCCAAGCTTCACATCCATATAAAAGTACAGGTTCTATGTAGCATCTCAACACTCTTTTTCTCGTTTGGGTAGTGGGGTAGGGGTATCCCCTATCAAATGAGAAGTAAGGCGCCTCCTTCCCTCCGCTAGCCTACGGGACACCCTTGGGCAAGGTGGAGTACCCGTTTAGCCCCCCGATCAGGGTTACGTGAAGCCATGGGTGCAGGTGGTGGATGAAGATGGAGAGCAGCCGACAGATAGTTGTAGGTTATGGTCTACACCTTCACGACGGTAGGCAGAGGATCTCCTTTTTTGAGGAGACAATGGCTACGGTCACTGACCAGTATGGTCACTGCTGGGAAGGAAAGCAATGGCAAACTACCTTCTTTACACATGCCAAGAAAATCATGTTGTGTTCACTTTTCCAATACATATTCCAATTCCTTATTTTGATGTCCTGTGTTCGTTTATTTATTTGATCTTTTGTAATTTCCTCTTGTTGCCATTGTGCTAACAGAGCGTCTGTGTCAGTGTACCGTACCTGTGGCCTCTTTGGGGGAATTTCATTCTCCCAACCAGATTCTGTGTAGTCTGTAACATCTGTTTGTTTTATCTTCACCTTCTCTTTTGACCTTTCTTCTTGACTGTTTTTCTTCTTGCATACGACCTCTTCGTCCTGTAACCTATACCCAGATACTGACCTACTCTCTTGTGCTGAACATGCTTGTTGTACCATTTGTTTTTCTAATCTGTTAGCACATGTGTGAGTCAAGTATGGCATAAAAAATTGTTTCACCATTGCTGTGCTGTCGTTGAACTGTAGACAATCCTTCTAAAGTTTTCAACACCAAAGACTACTTTCTCCTTTTCGTACTCTGTTAGGTCTGGCCTAAAATTTAATGTATCCCATGTCAGTTCTTGCTGTGTCAACTGTCTTAGTTCTTCGCAATTATCAACTGGTCCATGCCTGTCGTCCATGATTGTGTCGTTATCGTCGGGACACGTTCCCTGTACCGTCCCTGTACTAGGGTCCCTTGTTTGTCCTTGAATTCTTCTGTATTCTTCGTCTGTCTGGTAAATGTCTGTTCCTATGTCTGATGGGTCATCATCTACTTTAATTTTAATGTCTTCTGTCGGGAATGTCCATGCCGCATCGCAATCTGCTATTTCTAAGTTCTCTTTTTCCCATGTGTTTATGTCCTGAGGTGTGCACTCTTTGACCTCTGGGATGTTGCCCAATATTAGCTCTGTTGAGGGATGTGGTAACACTGCCGCTTTTTTTCGCCCTTTGTAGTAAGGACATCAATGTCTGTCCAAGCTACTCTATACTGCTCTAACGCCCCGCCAAATGTTCTGCACGTCACTCTGTCGTCTGTATAGTCTTCGTCTCTTACCATCTTCCTGTCTACCCCCACAATTGTTGTCCCTGTGTCTCTAACCATTTTCACTGCAAAACCATTCACTAATGCTCTTCGAACGTCCAGATTTCCGTTTGTTATGTATGCAGAGTTGGCTTCCTGCATATACACTTTGTTGTCAGTCATGTCGCCCTGACTGTCATATATGTGTGTTGCATTTGTGTCTTGTTGTTCATCCTCGTCGCTGCTGGACATGGCGTATTCCATGTTGGTGTCTTCATTCAGTTTTCTCAGAGTACACGTCCTTGCCAAGTGGCCATAGCTTCTACATAACCATCATTTCAGACTGTCTCTATAGTCTGCATACCTATTGCTTCTTCTGACCGACATATTCTTGAGGTATGACTTATACTCAGGATTTCGATCACACATTTCTAACGACCCGTGTTGGCGATCACAATATTTACATTCTCTTACTGAGCCAGTTCGAACTACGTCCGCTTGTCTCGGTGGGATTTGTGTATATCTATTCATTGGTTGATATTTACTTCTGGGTCCGTATGATTGCCTTCGATCAGAGAACCTGGCAGCTGCTCCTAATATAAGTTCTGGCTGTGCCCCCTCTGCAAAAATCTCCCTATGGGCATTATAATACGCCTCACCCTTGGACTCCATTTCAGATATTGTGGCGCATTTATTTTCAAGCAGGAACGTTGCCATGGAGTCTGGCACAGCTGAAATAATTTTATCTCTCAGCATCAGGTCTCTGTGCTTTTCGGGGTCGTTGCCTACTCTAGCTGCCTTCAGCCATTTGTCATATAGAGATTGAGTTTCGGCAGCGAAATCCATGAAGGTTTGGTTCGACTTCGGAGTCAGCACTCTAAATGCGGTTCTCAGACCCGCCTCATCTAAACTTAAATGTGCCAAGACTCTTTCCTTGACATAGTTGTAATCAGTTCGCCGATGCTCTGGGATGCCCTCTACAACCTTCAATGGCTCCAGGGCCAAATGCTTATGGAAGAGGATCGCTCACTCTGCAACTGGCAACTTGTAGTGGCTCATCAACACTTCGAGGATTGTAACCCATGCAGAGATGGAATCCCCTTGTGCAAAGTTCCTGATGATACCTTGATATCTTCGAATGGGGTCCAATGCTTTGGCTGCCAAATTAGTTTTCGCAACTTCAGTTTCTTTCTCCAGTTCTAGCATCTTTACTTTAATACTACCCTCCACCTCTTTGTCTTTCAATGTTAATTGTACTGCCAGTTTCTCTTTTTCGAAAGCTAGTGCTGCCTCTTGTGCTGCTAATTTCTGTAGCTCAAGTTCTTTGGCGTCTTTAGATGCTGCTTCTTGTGCCGCTAATTTCTTTTCTTCGAGTTCTGCTTGTGCTGCTAATTTCTGCCTTTCAAATTCTCTGGCTGCTCCTCTATCTTCCCGTTCTTGCTTCTGATGTTCAGTCACTTTATTTTCCGCCCACGTCATAAGCTCTTTTCCTGTGAAACCACACTTCTCATCTAGAGCTATGAAGTCTGCCAAGGTAGACATGATTATCTGTTATCTATTAGTCCGACTATCTATATCACTATCAGTACACGCAGTCAGTGTTGTCGCTGATCTTGTTTTGGTAACCTGTAACCTGTAACAGAAGAGATTAACTAACCACCATCATCCCTGTGGGAGAACAATCTAATTCATCAGGCTGATTGCACAATACCATATAAAGGTGTCTAATAGCTCTCTGTAATTGAGCAATACACCTAGAAAATTAATTAGAATTAACTTGCCCTGTTTATATCCAGCGATGTTTCCAGTGGCTTGATCCCGATGCTCGGTTCATTTCCACTTCCTCCAAATCAGCGTGGCCGTCCCCGTTTCACTCACAGGTCGACAAGGATAAACTTGGTCGTCATGTGCAGCTCCACATCAATGGTGTATAAACCTCATAGTGTACTACTCACTGTCCTGGAACACATTTCTGGAACAGATACTAGTTTTGACATAATTAGTCTATGCCGGCATTCTAATGCATGCAGCCCCCCGAATACGGCTTCACACTGTTATTCTTGTGGCAAGATGCCATAATGTTTCTGTATTTCTATTTTCCGGGATTTCCTAATATTAAAGTGTTGTCGCTCATGCACAACGCCAAGTTAATCAGAAATTATAACGTTGAGTATCGACGTATGTTCTGTTGTTTGTATTGCTGCTACTCATCTTCTTAGCTTTCGCAGAATTGGCGGCTGACTGCTCCATTGTACTTTGCAACATGAATGCTAACTTCTATGATGATACCTCACTTTGAAACCATCACCTGAATCAAGTTGCCCCATATTCTTACTTATGCTTTTCAATGTTGTTTAATACAACCGATTACTTTCCTGAGCTGTTGAACCTCGCTCACTGCGAGTTACTTTCTTGTACATAAGCTCAACCGTCCTATGTTCAACACCTAGCCATGGTTTTCTGTTATCTATAATTAATGCGCTTATACTATTATCTTTTTGGTGTACATAGCCTTAACTGTTTATGGTTTATTGAAAAATCTGTAGCTGACAATACATACATACTTGTTCACTACCATGATAAACATTGCCTCAATTTTGCCCAGTTCTTTTGAAGGACGAATGCCCCCAAGTTGCCAACGAGCCCTCTCTGACGTAACTAGGGGTATTAAGATGCGGCTACGTTGACACTCTTTAGGAATTACACACTGATACACCGTGAACACAACTCGTCACCACCGAGTGATAGAATGGCATCATGTATTGTTTATATGCGACGCAATCACTGGGATATTCATAGTTACATGTACACCCACGACATTTGTTTACACACCGATTGTAGTACGTCCTGCTATCCAGGCTATCTAATCAACTACAATGGTCTACACATACACTCTTCTACCCTACTTACAGTCCTGTTAGACATGGTCGCATGGCACCTACATTCACAGGCCGGCAACCTCTGCACACGGCACACCGCTCGACTCCGTGCTGTAACATTTCCACCCGCCTGGTCGTGGCAACGATGTTCTCATCCATCGGTACACGCTTGAAATATCTAGCGTACACTCAGTTACTTGCCGTCGACGATTCTCGGCGTTTCATCGCCACAGGGGATATTCAGTTCTCAGCCGACACACTTCTCTGCTTTCGTGATCTGTCTGTGATGGCTTCCAAACTCCGACTGACTCCCCTTTGTCCGTGGCCCTTCTCGACCCTTCTTATCACGTGGCCTAATCCTTGCAATTCTATTGGCCCTTATGAATACCCGCTCCCCCGGTGTATTCTTTTCCTCTGATCGCCCATGACAATTTATCCTATCGTTTCACAGTAATTTACTCAACCAGACTTGACTTAACCAGACTCATGGCAACTGGTTACTTTAACCAAGTGACCAGCGTGCTGCGACTCCAAGCACGCAAACTAGCGGACGCACGGAGAACCGATTACTCGTGGCTGAACACGCCACCAGGAGCTTGTGTCAGACAGAGACTTGGACGGCGTAGGGAACACACTGTATGTCCGCTGTGGATACTTTGATGTTAATGACAGTATCAATAGTTAGGACTTAAGTTTAGCTTCAGTAGTTAGTATCATTAATATCATCTCCTCATTCCATCTTTGTAACATACTATGATGTTTAATACCGATGTGGTATTCCGCTCGTGGAGCTCATTGCGATCAGATCCTAATAAAATGTATCCTTTTGCAAACAATACGAGTTGTCACTTTCGTGTGGTGCAAAAATAGGGAATCCTTGTATGCCTGTCGCAAGTGAGTTGCTGACACTGATCTCCAAGTGCTCCCAGATGTTTTTCTATGCCCACTCTGTTATGTCCTAGTCTTGTATTGAAGTCTCCCATAACTATGATGTTGTCCTGCTTATCTATTTTATTTAGTACGTCATGTATGTCTTCGTAGAAGTCCTTGCATTCTTGCTCATTATTGTTTGCATTACTTGGTGCGTATATTTGTACATATGTTGTAATTGTTTGTTCTTTTATTCTCACTGTTATTATTCTTTCTGATATATATTTTATTTCTAGTATTCCTCTTGCTAGCCGTGGTTCGATGACTATTCCCACACCGTGTGTTGCCCTTTCTTGCTGTTCTACTCCAGAGTAAACAAACGTGTAACTGCGGTGGAGCTCCTTGCATCCTTTCCCCTTTGTTCTGGTGTCCGCTATTCCCATCAGTTCAATTTTCCTCTCTTCCATTGTTTCTATAAGCTCCTCTTCTTTACTATTGAAACCACAGACGTTGATTGTGCCTATTTTTTGAGTCGCTGATCTATCTTTTAGTCCATTAACATTGCCGGTCGATATCCGCTTGGGTCTGTCCGTTTATACTTCTTAGTTTTTCTATGAGCAGTATGAAGATCCCCTGCCGGCTTGCTAGGCCAGTCTCTGGGAGTCACTAGCACTATGTTTGAGATCAATTCTCACCTGCTCAGCTGTACTATCCTTGTCCTGAGTTCCTGTGTCTACTTCAAGTGCCTCTTCTACCTCAGCTATACACTCTAATTTAAGTTCTCTTGTGGTAACTACCTCATTAGTGCTTACACTTTATTTTTGGTCCCAATAAACTACTTCCTCTTCTGTACAATCTTTAACTCCTATCACATTTCCTATGATCAAATCAGCCACTGGTGAGTCCAAAACACACGCTGTCACTCTTCCAGTGATATATGGTGTTTTTACTTTTATTATGGCTTATGGGTAGAATTATACTGTCCCATTGAATGTTATGCATCTAATCTTTTTTCCTGTATAATCCGAGGGATCTATTAAACTTTTCCTCACTCCGATAGACGTACATCCGGAATCCCTAATTGTTAACGCTGGTCTATGATTGACGAATCCCTGATGCAGCTTCAGACTTCCTCCTTCATGCACTGCTGATCCTGCTTTCACTGTATGACCAAATATTAGGACTGGGTGACTGTCTTTTTCAAAAAGAGGTTTGCACCCACTACAATCTTCATTGTTCAGCGTCTCAATTACTTGCGCTGCATTTGAGTGCTCTGCTTCTCTCATCCTACATTGATGGCTGACATGCCCCTTCTTTCCACATTTGAAACAGATGATCTCCTTCCTTGCGTTACTTGTTGGCTCACTGGCTGGCTGCACGCCACACTCCGCTGCCTTGTGTCTCCAGCTCCCACAATTCCAACATCCGGCATAATTTGGACGTCTCTGGAAATTCCCTCTTCTATATGGGTACCGTCCTACTCTACCAACATTGTTTCCTCGGAAACCATTATCTTGAAGTTCTTGCTGCTCACCTTTTGATGCTGAATCCTTACTTTTCGCCCTTGGTCTGATGACTGGATTCTGGTCCTGTTTAGTGTACGCTGCACAGACTATTTCCTCACTCATTAGTTTCCCAATAGATATGTTAGGATGTTCAGTCATGTAGTTTTGCCCTAACTGAGACATTGTGTCTATGTCCTTTGGCTTACGTTCCTCAAAGAAAGCCACTAAATTGGTATTACATGAAGCTAATACTTTGTCTCTTAACACTAAATCTACTAATTTGTTAAAATTTTTCCCTACTTCTGCGAGCTCCATCCATTTGTTAAATGTGTTCTTTACTGTATTAACAAAGTCTGTGAAATCTTGATTTGTCTCTGGCACTAACTGTCTAAACTTTGTTCTATATCCATGTTCAGTTAGTTGGAACTTTGTCAGCAAACGTTGACGTAAGATAGTGTAGTTGTTTCTTTCTTCTACAGGTAAATTGAACATGGTGTCTAGTGCCTTACTCGTAAGAAACTCGCCAAGTCGCATCGCATACTCTTCTTCTGGGATGCCTAAAGTTTCGCTGATGCTTGAAATCTGTCAAGATACGATTCAAGACAATCCCGGTCCTTAAAGTATGGCAGTTTTAATCGTTGTGATGACTGTGATGGTCTTCTGTTTTCCTCACTTTGACCTTTCGAAGATAGTTCTAATTTTCTTAGAGCAATTTCAGCTTCCATTTTAATCTTCTCTTTCTCGATTTCCACCGCATTTGTTTGTTTTAACTTTTCAAGTTCCAGTTGTGTCATTTCTAGTTTCAATTGTGTCTCTTTCTCTTCCTGTAGACGCTTGTTTTCCATTTCAGCTAGTTTTACTTGTGTCTCTTTCTCTTCCTGTAGACGCTTGTTTTCCATTTCAGCTAGTTTTACTTGTGTCTCTTTCTCTTCCTGTAGACGCTTGTTTTCCATTTCAGCTAGTTTTACTTGTGTCTCTTTCTCTTCCTGCAGACGCTTTGCCTCGCGTTCATTATGCCTCTCCTCTCTTTCCGTCTATTTTTGTTCTTTTGCTTCTGCATACTCCTGTAACTCTTTACCTTTCAGGCCTATTCGTTCATCTGCTTCAATATATTCCATTAAAGTAGGCATCTTGTACTCGTGGACACGTTGCTGTCTGTCAGCCAACTATAAATGTGACGACTCAGCTGTTAGTCTTTGTTTCACTTCCCTAAGTAACCAGCCCTCCCTGTGTACGTAACTTCGTAGTGCTAAAATATCACTCTATACTCACCCAGTCACTCTATAAGCACTAGGTAGTGAGGGGGGAAGTATCACCTATACTCCCTCGCATATATCTATAACAAATAGTTGTATAACATTTCTGGAAATATTGTTAAACATACATATAACTACATATACAAACAAATTGATGATAACACTAAGTATTTTCTATAAAACGCTTGACTCACAAGCCAAGTACACGGAGACGGTGATCACAAAGAAATAAACCACAGTAACAACCACAAGCTTGTGTAGGGACACCCACAGTGCGCGTAATATATAAACTGACAAAGACCACCAGACAGCAGAAATGACGAAAGATCACAATAATAAATATATCCGAACACCCAAAAGGCACGGTATATAATCCAGGACCACCCTGCTTCACTGCAGAATCAAACAAACCGACCTTACGATTTACTTCCCAGAAAACACATGGTGAACAGTAAGAAAATAAATTATTTTTGGACCTGTCTCCCGACCCTCGAGAAACAACCCAAAAATCCCCTACTCCTGACAAACACCGGACCACATACAAGTAATTGCTTAACACCCGAAAACAGTATATATGAGACAATGAGCAGCAAACAGAATGTCCAACTGGTTGGCCGACAAATATGTGTCTATTAATACGTCGCCAAAAGTTCTTATTAATCAGTCACAAAATGTTTTGTTCGTTTTAATAGTTATTCGCAATCCGCTGGAAATGTCTACGACACTAGATTTCAAAATGACTGATTGATTTGTTGAGTGGTTACTTCATTTCGCGTTGTGATCACCAGTTTTACCTGTCGGAAACGTTGACGGTAAATAGTAATTATCCAAAGTGTTCTTTCGATTGTCGTACAAATTGAAGATGATGGTAATTATCCCAAAATGTTCTGGATTGCCGTTTAAAGACAAAGTTCAAATGAAAAATTGGCCGCAAATGCCCAGTGCTTTAACCCTGTACCGTCAGTTCTTTTTGGCAACTGTATGCAACTATGTTCGTGGAGCTGCCACGTCATCATTCGTTGTCAATATGTTTGCTGATTATAAAGTAATGAACACAACGGGCTTTTAACAAAGACGAACAATAAAGTCTGGTTTCACACAAAACGCCTTGTTTTGTTCATTCACAATGAGTCATCTTGACCACAATAGGCCGTGGAAATTCTTTAATCCATCCACCCCCTCCCCCCCCCCCCCCCGACTCGCAATGTCACCTCAAATTCTCTTTATCACCTTCAGTGAACAATCCTCAGTAAACACAGGTTCCACTATGGAAAATCTCAGTAACTTTCCACTGTCCCCAGCCTTGACCCGCAGGTCAACTTTAGTAATCTTTGTCACAATAATACACACTGTAGACTGACCGGAAACTTTTCCCGTTATTCACAAAGACACCTGTCCTGTCCCACCCAGCTGTGGTAGGGGTTACCGTTACTACCCCTTTTGTCAGCTGTCCTCGTAAACAGCGCTGACCCGATTTTTTTTTCGTGGAAACTCACAATTTCCACCGACCTCCCCCGTCGCGTTAGCTGTGGTAAAATTCTTCACCTGTCGACTCGTGACCCACCCAGTGCGTTGCCTTAGCACACACACACAAAATTCTCACCACGCACAGGATGTTGCGACGAAATTGCTCGCTGTCTTCAATCCTGTCCTGTCACACACACACACACACACACACACACACACACACACACACACACACACACACACACCTAGGACTGACCACTCTTGTCGCAAACACCTCACTGTCTACGCGACATTTCCTCTGTGCTGTTTTGACTAGTGACTACCCCTGTCACCGTAGTCGACTCTCCCGGTTGATCTGTGCTGCGTTAATTCTCTGACACCCCGCTCGCTTCAGCGATATGGTTGGTATCCAATTCACCTGTAGTGAACTTGACGTGAACTGACTGTTCGCTTGTGATTTCTGCATCGTATTTTCCCCGCGCGCTGACTAGTTTGATGGAACGAAGTCACAGATAATAACTCCTCTCTTTCAGCGAAGAGCCCACAGATATCTCAATATTGCACGGTGTTCCTTGACCGAATGCAGCTGTCAGAAACTCTTTACTAAGCGACGAGCTCCCAGATGTCACACGACGTTCTTGATGATACTATCACGAAGTTCTTACGATGATATGCTCGTGATATTGTCGTGTGATGGTCGTTGTCTAGGTAACGATGCTCCTGGTGTGTCAATCGAGCTATCTAACTGTCTCTTAATCCAACTCACCCCAGCAGTGCCCCTTCACCAGTCATGAAACACGATTGAGTTGGCGCACATAATCTTTTAATCCAGAAAGAACACGGACAGACGGAACATGTTTACACATCCAGAAACAATGTAATCCACAGAATATAAATATCCTCCTCACAATTTAACCAGCACAAATCACTGTCTTCCCACGGCCTGCTGAATCTCAAATTCACAAGACATTTAGTCCAGCTATATTCCACGGCTGGATCTCCCACAATACGACCCACCCACTGGGTCGGAGCCTCTGCTCTCTATGTAACCCACTCTGGGTTTTAGGACTGCATTCACCGTTCGGAGAATCACACAACACAGTTCTCCGTCGACTACCGGACTACCGACTCGATCGGTGTCTAAAACTCAACTCCCTGAAGTCTCCTGACTTCAACACACAAATACACTATCTCACCCCCATCCACCCTAGGTTTTTTTTTTCTACCCTCACTATTTTATTTCTCAGGACTGGCTGTTTTCTCATAGCCAGGTCAGTCACTTTACTGTCTTCCACTTTCACCCATTCTTTCTCATGCCCGGTCACTCAACTCATTGCCAATGACCCAGGCTTATGTCAATATATATATATGTGTGTGTGTGTGTGTGTGTGTGTGTGTGTGTGTGTGTGTGTGTGTGTGTGTGTGTGTTAGTTTAGAAACAGTTATTTACGTAATAAAATTTAATTGTTAATTACATTATAATTAATATATAACAAGGGACTTAACTTTGGAAAAGTTATATCAAGGGACATAACTTTTAGTAGCATTGCATATTTATGTAATTTAAATAATTGTTGCATTTTTCTCAAAGTTTTATAAAATGCTTATCTACAGTTATCTACAGGCATATGCATTATAACATAATGATAAATCTTTAAGGCATTTTCAATGTTTTAATAAAAATAATGCATCTATTTTAAATACATGAACATTTTCTAACTCATGTTTTTATGTTTAAAGAAATTTTCTACAGACATGTCCGTTATAAACAAGGTGATAACAACAAAGTTTCCATTACAAATAATAAATTTATTTTAGATTCGTCAAAATTTTATTTCTCTACTTTTTTGGGAGAGAAACCTTTGCATATCGCCGCAGTCAACCTAGCATATCTTGTATATCCTTCACGAATGATTTGTTTTTCCGTTCGCTTGGCTGGGAGAAGGTCAGTACAAAAGCCACACTTGCATAAAATGTATCATTGTTTTTGTATACATTTAACTTTTATATTAAAAAAGCAGGTGCAACAATAGTTGGCCTCGTGTGAGGTCAACATCAGGTGTTCCCAACATTCCATTCAATGTTGTGGGTGTGAAAGAGAATACAGACAGACAGACAGACAGACAGACAGACAGACAGACAGACAGACAGACAGACAGACAGACAGACAGACAGACAGACAGACAGACAGGCAGGCAGGCAGGCAGACAGACAGACAGACAGACAGACAGACAGACAGACAGGCAGGCAGACAGACAGACAGACAGACAGACAGACAGACAGACAGACAGACAGACAGACAGACAGACAGACAGACAGACAGACAGGCAGGCAGACAGACAGACAGACAGACAGACAGACAGACAGACAGATCACAGCCAGGGACTGGGCGAAGCCTGTTGGATTCAGCTAGTGCTTTATAAACAAAATGATAGAAACTTTAAGGCATTTTAAAAGTTTTCATGAAAATAATGCATCTATTTTAGATACGTGAAAATGTTCTAACTCATCTTTTTATTTCTCTTCGACATCGCATTAAATGTTTTATTCTCCTTTTACTACACTGAATGCATTTATTGGGTGTCTAAGATCAAAGTGTAGTTACTGCATTTGATCTTGCCAGGGGCCGGGATGATCACAAAACACAAACGACACAAAGGGACTCGGGACTTAGAGGGGTGGCTCTGGCCCCTCTGGGAACCGTGAGCCCTTATAAAAAAAAAAAAAAAAAAAAATTTCAGTTTCCCCTTTTTAGATAGTTCTCTTCCAATATTTTGGCCATATATCATATTTCCATATCTTCTACTATATGTATTTTTCTTTGTGTGTCCTTTATGCGTTCCCGAACTGTCCTTCCGATTGAGATGAAATTCTGTACACATGTTGTTCTCACTCTCGTGGAAACGGAAACGGGAGCATCAGAAACAGAAGAGCCACGGAAAAGGGATTGTCAGAAACAGACGAGCAACGGGAACGGGAGCAGGGGCCCAACGCGTACTCTGTGCGCTTAGAAAAATGTATTTGAAAGTATAATGACTAACTATATGAATTCACGGAGAAACTCCCCGCCAGGGGCTGGGCGAAGACGAGCCGGGTCGTCTAGTTATTGATAAATTTAAACTGCCGCAGTCTCAATTTAAATTATTCACTTTCATAAACCGGTCTCCCTGGTCCAGCAGTTATATGACTTTCTCCGTAATCCCGTATACCCTCGTGAGTAACGTGACGTTGCGAGAATTGGTAGCGGTTCTCTCCACATCGGTAACTTACGGGTTATGTGAGCCGGTCGCTCTGAAAGCAATGGCAAACTACTGAGCGTAAGCTTGCCAAGAAATCAACAATAAGCTGAAAGATGCTGGTGTTGACAGCGATGTCCTGTAAAGGTTATGCGAACAAACCCACCCCACTTTTATAAAATCTATGCACCTTACAACACTACAACCAAACTTAGATCACAATGTTTTTCTCAATCAAAATGCCTTAACATTTACTAATCTCATTAAACGTTATTATTTCTCCTTTTCTGAAGAAGTGGCTATTTTATTAGAATCCCCTATCGACTTGCGGTCCCAAACATGGAGGATAGGCATTTAAACGGTTAATGCCTCTGGAATTATTATGCTCGTGGCTACCGTTTGTATGGTTCTGTAGCCGTGCTACTGAGTTGGGTGTGTGGCGCGACACAGTGAGCTGTAAATTTTGTGTGAAATGCTTTTACATCTGTCCGTGGTTGTTTGGAGTGTGAATTGCATGTTCGGAAAAAATGGAGGTCGGTTTTTTCGTAAAACGGACTGGTTTGCCTTTTGCAGTAATATGTGGCTGCTGGCTTTTTAGTGACTGCCGCTTCTATCGACGATGAACTGTATTTTTCGTGGAGGACAATTGTGTTTGCATTCTGGCGGTGGAATTGTGCACAGTGTACTTGTGCGGGCTGTTGGTTTGTCGAGACTTCTGTCTGTTCCACTTTACACATAGCAATGGGGAGCATTGTATGTGATAGTCACTGGTATTGGAACGGAGTATAATGGGGACGATCCGGTGCTGTGAATTGGAACTGCGACAAATGACTAATGACCTTTATTAAATGACTTACAATATAAAATAACAAAAAAATAAATGCAGAACATAATTTCATATAACATAGGACGACTAAGCCTTCACCAGTAAGCAAATACATACTCAAAACACAACATGCAAGGGGGAAACACTGCAGTGACTACATTAAAGAAGAACTGAAAAAAATCAAAAGATTAAAATAATGAAAGGAACACGAAATAACGACACAATGCGCTACTTATTTCAGAATCGCAGGCTGTTTTGTTTAGTTGCATATCCTGTACAGGTCGTTGCAAGTAACACCATCATTTTTTCAGCTATTGTTGATGTTCTTTGCAAGATTACGCTCGGTAGTTTGCCATTGCTTTCTGAGCGGCCGGCTCACATTCCCCGTAAGTAACCAACGCCACCCGATCAGCTGCCGAATCTCGCGCACCTCTGTTCCTCACGTGGATATACGGAATTACGGAATAAAGTCGTTCATCCATTCGCCATGGAGACCGGCTGTGATAGTGTATCACTAAAAACATATTGTTTATGATTTACAACGCAGGTGTCTCTTTAGTAGTTGACCTTTTTGTTTTTTCTGAACGAACGACGCTGTAAACAATCTTACTGATATGTAAGATATTTGCAGCGTTAAGGCGAAATCAACGAATGTCATAAATCCGTTTGTGTATTACAGATGGCCATTGGCGTCATCTGTTTCATTGAGCAGCTAAAATATATCTACGACCAAATTTGATATCATTTTGTGGCGCATGCGAATACGCCAGCCAAAAATGTAATCATGACTAGTATATTACAATACAATACTCCGAACACATATTACACTATATATATATTAACCCGTAGGTACACTACACTTCTTTTCATATATTATCTGCCACGTGAGGTCATAATTGCAAATCTAACAAAATGCAATAAATTAAACGCATGTTATATCTATTCATCATAGGGTTTCTATCTTTAGTTTAAATTATAATATGCTATCTTCAAACTAATTATTTTCATTACACTGCTTTCAACAATGTAGACCCATGAATTAGATTTATTATCTCCCTTGTTCGTTAAAACGTAAACTATATTTATGTCCCTTGATGCTGCGACTCATCCTGAAAAAAGATTGAAGCAGTAATTCGAACATCTTCTCAACATTCCATCAGATGCCACAGGAGATCAGAAAACCGACACATATGCCATCGAAGCACTAGAACCATACATTCTGAATGAAGAAATTGTAGAAGATCTCAGATTAGCATCATTGAATAAATCACCGATGCAAGGCGAAACACTAAATAATCTAATTAAAAAGTTGTTTAAAAGTCAACAGGGTCGGCGCCATTGCACCAAGTTTTATACCATATGGCTGAGTCTCTTTCCACAGCGGGAAAGGGTCGCACAAAGCACGAACTCCGTAGCTCCAGCGACGACCCACAGGAGTCTCCCAAAAATTCACTCGTGAACCGAAGGACGCGGCCCGTAATCGAACCCACAACCTTCGAGTCAGACGGCTTGACCACTTCGCCACGAGACTCCCAAATGAACTAATTAAAGCAGAAAAAGAAGTTCCTTGATGTTTGTCCATAAAGATTGATGATGACTATTCACTTCATCAAGTGGCGTTTAAAGTATGGAGCCATGAGTTCTAAGATGGCTGGTAAGGCCTATTTTGGCTCGAAATGATCTTTGACAATGCAGGCAAAAAGAATGCTTGACGTTCCAGGAGGAGGATCTCCTGCAGTGGTTGTTCTGTCCAGCCTTTCTTTTTTTTTTCACAGCCCTTGCAGTCATATTTGCTTCACCAGTGACTGCACCCTTGCGTAATGGTGTACGCCACGAATGTCGGTGTTTGGCAGCCGTCACCCAAGTGTCGTGATGAATCCCAAAAGCTTTTAGTGAGATCTTCAGAGTGTCTAAGTAAGGGTGTTATGGAGTAGTTCTAGTGATATTGTTTAACACAAATGGTGTGAGTAACATTCATCAGTAAATTAAACATTATCGATATAAGAGGATTTTAAATAACGCCTTGGTAAGTGACATTTTTCAATAATTGTTACCTCTTTAATTTCAATTGTTATTAATAAAACAACTGCTACCAGTTTAACCATTTTAAAAGCATTATTGTGACACACCACACTTCCCATTTTCTGCCATTGAATTATGGTTGCTCAGGACCGCTTTTTCTTTGTTTGGCAGGCAATCAGTTAAAGCGCTTCTTGTGGCCGCCTTGGGAGCGTTTACCACAACGCAGCTCGCCGTTAAACAATTTTTAAAAAAATCTTTTAGGCAGCATCTGATCAGGCGTGCAAGTCAAGTGAACTCCGATATGTAGAGTGTGGATACTGGGCATGGATGCTCTTTCTAGGACTTCATTGTCTGGGATCTTTCCTTGCCATGTAATCTTCGATAGATTCCTGAAGCAGACTGTATGGAAGTAGTTTAATTTTCTAGTATGTCGCTGGTAAACTGTCCAGGTTTCATAAGCATATAACATTGTGGATTTTACGACTGCTTTATAGACGTTTAGCTTTGTTTACAGGCTTATTAAGTTTCTGTCCCACACATTCTTGTACAGTCTGCCAAGGCCAAGATGGCCTTAGATATTCTTGAATTCACTTCATCATCAATTGTGGCAGCTTGAGACACGGTGCTGCCAAGATAGGTGAATTTGTCCACAACACTTAGTCTATGATCATTCACTTTGATATTCGGCACAGTGTGATTATTCCCTGGAGCTGGCTGGTACATAACTACAGTCTTCTCCAAGTTGTTATTGAGCGCAAAGTTGGCACAGGCATGTCAGAAAGCTGAAACATTATGTTGCATGTCCGCCTCTGAGTTGGCGTATAGAGCGCAATCATCAGCAAACAGCAGCTCTCTGACGGTGTCGCTGTTAGTTTTGGTTTTAGCTTTCAGCCATCTGAGATTGAACAACTTTCCACCCAAGCGGTAGTTAATGTCTATTCCAATATCAGTGGTTTCAAAGACATTCGTCAGCATACCTGAAAACAAGAGGCTGAACAGTCTTGGTGCCAGGACACAGCCTTGCTTCACTCGAGTAATGACAGGAAAGGGTTCAGTCAGCTCACCGTCTTTCTTTCTATTGCCTGCATACCATTATGAAAAAACCGCACTATTTGGACAAACGCATGCGGACAGCCTTATTTCGCCATAATCTTCCACAGCCTGTCCCCGCTACTGTATCAAAATCCTTGGTAATATCCAAAAAAAAAAAACAACAACTAATTATAGACCTATATAACAGGATATCATAGTTTCAAGGGACATACATAAAATCGATGTTTTAACAAACAAGGGAGACAACGGAATTAATTGATTGTAGTATATAAATGAAGACTAAGTAATGCAAACATTTAGTTTGAAGATAGCACCGTATGATTTCTAATAAAATAAACAACAGCTACGTGGAGTAGCTACTAAGATAAATTCAGTTATTGCATTGTCTTAGATATCTAGTCTGTGATCTCAAATGGTAGATAATATCTCAAAATAAGTGCGATCTGTGTACGGAATAATTTATCTTGTGTAATATCCGTTTAATTAACAGTCATTTTCTGTTCACCGAATATAAATTTTGGATGGCACATGTGCTTGTGCCACAAAATAAAAAGAATTTAAAACAACAGGAGTCAGTTTTAATAAGCATGAGCGGGAAGTCAAGCTGAAACTAGCATGCGTTTGTGTGTTTAAAAGAAAAAATAAGGAAAAAGAAAACAAACGGAACCCAAATATATAATACATCTTATATATTAATGTATAAAACTACACAAAGGCTTTTCATAGAGTTAGACATGTCAACATCGTAGATATGCTTGCAGATCTACAAATTGATGGGAAAGACATTGGACTTATAAAAAAATATATATTGGAAACAACAAGCTGCCATAAGGATTGGTAATGAAGTGGGACAATATCAACCTATTAGAAGAGGTGTTAGGCAAGGATGTGTAATGTCTCCAGATCTTTTTTCCGTATACAGTGAAAATATTTTCAGGAATGTAGAAGATATAAATTGAATCAGCATTGGAGGACGAAACATCAATAACATTAGATATGCATATGATACAGTATTGATTGCAGACAATGCACAAGATCTACAACAATTAGTAGATGCAGTTGTTGTACACAGTGAGCAACTGGGGTTAGAAGTAAATTGTAAAAAGACACAGGTTATGGTCGTCACTAGGAAGAACGAAGTACCACAATGTAATATACAAGTAAATGGGAATATTCTTCAACAAGTGAATCGGTACAATTATCTCGGCACAGCCATAACATCTGATGGGAGATGCCTTGAAGAGATTAGAACAAGAATCGCCATGGCGAAAGTAGCCTTTAGCAAGATGAAAAACATTCTGACCAATAAAACGATGTCAATTGAAACGAGAAAAAGAGTGTTGAGGGGATACATAGAGCCTGTTCTTTTGTATGGATGTGAAACTTGGATAATGTGTAGTCAAGCTGAAAAACATCTGATAGCTGCAGAAATGTGGTTTCTGAGGAAAATGCAAAGAATACCATGGACAGACAGAAAAACCAATGACCAAGTACTACAGGAGACAAATGAAAACCGTAAATTGATTAGAGAAATTAAACGTAGACAGTCAAAATGTTATGAGAATAAATGGATTGGAGAACTTAGTGACAACTGGCAAGATCGAAGGGAACAGACGAAGAGGAAGACCGAGAGGAAAATACCTGGATGGCTTGGCCACATGGCATGGACGAGACAGGAACACTGAGCTGATCCACGACACTAGTGATCGAGTGAGATGGCAGAACATGACAGAGGGACTCACTGAAATACATCGTACAGATACCAATTAAACACATTCCAAACAAATAACATATTTAATACAATTTGCATAACGATTCAGTTGTTGGTGAAACGACAGGTGCACAGCGATACAACAGAATAGGAAATAGCCCTGCAAACAGGACAGCCCATGCTTATCGGAATATCGCATGATGATGATGATGATGATGATGATACAACGACACAGAGAGAGACTAAAACAGAGAGACACATGACGACACCTAGAGACGGAGACATGCTGACAAGAGCAAAAACAGAGAGATACATAACGACACAGAGAATAAGAGACTAAAACATAGAGACACATAACGACACAGAGAGAAAGAAAGTAAAATAGAGAGAGATAACGACACTTAAAGAAAGAGACCAAATCGGAGAGACCTATACCGGCAAAGTGAGAAAGAGGCAAGCTACTAGGGGTAAAAGCAGCAAGACATAATACAACACAAAGAGAACGAGACTTAAACATTGAGATATATAGTACACAGGAAAGGATGTCGCCGTGGCTGAGAGGTTACGGTATTAACTTCAGACCAACAATGTACCGGGTTCGGACCCTTAATAGGTTGGAAATTGTTCCACTAGCCACTGATGTCTAATAATATCACACGCTCACCTGATCTCTCGAGTCGAGACATAAGACACATAGCCTTCTCGGATAAGGGCAAAACACATATCTCCCGTGTGCCCTAAATTTGTTGCAGATCAAGTGTTGTACATTCAATGCAGATCACCTGCTATACAATTATGGTAACATGTATGGTCTCTTTGGCCTGGATGTTTTTATACTTACTTATATTAATTAAGCCGCTCTCCCTGGCCTAGGTGTTAGCGACTTTCTCCGTAATCCCGTATATCCACATGAGGAACGTAACTTGCGCGAGAATTGGTAGCGGCTCTACCCGCGTTGGTAGCTTACGGGGTATGTGAGCCGGCCACTCTGAAAGCAATGGCAAACTACTGAGCGTTATCTTGCCAAGAAATCAACAATCAGCTGAAAGATGCTGGTGTTGACAGCTATGTACTGTAAAGTATATGCGAAAAAAATATATTAATTAATGTCCACTTGTGTGGACCTGGCAAAAATGTTACCTATCTGGATGTTAAGGAACTGGGTTAAGCAGATGCACATTTAAAAGAGTTCTTAGATGCGAAAGAAACGTATTTTTTTTTTTTTTTTTTTTTCTTTCCCAGGAAGACAGGATGGCAATGCCTCTATAAATGCCAAGAAACTATACAAGCCGAATGCAAAAATGTATTTCCTATCGTCAATACACATCGTGTATGTCGTAGGGAAACTAACTATCAATATTCCCTTCCTCTTCTTAATATCTATTCTATTTGCTTCCCTTGTCAACCTCATTTTTCTATGTGACAACGACTTAAAAACAAACAAAAAAACAAACAAACAATAACCTAACAATAAAAAAAAATCTATCGTTTCACAGATGGGATGTCAATATACAACACACCTGGCTCAAAAAGCAAACGAAAGTAGAGGTAAAGCCATGCAAATGTTTAATCAAAGTGTGGCTGGGACAATCAGCATAGGTATCTTTGGCAAGTTTGAAGTTGGAGAGCGAGCATGTGTGGAAATGTCCCGAGAGCTTTGTGTCGATTCTTAAAGTCATTATTAAGTGTTAACGTTCGTTAGATATTTGTATGTACATTCAAGCAATCAATCGGGTGCCGTCTCCGCAATGAAGGTTGGCTGCAATGGATCTCCAACACTGTCTCTCGCCTTGACTGTACATTCTGTCAGGATAATGTTAGTCCATCTCTTGATGTTATCCCCCCACTTGTTTCGTTGTCTACCTCTTGCTCGCTTGCCCTCAACCTTGCCTTCCAGTATTTTTTTTATAAGAGTATCATTTCTTTTAACGTGGCTAAAATATTTCACTTGTCTCCTCTTTATTTCTTTTATCAACTCTCTCTTCATTCCAAGTTTTTCTAGGACCTCTGCATTTGATTGTTTTTGTTTCCGTGAAATACGACCTATTCGTCTGTATATCCACATCTCCAGGGCTTCTGTGCGACTTTCTAGTTGCTTGTTCAATGTCCAGGCTTCTGGGCGATACTGTAACATATATGTATTGAATATACGTAGCATTTGACAATTCTCATTGTTAATGCGTTATTAATCTCTTTAGATGTTAATACCGATTTCATGCCGTTGAAAACATTTTTGACCATTCATATTTTCTTTTTGATTTCCATTTCACTTCTGCCATAATCTGTTATTATATGTCCAAGATAAGATTGATTGATTGATTGATTGATTTAGGAATCGACATTACAGCATTCGGGGCATTCCCATAAGTGCTCCGTCCCCATCCTCAGCAGCCAGCGAAGAGTTTCAACACTAATAGTACCAGTAGCAATCTGATAAGAGAAACGTGTTAATTCTTCTAGTATCTGCCCGTTTACGGTGATGTTCATTGATGACCTTTCCTTTTCAATGCTAATTATCATAGCTTTTGTTTTTTTTGATGTTAATATCTAAGCCACATTCTGCACTGTGCCTGTTTATTTTATCCACTAGGTCTTGCAACTCTTGTTCACTTTCTGCTACTAACACGGTATCGTCAGCATATCTAAGATTGTTTATGATTCTTCCATTGATGTTGAGTCCCGGCATTTCAACTTGTTTAAAAATTCCTTCTATGTATAGGTTGAAGGGGCTTGGGGATAGTACACATCCCTGCCGTACTCCTCTTTTTATCTCCATAGGCGATGAATAGTTATTACCGCATCTAATAGGCGCCGTTTTATGTATATTATTTCGTTACAAAGACCCATGGCTATATTTACAATGTTAGTAAGTTAGTTTGTCGACAGATCATCCTCATTGCACATCGAACCTAACAGTCCATAAGTGCTCGGATCCCCTCCTTAGTAAATCCCAATGCGCGCAGCCTGATCAGGGAATATCTTTTATAAAAGTAACACCAACACTGATAGGTTTTTTTTTTAAACAGTATAGTTCACGATAGCGGCTGGTCGAATGGTTAGAATTCCGGGATCTCCTTCGGGAAACCCGGGTTCGAATCCTCGGTAAGGTGTGAAGTTTGTTCTGTCCGGGGCAAAAATGAAGCTCTAACCTGCACAATTCGCGGCGACTGCTCTAGCCATGCGGCCTCAATTCCTCAGGCTCAAGCAACTGATCTTATTTATGCATCACCTCTTCTTCTCGAGTGAGCATGTTGCGCAACTAATCTTATTTATGCCGAAACTGCTTCTTGTGGAGTGAGCACCTTGCGCAACTGGTTTTATTTATGCCTAGACGTCTTTCTCTAGAGTGAGCTTGTTGCGCAATTGATCTTACGTATGCCTCAACGGCTTCTTCTAGAATGAGGACATTGCGCAACTAATCTTATTTATGCCACAACTGCTTCTTCTAGAGTAAGCTCTATAGGCAACAGACTTATTTATGCCTCAACGGTTTCTTCTAGAGTGAGCAGGTTTTGCAACGGCTCTTATTCTTATAGACTGAGCACGATGCGCAATGGATCTCATTTATGTTGCAACGGTTTCTAATAGAGTGAGCACGTTGCGCAACGGATCTTTTTTATGTCCCAACTGCTTCTTCTAGGGTGAGCACGTTGCCCAACTGGTCTTATTTATGCCTCAATCGCTTTTTCTAGAGAGAGCACGTTGCGCAATCGATCTTATCATTACAGTTGGTTGCCTAACCTTAACTGGGATGATGCATTTATGCAGATGTAAATCAAAAATTAACTAATGTGCACCCACGTGTGTATTATGGATGGATTTTGGTGTCATCTGCTTCTTCGCGCCATTAATATATTTCTACGATATAATTTCATATTGTGTTGTTGTTGTTTTTTTTACACACTACCACAATGATTAGTGTCAATTCAAATGTCCTGCTGATGCTTACACAAACTGACTCCTGTTGTTTTAAAGTTCTTTATGTTGTTTAGCAGCTGATGGCTGTGGAAATGTGGTTTCTGAGGAAAATGCATAGAATACCATGGACGAACAGAAAAACCAATGAGCAAGCCCTCCAAGAAACAAATGAAGATCTTAAACTAATTAGAGACATTAGACGTAGACAGTCAATATTTTTTGGGCATGTTATGAGAAGCAATGACTTGTAGAACTTGGTGACGACTGGCAAGATCGAAGGGAAGAGACCTAGGGGAAGACCGAGAAGTAAATACCTGGATGGATTTGCCACATGGCATGGTCGAGACAGGAACACGGAGCTGATCCACGACTCTGGTGATCGAGTGAGATGGCAGAACATGACCGCCCACGCTTACCGGCATGGCACATGATGGATGGATGGATGGATGTTGTGTAGCACAGTAATAAAACATGTAAATTGTCAAAACCACAAAATTGTATCGAATTTGTTACATAAATCATTGGTAATGGCGCGAAGTTTGTAGCTGTCCTATTCAAAAGACAGGTTGTTCTTCGCATGGGTTCTTAGAATTATGACCCCCCCCCCCCTCTCCCCCGCCCGCCCCTCCAGCCCAAGTTACTGCATCAGTGGCTACCATACTACTCTACATCGTTACCGGTGCTTTTCAATGTCCACCACAATCATGTAGCAGCAATTGACGTATAAAGTGATTTTTTTTTAAAGGAAAAAAAACGTCTCACACCAGGAAGTTTCTGTGGGTATGTGAAGCCATGTAACCATCACATAATGTTGGTCTGAGTACACGAAAGAATTGGATCAACTCTACTGAAGATATTCTCCATGTCGCCACCATCGCAGATAATTTAAATGATACAAAGGGACACACGCTGAAGAGAAGCGGGTGTGGCATTGATGTCTGTTATAAGAAGAACATGCGGCTTGCCGAAAGCATCGCATAAAGCACGAACTTCGAGAAAACTGTACTCATAAACCTAACGACGTAGCCCGTAATCGAACCTAAGACGAACGGAACGCTAGGAAGGTGACGTAACTACTTCACCACTGAGACTCGCTTGTGGGAAATTGAAAGGCAGACTAAATTTAATATCACAATCTCACAATCACACAACCTAACAATCTCACAACCTAACACCGTCACAATTACACTATCACACAACCTGACACTCTCACAATCACACAACATCACACTCTCACAATCACACAAAATCACAATCACGCAATCTCACAATCACACAACCTCACAACCATGCAACCTCATAACAGCACAATAACACCATCTCACAACCATACAATCACGCAACCTCAAAATCACGCAATCTCACAATCACACAACCTCACAACCATGCAACCTCACAACCACACAATCACACCATCTCACAATCGCACAACCACACTTGCATTCAATCATCAGCTCCACCTATACCATATAGATAAGAGACAAGTTACACACATATACATGTCGCGGGAGTTTTGTGGCGCTTGAAATAACATTGGGAAAGCAGATCGGACTAACATTTTTATATCGTTTAAGAGTTTTGTTAGTAGTACTTGAAGAGTTCTACGAGTCGAAAAGATGGATAGATCCTCGTGTATCCGCGGATATATCGACGTTCTTTGGGTATATGTGTGGTAAGGTTGACGGAAACCGATGGCTTAGCGGTCGATTCAATGTTACATAAACATACCCCGACACAGCGAGATTCCAACCTCCGGCGTTTAGGGTGGACACCGTTATCGACCAGAAGCCTGATTCGAACCTCAAACGAGGCCTACGGCATCACCTAGAATAGTTACACACTTGACCAACACCACATTACCCCACCACACAGTGAGATTCCAACTTGTCGCTTGATAGGGAACCACAAGACACCCAAGCACGCTGCGGAATGGTAATCTTATAAACGAAAAAACTACCGATATTCGAACCTGTCATCTCCACCTGAGATGCGCCTAGGGTACCAACTAGATACACGACATCTTCAACCCACACATCAACACTTGTTTATATTGCTATAGATAACACTAACGCCAATATAATACCCCACCATCTGCCATTATAATCAAGTATTTAACAAACATATAACCAATATTTCTTCTACCCATCGATCTCCCCACTGAGATTCGAACCCGACACCCACGACTCCTCACCGCTAGTCAGACTACCCTCACAACTGTATGTCGTAGACGTATCTTTGCCGTTGTAAGATCGATGGCATTGTTGGGGAAAATTCGGGTCTAATGGGTAGAGAGGGATTTAAAAGTCTACTAAGAGCTGGAGGGATTATCGCGGGAGTAGTGACATCGGTCATCGCCCGAGTGGCCATTAATCCAGTCTTATGTGATATCCTCGCTCCAGGGCCAAAAACGAAGAAGGATGTGCGATCCTTTCTCTCGTTGTGTGGGTTATACCAAACATTTATCTCGCATTTCACGGAACTGGGAGCTCCATTAACGGAAACCTTGAAAAAGGGATCGGCGGATCAAATCGTTTGGACAACGGAGTGCGAGAGTGCATACAGTCAGTTGAAGGAGGCTTTGATCAGCAAACCTGTTTTACAGCTCCCCGACCTTTCCAAGCCATTTGTGTTGAGAACGGATGCGAGTGGGATTGGAATTGGGGCAGCCTTGTTACAGAAATTGAAGGATGATGTTTCGGTTGTGAAACCAGTGGCATACGCAAGCAAGAAACTTCTCCCGGCTGAGAGGAATTATTCGACCGTCGAGAGAGAGTGTTTATCTCTCGTATGGGCCGTGCAATAATTGCAGCCCAATTTGTATGGAGTTCAGTTTCGGGTCCGGTCGGATCATCAGCCCCTGATGTTCCTGGCCACTTCTCAGAAGCTCAACGCCCGTTTGATGCAGTGGTCGTTGCTACTTCAGCCCTACCATTTCACGGTGGAGTATATACCTGGGAAGGAAAATGATGGAGCTGATTTCCTGTCTAGACACCCAGCTCCTGAAGAAGAGGAATAAATCATCTGGATCGAACTTCTAATGGGAAAGAGTGATGCGGACTACTCTCTTAAGAGGGAGTAGTTCTATGTCACAGAATTCTTGGAAGGGTCGATCAATGAAACACTGTTGTGGCCTTTGTCTACAAGCCGCCGGCATTCTTGGATGTGTTGTCGATCGAGAGAAAAAGACTGTTGCGTCAGTTGTTTACGGGGGGCAACGATTTTTGTGAAGTTGGAGACAAATTGTCTGGGGGAGGGGGGGGGAGAGTCGGCTAGATCTTTGTTGTGGAGAAATGAATTTCTTTAGATCACAGGCCGGAGGGACTTTTGAAGTACGGGAAACCAGTCCCGAGATGGAGACGGGAAGGCCACCTGTTGTTGACAGCGAGTGACGTCATCTAGGCACAGTATTAAAACAGGCTGGGTAACCAACTTTTGGGAAGTCGACCAAGTGTTGTGAAAACTTTACGGACGTGTGTGTAATGTTCCTGGCTGGATTTTATAAAGAGAGGCTACAGTGTCTTGTGTTAATTTACATTGGCGGACATTTACCCGTTGTGTGGTTGAGTAGCCTCAACTTCCGGCCAGACTCAATATATGGTAATTGAGTGATTTAGACCCAAATGGGATTATTCTTGGGAATCGAGTGTAGTCATGTGCATTAGGAGAATGTAATATAGGAGTGTCGGCAACAGTAAGCAATCGCGTTATTAAACTAGCTAGTTTAATATATCAATTAACTCAGCTCGTTGAGAGTAATGTAGCGGGATGATGTTAGGAGAGAATGAGGTTGGTTGGGGGATAGGGGCAATGCCCAATGGTAGGATCTTCCAGTGGATTGTCTACTGGGTTTCTGCACTTTGCCTTTGGTCTTTCCTTGTCTTACCATGACTCAGACCGAGGTGATGAGCTCTTCTGCCCCATGACAGAGTTTAGTCGCTGTTATATCTGAGTGCGGCCGTCGGCCTGCACTCACCTAATAAACATCAGTATCGGGTGGCTCTCACCAGGTGTGTTCTCTCTTCAACATGTTCCACTCCGTTCAGCAAGAGAACAAGCTAAAAAGTCACTGACTAAGATTATGGCTAATTCATTGAGGAAAGTTTTACTCGGCGGCTTTTGCACTGGGCCTATAATCAAAAGGGTCTGCAGGAACATGGCTCTGCTGAGCAGGAACCGATATTTATCTGGGAATGAATCCTCAGAAATAGGGTTCACCAAAGTTGAGTGAAGTTATTTTCCATACCACATGTAACAGGAACACTAGTAGTCATAGAGGGAAGTTGAACAACTAACATAGCGTTTTCTCAGTTAGTGGATTCCTGTGGAACTTTAAACATTAACATTGTGATCGGGAAAATCCATGACAATTACCAATGAACATTTTTGTTTCAAGTGACAGTGATCCGTATTTCACGATACAAGGATGGTTAGATCGCAGAACTGTGGTGACATTTAGTTACACGGTCGTTGACAGATTCAGAGTCAGTATTGGACTATATCCATTTGAGGTGACCAGATATCTGGATTATCAGGGAGCTACTGGAGGAAGTCCAAACCTGGTCAGAGTGAAACATCTTTCGGTGAGGTCGCTTAAAAACGTCGCTTAAAAGTCGACTGGGCCGACTTCATTGCACTGGGTTTTATCCCAGATGGCTCGGTCCCTTTCCGTAGCACGGAAAGCGTCGCACAAAGCACGAACTCCGTAGCTTTTAGCGACGGCCCACAAGAGTCTCCGAAACATTTAACTCGTAAACCGAAGGGTGCGGCCCGGAATCGAACCCACAACCTTCGGAGCACGAGGCAAACGGCTTGACCACTTAGCCACAGAGACTCCCATCGGTGAAGTCATTGTGTACTGAGCTATGGTGATGTTGTGTGGCCATTATTGGGATGATCAGACTTTGCTCCTGAGCTGTTTGGTCTGACTGCAGAGACACTAGCGTATACGACATACATTCTACACCTGCACTTCGCACATACATACACTTTTCTTCATTAAATTAATTTGTTATTGATTTTTAGAAGCTAGAGTTGTGTGGTATGTTGTGTTGGAGAAGGATGAGAGGGGGCATGGTCCAGTGGAGAGAGAGAGAGAGAGAGAGAGAGAGAGAGAGAGAGAGAGAGAGAGAGAGAGAGAGAGAGAGAGAGAGAGAGAGAGAGAGAGAGAGAGAGAGGGATCCAGTGACTGTCGGGGTGTTGTGGACGGAAATCTAGTGGATTCTCCAGAAAAATATATGGGGGTAAAAGAATGTGGGTGTTGATTCCCCTCACCCCAGGGACGACACTAAAGAATTACGACAGCCTGCCTAAGTAACTTACAACGACTGTCTGTAGGAGGCGAATGAAACTAGAACATTACCTACTACAAAAAGAAAGAAGCACATAGCTTTCTTTGGTCATGTGATGAGAAGAGGGGAATTGGAGAACATCGTGATACCTGGAAAGATCAAGGGAAAGATAGATAGAGGCAGACCATGAGAAATGATGCTGGACAGATTGGGACGGTGTCATGGATGTATATTATAAGTAGAGGTGATCCAGAAAACCAAAGACCGAGATCTGTGGAGAGTCATGAACGCCTACGATAGCCGATATGGCACGTGATGATGATGATATATACAGAGAAAGAGAGAGAGGGGGGGAGAGAGATAGAGAGAGAGAGAGAGAGAGAGAGAGAGAGAGAGAGAGAGAGAGAGAGAGAGATAAAGAGAGTGGAGTCATTACGACACGTATACCACTGCTGGTGTAAATACTTCCGACAGATACAAAGCTCTTTATTTACCAGTGACTAGACATCGTGTTCCACTGTTACTGAATCTAGTAATCAAGCTTTTGTCACTCATCCATCTCACACACACACACATACACACACATACACACACACACATACTTACACACACACATACGCACGCACATACACACACAAACGAAGAGGGGGGAGGGATGTAGGCAGACCATGCATATGTGTGTAGGAGTGAGTTTACGCGTGTGTGTGCGTATGTGTATATGTGTGTGTGTGTGTGTGTGTGTGTGTGTGTGTGTGTGTGTGTGGTTGTATGTTTGAGTATGTTTGTGGGAGAGTAGAGACATTTAACATGAAGAGGAAAAGACAGAGCCTGAGGAAAACAAACATTATTTTTTTCTTATTACATTAGACAAATTGATTGAACATAACGATACAGGTGTTCACATATTGTACACACATAATGGAACAGGCAGTGTGACTTTCCAAACGTTGTCAGATTGAACATCCACAAGTGGGGATAGTGTGGACAGAGGGGTGAACATTGGTTAATATACGTTTCTATGTTACTGCCCGAATTGGGAATCAGGAATGACGGTTACCTCACAGCATGTGACCATGGTATTATATCAATACTGTTAAGCGATTTAACCAAACTAACATATAACACGCCACAGACAGAGTTTCAGCGCGCATCTGTATGGTGTGCTCGATTCCTTGTTTCACACAGTGAATATAGCCATGAGTCTTGTAATAGAAATAATGTACAGACAACAAAACATCCAACAAATATTAACAATTAATAATTACTTTTAGAATCGACACAAAGCACTCAGGACATGTTCATACATGCTCTCTCTCCAATTTAAAAACCATCACTGAAGATAGCCACGCTGATTTGTAAAGCAACACTGTGAATCAAAGTTTGCATGGCTTCTCCACCACTTATGCTTTCTGAGCCAGACGTTGTATATACGGACATTCCGCCTGGTGAAACGACAGTTTGCAAGCACGTTGACTCATAGGAAATTGACACGGGGAGCAATAGATATTAAGCAACACAAGGGAGATAATCCAAGTTAGTTTTTCCTATAACTTTCATAATACATAATTAATATTGGCAAATGTTGTTTCACAGTTTCCGTGCTTTCTTTCTTGGATGTTATACAGCTATCGCCAGATTCACACAAAAATATGAAATTGTTACAAGTGACTCATATTATTTAATAAGTGAATTTTGGTCATAGATGATTTAATACATAACAATTTATCTTACGCATCAAAAGTTACGTCTAAATTATCGGCTTAACGATTTCAAATAGATTATTGTATTAGGAATAAAAACTTTTTGTCTGATCCACACTGGTGGACATTACATAATATGAGCAACGAGAAAACATCGTCGCCAAACAGACCATACTAGAAGACCTTATTGCACAGCAAATGGACTGCAAAGAATGTACAGCACACTAGAGATCTGTCTTTTATTTCCTTATCTGAGTAGGCTTGGTATCTGATCTCTCTACTCGTGAGATCCGCTAGCGTGTGATATCATTATATGGTCAATGACTTTTATAGCATTTCCAAGTAATGTACGAAGATCGAAATCGGTGCATTCTGGGTCTAATGATGATACCGCAACCTCTCAGCCACGGATACCCCCTGTTTCGTGTAGTATATACCTCCATGTTTAGTCTCTTTCTCTCTGTGTTGTTGTGTTTATCTGTTTTGGTCTCTTTCTCTATGTGTCGTTATATGTCACTCTGTTTTGGTCTCTTTCTCTATGTGTCGTTATATGTCACTCTGTGTTGGTCACTGGCAGCATGTCTCTTTCTCTATGTCGTTATGTGTCTCTTTGTTTTGATGCATTTCTCTTCGTGTTGTTATATGTCACTGCGCCTCCATATACGATGTCATGTAACTAAATCTCAGCTCAGTGCACGAACTCCGTAGCACCAGCGAGGATCCTGAAATACTTTGTGTAGATTTTTTATTCGAAATTTTGTCCGGGCAGCGCCGTTAGACTACTCTTCTTCGATTTACAACTGTCAGGGGATTTTTTTCGTGCTCAACAATACACACGGGCGTCCGATCTCACTACCCAGAGACTAGGGGACATTTTGTTACTAGAAGCCCATGTGAAAAAATATCAACGCTCACCGGGGCTTGAACCTGGGACTTTCAGCACTCGAGGCGGACACCATACGTCGAGACCACTCAGACCCTAACATATCATGTCACTAAAGGATGTGAGGGACTGCAGCAGATATCGATGTGATGGGGCCCGATAGGACCAGGTCTAAAAGACCCACCCTTTAGTCATAATCGCTTCACATTCTCTCTCTCTCTCTCTCTCTCTCTCTCTCTCTCTCTCTCTCTCTCTCTCTCTCTCTCTCTCTCTGCAGAGGGGAGGTGGCTGCGTGGTCTCGAGGTATGCTGTCCGCCTCGAGTGCTGGAGGTTCCGGTTTCAAGCCCCGGTGGTGACCGGGATTTTTCCACGTGGATTTCTAGTAATAAAATTACAGACCCTAGCCATAACTGGGGCACTCCTCACATATAGTTCATGTAAATAAACACAAAACTTTAATTTAAAACAATGTTTTCCCGTGATGAATTTGAATAACGATGACACAAGCAATAGATTGCACGATTTATTGCCTGGCATATTTCGCTGCATCTCGTCAGGTACATACTGCAGAAATCACACAACTTACATGAATTAATTAGATAAATCCTTCAAACTGAAATATACACATGTTCGCACAGTATATGACAAAACTTTAAGTCTTTTTATTGACATACATTTAAACTCTCATGTTCACGTTGTTACCAAGAGAATAGTAAAAACAGTTTACCAACTTGCAAAAATTCAGCACTTTCTGGATGAAAGGACTCGAAAAATATTCAATGCATCATATATGGAATAACCTATCGATTATTGTTCCACAGTCTGGGATGGTTGCCCTAAAACTAATATGACACGACTGTGTTCTCTTCAAAACCTCGCTATATTTCTAGTTTCTGGCATGGAGCACATTGAAAGTAATAAGTTGTACAGTCATCTAAGACTTCTACCACTTCAGACGCATTTCCTTTTTAACATAGCCAAATTAGTTCATAGATTATATATGAAAATACCCCAGAATATCTTCTACCGTTAATTCAATCTAATGCAATGAACAGTAAGCGCTTAACTTTATTGCGTGTTCTGAAGCCTAGATTGGACTTATACAAAACATATTTCGCGTATTCTGGTGCTCACTTGTGGAATTGCCTTCCACTAATTCTTGAAACTCCAATGAGTCCCTACACATTCAACCGACAACTCTTTCAATACTTACTCCATACCGACTATACGCCTCCATAAGCCGACAACGGGTATCATATTTCACTATCATTCTACACTGCGTCTGTGAGTGAGAGCGTGTATGAGAGAGTGAGTGAGAAATAGTGCGAGTGAGAGAGTGAGTATGAGACAGAGAGAGTGAGATAGTATGTATGCGTATGACTGAGTGAGTGCAAGAATGAGTGACAGTGTGTGTGTGTGTGTGTGTGTGTGCGTATACGTATGTGTAAGAGTTTGAGTGAGAGAATGAGTGAGTGTGTGAGAGAGGTTGTGTGTCTGCCTGTCTATGTAAGGGAGTGAGAAAATGGGTCCGGAGTGTGAGTTAGAGAGTCAGAGAGTGAGTGAGTGATTTAGTGAGTAAAGGCGAGTTAGTGAGTGAGCGAGCGAGAATTTGTGAGTATGTGTGTATGCGCTTGTGCTAGTAAGTGTGAGAGAAAGTGAGTGTGTAAGAGAGGGATTGGGTGAGTGAGAGAGTGTGTGTGAGAGAGTGAATGAGTGATAGAGATGGTGAGAGCATGTCTCTGTCTGTTTTTTTATGTGTGTGAGTGGGTTAATGATTTGGTGTGGGTTTTGAGAATGAATAAGAGCGCGTGAGAGAAAATAAATTTGTGAGTATGCGTGTATGTGAGTGTAAGTTAGTAAATGAGTGTGTTTGAGTGAGAGAGTGCAAGAAAAAGTGAATGAGTGAGAAAGAGAGAGAGAGAGAGAGAGAGAGTGAGAGAGAGAGAGAGAGAGAGAGAGAGAGAGAGAGAGAGAGAGAGAGAGAGTGTAAATGGGAGAGTAAGTGAAATATTGAGCGAGAGAGAGAATATGTGAGTATGTGTCTGTATGTGTGTGTGTAAGAGAGAGATACATAGTAAGAGAGGGTGCGTGTGAGAGTGGGTGAGTATAAGCTAGAGTGAGTGAGTGAGTGAGTGAGTGAATGAATGAGTGTGTGAGTGAGTGAGTGAGTGAGTGAGTGAGTGAGTAAGTGAGTGAGAGTATCATGTGACATGTTATGCCATATGTTTGTTTCTGTATCCTCATCTTCATATGGGCATTTTTACTGCCACTTTAATTTAAAATGCACTGCTTATTTCATCATGTTTATGTCAATTCCAGGTATTATCTTACACTTGTTTCTTTTTTTTTTTTTTGCCTTTTTAAAAACAAAACAAAAAACAAGTTGCACAATGAATGACATATTTTCATTCACCATTTTCCCCCATCTTTTTCCATTTTTTCCCATATGTGAATGATCTTTTGAGGGTGCTCCCTATAGTCGTCAGTGTATGCGTGTGTAAAGTGTGGGAGTTTATTCATGTTAGTTTTAGTGATTATGCGAGGTAGCGTGTATGTGTGAGTGTATGTGTGGGTGTATGTGTATGCATGTCTATATGTGCATGAATGTGTGTATGGGTGCGTGTATGCGTATATGTGTGTGCGAATGTGCGTATATGTGTGTGCACATATGCGTATGTGTGTGTGTGTGTGCTTGTGTGTGTATGTGTGAGTATGTTTGTATGTGTGTACATGTGTGTGTATGTATGTGTGTATATGTGTGTATTGCGTGTGTATATGTGTATGTGTGAGTATGTTTGTATGTGTGTTTATGTGTTTGTGTGTACATGTGTGTGTATATGTATGTGTGTATATGTGTGTATTGCGTGTGTATATGTGTATGTGTGAGTATGTTTGTATGTGTGTTTATGTGTTTGTGTGTACATGTGTGTGTGTATATGTGCGTGTGTATATGTGTGTGTGTGTGTGTGTGTGTGCTTGTGTGTGTATGTGTGAGTATGTTTGTATGTGTGTTTATGTGTTTGTGTGTACATGTGTGTGTATATGTATGTATGTATGTATGTATATGTGTGTATTGCGTGTGTATATGTGTATGTGTGAGTATGTTTGTATGTGTGCTTATGTGTTTGTGTGTACATGTGTGTGTATATGTGCGTGTGTATATGTGTATGTGTGTGTGTGCTTGTGTGTGTATGTGTGAGTATGTTTGTATGTGTGTTTATGTGTTTGTGTGTACATGTGTGTGTATATGTATGTGTGTATATGTGTGTATTGCCTGTGTATATGTGTATGTGTGTGTATGTTCGTGTATGTATGTGCATATGTGTGTGTATATGTATGCATGCATACAGTGCATGGGAGGGAGTGTGTATTCGTGTTTTATGCGTGTACGTGTGTGTAACTATGTGTGTATGGATGTGGATGTGTGTATGTGTGTAGTTGTGTGTATGTGCGTGGGTATATGTGTATATTTCTTCCGGTCACAATGACGAAAGACGGTTGTGTTGTTTTTCTGACCGCTACCTTTTCGCGTAGGAGATGGATATTTTCATCTCCTCCGTGTAATTTGTGTGCCAGGGTGTAAAACCAGGAGTTTCTTCTCAAGATCTGCGCCGATGCTACAGAGTTTCGTGCATTGAGCGAAGCAATCCTTAAATGAATTTTTCGCAGCGTGTGTGGTTCTGTCAGGTCGTGTTCAGTTTTTTTCAACATGGCGGAACAATTTGTGTGTTCCTTGACGGTGGAGCCAACGTGGTGGCCGCAAGCGACGCAAGCGTGGAGGGGCAAAGCGTTTTAGACTTAAGTGTGACCGTCTGGGCCTCAGATATACTCGCATCCTATATTGGAACTGCGCCAGCGTTAAACAACGTGGCCCTGTTCTCGAAAATCTGGTTTACAGGAACGACATTGTAGCACTCCAGGAAACGAGACTGGGTGATCAGCTACTCAAAATGGCCGGCTTCAAATGTTTCTACAACAGGCAACATCTAAGAATGGCGATTCTCATCAGTGATAGTATGGTTGCTTCAGAGCTAGACATGTCCAGCTGGGACAATGGCGACCACAATTACAGGCGGTCAGAGGTCACTCCGGTCTATCATTCGTGTTGGTTAATGTTTATGCCCGTAATGCGTGTGTGGATTCTCAGAAGTGGCAGTGCTTAAGTGACATATTAGGTCATGAAAAAAATGTCATTTTCTGTGGCGATTTCAACGCTAAAGGCAGATCATGGGGAAACATTTCCTCCAATACACGGGGGGGGGGGGGAATTCAAGACTGCACTTGAAATCATTGACCTGGTCTGTATCACCAATGGCTGTGTCACCAGGACAGAAAGCCGTCAAGGTGATTATGATATTGCTATTGATCTGGCGCTGGTTTCTCATTCACTAACTTCACTGTGCAGATTGGGTGTCCTAGGGTACCACGGCAGCGACCACCGCCCTTGCAGCATATTGGTGGAGAAAGGCAGAACATGGCGAAAAAGTCAACGGTCAAGACTTTCCAGTTTGACAATACAGGGCAAGATGTAGTGAGTAAAATAAGGCGCGACAAGCGCAAACATTTTGAGGGCCGGAAGAAAAGCTGGGACCAGCCGCGTGGTGGAATATTGAGGTGGAGAAGGGCTATGAGGTTAAGCGTGGTGCTGTAAGGAAATGGCAAATCGCCATGAAGAACAGAGTTGCCCATCCTAATCCCTGCATGCACTTAGAAAGAGAGATGCAGACAACAGTAAGCTATTTAAAAACAAAAAAAAAACGGTGAAGGTGGTTAAAAGTGAAACACGGGCAGAGGTATGTCAAAGAGTAAGCGCAGACAAGTCACTGACATTGTTCTGGCGACTACATAAAAGCATGAGTGGGGTAGTCAAGAAAAAGATATAATAATATAATATATGAATAAGATAATTTCTGACTTCCAAGGTGCTGACCTCATCTGGCAGAGAACTGACGAGGACAAGGGCGCTATCTGGAGCAGAGCAACCAGACAGACATGAGAGGCTGAAATTTCGGATTAAGACACAGTGATAGTGAAAGAAATCAAGACTATGCTTCGACGAATAATAAAAAAAAAAAAAAAACTTGCACTCCACGGCCAGATGGAATAAGATACGACGATATCAATAGGTGTACCGATAACGAGCTAGAGAAACTAGCAGACATTTACAACAACAGTATAGGGAGTGCTACCATCAAGGAGTGGTTACACAGATATCTGATTCCCTTGCCGAAGCCTCGCAAATACCACACAACAATTCAGGAATATCGAGTAATGATCATGCAGAATAACAATAGGCAAGCTGCTGGAGAAGTTAATTGCCACCTAGCCTGGGAGGGTACAGTCCAAGAATAGAAACCTGGATCAATACAGCAGTTTTTGCCCATGATGTCTATGAAGGTTTCCACTCAGGTATTGAAACCTTTCCTGCAGCGATTGATCCAGAGCACGCGTACAACAGAGTACCATTGCATTTTGTAATGCTTCAGCTTCTTGAACTCAAGTTAAGTCCTTTCCTTCTTAGTTGGATCGCTGCAGCCCTCTTCCAACGGAAAGTGGTTTTTAGATGTGGCAGTTGGACTTCTATTCAGTTAAGCCCTGCTTCCTTGAGTCTATTAAACACTCTCTCCAAGGATTGTAAGTGGTCATCCAAGCTGTCACTGGAAATCAGAATATCATCCATGAATGAGATGATGGACGGATCCTGTAACGGATCTAGTAAAGTCCTCATCATGCGTGTAAACACACTAGGTGCATTGCTGAGTCCAAAGGGCATGACCTTGAATTCGTAGTGTCCACTGGGTGTACTGAAAGCCAACAGTGGTCGAATCTCCGGTTTGACTGGTATCTGATAGTACCCCCGACTCAGATCCACCTTTGAAAAGTACCGAGCCTTATGGAGCCTAGCGAATAACTGAGTTGGATTCGGCAAAGGTTCCACCTGAAATTGTGTGTGACTGTTCAGAATTCGGTAGTCTATACACAAACGGTGTTCTCCACTTGGTTTGCGTAACAAAACTACCCCCGCATTGTATGGGGATGTGGATGGTGCAATCACGTCATTCTCCAGCAGTTTTTGTATTTCCTACTCCAGGGCCTTTTCTTTAGAGAATGGCACTGGGTAAACCTTTTGGCGAACAGGCTCCTGTGTGGTCAAAGTCATCTCGAACTCAACCAACCTCGTTCGTCCTGGTTTATCAGTCAGTATCTCCTTATGAGACTTGAGAATCTGGGTTATCCTTTCCCTCTCCTGGGAGGTCAGATCAGGGTTCACTTGCACATCCCTATAGGTTTCCTGGTGTTCCAAGGGATATTCCCTGCCCTCGCTGGTTCCCACTTCTGTCTCCACTGCAACTGCTATTGCCATGAGGTGAGCTGCCTTGTCTCCGGGTCTCTTTTCGTATTTCAGCAAGAGATTGATATGGAAAATCTTCGACTTTCCCCGGATCCGTATTTGATAGTTGGTTCTGGATATCACCCTTTCCACGGGAAATGGTCCTTGCCAACCTATCTCCAGTTTGGTATTTCCCGTTGGGAGTAGCAACAAGACTTTGTCTCCCACCTCTAGAGATCTTTCTTTAGACCTACGGTTGTAATAAGCCGCATGTCTTTTCCTGGCCTTTTTCAAGTCTTGATTTGCCAGAGTCCATCCCTTGTGGAGTTTTTCTTTCAGTTCCTCCACGTATTTATAGGATGAGATCACTTCTTCTGACGTCCCCTCTTCAGTCCAACTCCTCAACATGGCTTCCAACGGTCCTTTGATTGGACGACCAAACAGCAACGTAGCGGGTGGTAGTCCTGTTGAGCCATGAGGAACTTCCCGATAGGCAAAGAGTGCTGCTGGGATATATTCATCCCACCTATCAGGTTTTTCCTGCGCTAGTTTCCTGAGCATTGTCATCAACGTGCCGTTGAAACGCTCTACTTGTCCTTGCAATATATCCTGGGATACCACAGGGATGACCATTATCACCGGTGCTGTTCAACGCCTATACTGTGAGAATCACCTGAGAGCAGATCACTGGACCTGCGAGGACATTGTCATATGTTGACAATGTTTTAATGTATCGTCTTGGTACGGAATGAGATCATGTTGCGGTGGAACTACACACCGAACTCAAAAGTATAAGTACTTGGTGTGTTGACGCTGGCGTAATGGTCAACCCAACAACGGCAACAGTCACATGGTTCTCGTTGAATAATCATATTGTCAACACTCCAACACCAACTGTAAGTCTGTGTTCAGAGACTGTGGAAAGAACGCAGGCAATGAATTATCTGGGGATACGTTTTGATCGAAGCCTTGCTTATAATGAGCACATAGACCAGGTGATAACAAAGGCCAAGCGGGGTTTGGCTGCGATGCTGGTGATGGTGGCAGCAAACTGTGAGCAGTGCCATATATGTTTTCTATACGAGGGGCTGGTCATGTCTGTATTGGAGTATGCGATGGCAATCCTGACTCTCAGCCGTAGGAAGTTGGAATGAATGGAAATAATACAAAACGAAGCTAAGCGCATTATTCTTGGATGTACAAGAGATACAGCATGCATGGCGATGCGCTACCTTCTTGATTTTCCAGCCATTGAAGACAGAATACACATTTTCAGAGCACGTGCCTACCTCAGAGGTAACTCAAACACACAACTTCCACTGCATAGTTAAATTATGAAGGTGAAGGGCAGAAGGTTGAAAAGAGGAAGGTCGTGGATGGGTCAAGCCGAATACATGCTTCAACAGGTGTGTTCACTTGAGGACTTAGAACCAGGCGTGGAGTGGTTACAAGTGCCAACAGATTTCTGTAGGTTCTTTTCAGTTTGCATCCAGCTAGACAGAAAATGCAGACAAGAAAATCTGGCTGCTGCGGAGGCGGAAGTACACGCGTTGATTTTCGAGAATTCGTTAGACGGTGATACTGTCATTTACACAGATGGATCGGTGGTCCGACGCGTGAGAAGCTCATGGCCTTTACGGCTTAGGCCGGAGGGAAAATTTTGAAGGAGGTCGCTGGTGATTGTTTTGAGACCACAAGTAGCCTGACTATGGAAGTCATGGCAGTAAGTAAAGCAATAACATGGCTCGAGACACAGACATTCACTAGGGCTTGTTTCCTTAGCGACTCAATGAACATGATCAAGAGGATAGAGGAGGGGTCGATCCGAAGAGAATGGTTGCTGCCTCTGGAGCGGTCTCAGCTGGCAAAGATTAGTTTCATCTTCGTGCCAGGGCATGCGGGAGTACAAGGAAATGAGCGGGCTGACAAGCTCGCAGGTGATACTACAGTGGAGGGCGGACGCGCCATGGACCGGGCTGACATTCTGAATGCTCTACAAGAAGTAAGACTTTTGCGAGAACCAAGTGATGACTGTGAATCTACAACCATGGTCAGACTACGAGAACAGCACATTAAAATAGGTGTGGTCAAACAAGAAGACTACGCAGGAAGCCAAGAAGATTGATAAACCAACACAGACCCGGTGTCGTTAGCCGCTATTCGCTGTGGGATTTGCTAAGGAGGGGATCCGAACACTTATAGACTGAATGGTTCGATGTGCAGTGAAGATGATCTAACTAACTAACTAACTAACTAACTAACTATCTAACTAACTAACTAACTAACTAACTAACTAACTAACTAACTAACTAACTAACTAACTAACTAACTAACCAACCAACCTGCCAACCAACCAACCAACCACCCAACCAATCAAACAAAACAAGTAACCAACCAACCAACTAACTAACTAAATAACTAACTAACTAACTAACTAACTTACTAAAAAGCTAACTGACTAATGTCCTACACATTCATTTAGTGAGCCAAAGGCCCTTCTGCCCTTGGATATTCTTGCATTCTCTTCTTCATCAATTGTAACAGCTTGTGACACAGTGCTGCCAAGATAGGTGAATTTGTCCACAACATTTAGACTATGATCATTCACTTTGATATTCGGTACGTTGTAATTAATCCCTGGAGCTGGATGCCCTATATCTACAACCTTCTCCAAATTGATATTGAACCCGAAGTTGGCACATGTACATGAGAAAGCTGAAACTTTGTGTTGCTTGTCTGCCTCAGAGTTGGCGTATAAAGCGCAATCATCAGCAAACATGAGCTCTCTGACGGTGTCGCTGTTAGATTTGGTCTTAGCTTTCAGCCTTCTGAGATTGAACAACTTTCCATCCATGCGGTAGTCCAATGTCGTTGTTTTCGAAAGCATTTGTCAGTATAGCTGAAAGCATGAGGCAGAACAGTGTAGGTACCAGGACACAGCTTTGATTCACTCCATTGATGACCAGAAAAGGCTTGGTCAGCTCGCCATTTTCCCGTACTCTTACCTGCATACCATCATGAAATAGCCGCACTGTTTGGATAAACTTTCGAAGACAACCATATGTCGCCATAATCTTCCACCGTCCTTCTCTCCTGATTGTATCAAAATCTTTGGTAAGGTCAATGAAAATGAGGAACATTTCAGAGTTCTGTTCCTGACATTTCTCTTCCAGCTGTCTTGCAGCGAAAATCATGCCAATAGTTCCTCGTTCTATTTTTAAGTCACATTGACTCTCAGGAAGAAGACCTTGGATGGGCTGTGAGGCGATTGAGAAGAGTTCTGGCGAGAATCTTCCCTGCAATTTAGAGCAATGAGATGGCTCGGTGGTTGTCATAAAGTACGTTCGCTCACATGATTGCCATTTTCTTTTACGTTTGAAAAAAAAATGGACTTTTGACGCGTTCTTGAAACCTTGTGGCATGGTCTCTTTCACCCATATATTGGTAAAGGCATGGTAAAGCTACTCTATTGGAATCCGCCCACCTGCCTTGTATATCTCTGCTGGGATGGAGTCAGGATCAGACGCCTTACCGCTGGAAAGTTGCTGGATAACTATGTTGTCAAAGAATTGCTTCATAAGAGATATTGAATGAAAGAATGTATGAGAGGAAATAGAGAAGAAGGGCAGAATGTCAGACGGGCCTGCGTGCCCAATTCTCAACCCTTGGAAAATAAAGATTTACTTACTTACTTACTGTTTACTTTTGCAGGCCATCAAGAATATCAAGAGTTGGGACTTGACAAAGGTGTTGGATGGAAGGGTTTAAATATACCCAGCTACACTCTAAGTGTTGACAATAGTTAGAGACAATAAACATGGCTGTTATATCACGTATCGTCAGAGAAATGCACCAATAAAAAACCCATAATTATTTTCACTTCGAGATAACAACGATGACTAGTTTATTGTGTTACTGGATTGATTATAATTTTCTGCCCCTGAACCTCCTTCTCCTCCTCCTGCTTCTCTTCCGGGTGCTTCTCCCCCTGCTGCTTCCCGCCCTCCAGCTTCTCCTCCTCATGCTTCTCCTCCTCCTCCTGCTTCGCCTCCTCATGCTTCACCTCCATCCCCTGCTTCTCCTCATACTTCTCATCCCCCTGCTTCACCTCCTCCTCCTTCACCTCCTCATGCTTCACCTCCTCATGCTTCACCTCCATCCCCTGCTTCACCTCCTCCCCCTTAACCTCCTCATACTTCTCATCCCCCTGCTTCACCTCCTCCCCCTTCACCTCCTCATGCTTCACCTCCTCATGCTTCACCTTCTCCTCCTTCACCTCCTCCCCCTTCACATCCTCATGCTTCACCTCCTCATGCTTCACCTTCTCCTCCTTCACCTCCTCCTCCTTCACCTCCTCATGCTTCACCTCCTCATGCTTCACCTTCTCCTCCTTCACCTCCTCATGCTTCACCTCCTCATGCTTCACCTCCTCCTCCTTCACCTCCTCATGCTTCACCTCCTCATGCTTCACCTCCTCATGCTTCACCTCCTCATGCTTCACCTCCTCATGCTTCACCTCCTCATGCTTCACCTCCTCATGCTTCACCTCCTCATGCTTCACCTCCTCCTCCTTCACCTCCTCATGCTTCACCTCCTCATGCTTCACCTCCTCATGCTTCACCTCCTCATGCTTCACCTCCTCCTCCTTCACCTCCTCATGCTTCACCTCCTCATGCTTCACCTCCTCCTCCTTCACCTCCTCATGCTTCACCTCCTCATGCTTCACCTCCTCCTCCTTCACCTCCTCATGCTTCACCTCCTCATGCTTCACCTTCTCCTCCTTCACCTCCTCATGCTTCACCTCCTCCCCCTTCACCTCCTCATGCTTCACCTCCTCATGCTTCACCTTCTCCTCCTTCACCTCCTCCCCCTTCACCTCCTCATGCTTCACCTCCTCATGCTTCACCTTCTCCTCCTTCACCTCCTCCTCCTTCACCTCCTCCTCCTTCACCTCCTCATGCTTCACCTCCTCATGCTTCACCTTCTCCTCCTTCACCTCCTCATGCTTCACCTCCTCATGCTTCACCTCCTCCTCCTTCACCTCCTCATGCTTCACCTCCTCATGCTTCACCTTCTCCTCCTTCACCTCCTCATGCTTCACCTCCTCATGCTTCACCTCCTCCTCCTTCACCTCCTCATGCTTCACCTCCTCATGCTTCACCTCCTCATGCTTCACCTCCTCCTCATGCTTCACCTCCTCCTCATACTTCACCTCCTCATGCTTCACCTCCTCATGCTTCACCTCCTCATGCTTCACCTCCTCATGCTTCACCTCCTCATGCTTCACCTCCTCATGCTTCACCTCCTCATACTTCACCTCCTCATACTTCACCTCCTCATGCTTCACCTCCTCATGCTTCACCTCCTCATGCTTCACCTCCTCATACTTCACCTCCTCATGCTTCACCTCCTCATGCTTCACCTCCTCATGCTTCACCTCCTCCTCATGCTTCACCTCCTCCTCATACTTCACCTCCTCATACTTCACCTCCTCATGCTTCACCTCCTCATGCTTCACCTCCTCATGCTTCACCTCCTCCTCATGCTTCACCTCCTCCTCATACTTCACCTCCTCATGCTTCACCTCCTCATGCTTCACCTCCTCATGCTTCACCTCCTCATGGTTCACCTCCTCCTCATGCTTCACCTCCTCCTCATGCTTCATCTCCTCCTCATGCTTCACCTCCTCCTCATGCTTCACCTCCTCCTCATGCTTCACCTCCTCCTCATGCTTCACCTCCTCATGCTTCACCTCCTCATGCTTCACCTCCTCATGCTTCACCTCCTCCTCCTTCACCTCCTCCTCCTTCACCTCCTCATGCTTCACCTCCTCATGCTTCACCTCCTCATGCTTCACCTCCTCCCCTACTTCACCTCCTCATGCTTCACCTCCTCATGCTTCACCTCCTCCCCTACTTCACCTCCTCATGCTTCACCTCCTCATGCTTCACCTCCTCCTCCTTCACCTCCTCATGCTTCACCTCCTCCCCTACTTCACCTCCTCATGCTTCACCTCCTCATGCTTCACCTCCTCATGCTTCACCTCCTCATGCTTCACCTCCTCCCCTCCTTCACCTCCTCATACTTCACCTCCTCATGCTTCACCTCCTCCCCTACTTCACCTCCTCATGCTTCACCTCCTCCCCTACTTTACCTCCTCATGCTTCACCTCCTCATGCTTCACCTCCTCATGCTTCACCTCCTCCCCTACTTCACCTCCTCATGCTTCACCTCCTCCCCTACTTCACCTCCTCCACTACTTCACCTCCTCCCCTACTTCACCTCCTCATGCTTCACCTCCTCCCCTACTTCACCTCCTCATGCTTCACCTCCTCATGCTTCACCTCCTCATGCTTCACCTCCTCCCCTACTTTACCTCCTCATGCTTCACCTCCTCCCCTACTTCACCTCCTCATGCTTCACCTCCTCCTCCTTCACCTCCTCATGCTTCACCTCCTCCCCTACTTCACCTCCTCATGCTTCACCTCCTCCTCCTTCACCTCCTCATGCTTCACCTCCTCCCCTACTTCACCTCCTCATGCTTCACCTCCTCCTCCTTCACCTCCTCATGCTTCACCTCCTCCCCTACTTCACCTCCTCATGCTTCACCTCCTCATGCTTCACCTCCTCCCCTACTTCACCTCCTCATGCTTCACCTCCTCCCCTACTTCACCTCCTCATGCTTCACCTCCTCATGCTTCACCTCCTCCCCTACTTCACCTCCTCATGCTTCACCTCCTCATGCTTCACCTCCTCCCCTACTTCACCTCCTCATGCTTCACCTCCTCATGCTTCACCTTCTCCTCCTTCACCTCCTCATGCTTCACCTCCTCATGCTTCACCTCCTCCTCCTTCACCTCCTCATGCTTCACCTCCTCATGCTTCACCTCCTCATGCTTCACCTCCTCATGCTTCACCTCCTCATGCTTCACCTCCTCATGCTTCACCTCCTCATGCTTCACCTCCTCATGCTTCACCTCCTCCTCCTTCACCTCCTCATGCTTCACCTCCTCATGCTTCACCTCCTCATGCTTCACCTCCTCATGCTTCACCTCCTCCTCCTTCACCTCCTCATGCTTCACCTCCTCATGCTTCACCTCCTCCTCCTTCACCTCCTCATGCTTCACCTCCTCATGCTTCACCTCCTCCTCCTTCACCTCCTCATGCTTCACCTCCTCATGCTTCACCTTCTCCTCCTTCACCTCCTCATGCTTCACCTCCTCCCCCTTCACCTCCTCATGCTTCACCTCCTCATGCTTCACCTTCTCCTCCTTCACCTCCTCCCCCTTCACCTCCTCATGCTTCACCTCCTCATGCTTCACCTTCTCCTCCTTCACCTCCTCCTCCTTCACCTCCTCCTCCTTCACCTCCTCATGCTTCACCTCCTCATGCTTCACCTTCTCCTCCTTCACCTCCTCATGCTTCACCTCCTCATGCTTCACCTCCTCCTCCTTCACCTCCTCATGCTTCACCTCCTCATGCTTCACCTTCTCCTCCTTCACCTCCTCATGCTTCACCTCCTCATGCTTCACCTCCTCCTCCTTCACCTCCTCATGCTTCACCTCCTCATGCTTCACCTCCTCATGCTTCACCTCCTCCTCATGCTTCACCTCCTCCTCATACTTCACCTCCTCATGCTTCACCTCCTCATGCTTCACCTCCTCATGCTTCACCTCCTCATGCTTCACCTCCTCATGCTTCACCTCCTCATGCTTCACCTCCTCATACTTCACCTCCTCATACTTCACCTCCTCATGCTTCACCTCCTCATGCTTCACCTCCTCATGCTTCACCTCCTCATACTTCACCTCCTCATGCTTCACCTCCTCATGCTTCACCTCCTCATGCTTCACCTCCTCCTCATGCTTCACCTCCTCCTCATACTTCACCTCCTCATACTTCACCTCCTCATGCTTCACCTCCTCATGCTTCACCTCCTCATGCTTCACCTCCTCCTCATGCTTCACCTCCTCCTCATACTTCACCTCCTCATGCTTCACCTCCTCATGCTTCACCTCCTCATGCTTCACCTCCTCATGGTTCACCTCCTCCTCATGCTTCACCTCCTCCTCATGCTTCATCTCCTCCTCATGCTTCACCTCCTCCTCATGCTTCACCTCCTCCTCATGCTTCACCTCCTCCTCATGCTTCACCTCCTCATGCTTCACCTCCTCATGCTTCACCTCCTCATGCTTCACCTCCTCCTCCTTCACCTCCTCCTCCTTCACCTCCTCATGCTTCACCTCCTCATGCTTCACCTCCTCATGCTTCACCTCCTCCCCTACTTCACCTCCTCATGCTTCACCTCCTCATGCTTCACCTCCTCCCCTACTTCACCTCCTCATGCTTCACCTCCTCATGCTTCACCTCCTCCTCCTTCACCTCCTCATGCTTCACCTCCTCCCCTACTTCACCTCCTCATGCTTCACCTCCTCATGCTTCACCTCCTCATGCTTCACCTCCTCATGCTTCACCTCCTCCCCTCCTTCACCTCCTCATACTTCACCTCCTCATGCTTCACCTCCTCCCCTACTTCACCTCCTCATGCTTCACCTCCTCCCCTACTTTACCTCCTCATGCTTCACCTCCTCATGCTTCACCTCCTCATGCTTCACCTCCTCCCCTACTTCACCTCCTCATGCTTCACCTCCTCCCCTACTTCACCTCCTCCACTACTTCACCTCCTCCCCTACTTCACCTCCTCATGCTTCACCTCCTCCCCTACTTCACCTCCTCATGCTTCACCTCCTCATGCTTCACCTCCTCATGCTTCACCTCCTCCCCTACTTTACCTCCTCATGCTTCACCTCCTCCCCTACTTCACCTCCTCATGCTTCACCTCCTCCTCCTTCACCTCCTCATGCTTCACCTCCTCCCCTACTTCACCTCCTCATGCTTCACCTCCTCCTCCTTCACCTCCTCATGCTTCACCTCCTCCCCTACTTCACCTCCTCATGCTTCACCTCCTCCTCCTTCACCTCCTCATGCTTCACCTCCTCCCCTACTTCACCTCCTCATGCTTCACCTCCTCATGCTTCACCTCCTCCCCTACTTCACCTCCTCATGCTTCACCTCCTCCCCTACTTCACCTCCTCATGCTTCACCTCCTCATGCTTCACCTCCTCCCCTACTTCACCTCCTCATGCTTCACCTCCTCATGCTTCACCTCCTCCCCTACTTCACCTCCTCATGCTTCACCTCCTCATGCTTCACCTCCTCATGCTTCACCTCCTCCCCTACTTCACCTCCTCATGCTTCACCTCCTCATGCTTCACCTCCTCCCCTACTTCACCTCCTCATGCTTCACCTCCTCATGCTTCACCTCCTCCCCAACTTCACCTCCTCATGCTTCACCTCCTCCCCTACTTCACCTCCTCATGCTTCACCTCCTCATGCTTCACCTCCTCATGCTTCACCTCCTCCCCTACTTCACCTCCTCATGCTTCACCTCCTCCTCCTCCTTCACCTCCTCATGCTTCACATCCTCCTCCTCCTTCACCTCCTCATGCTTCACCTCCTCCTCCTTCACCTCCTCATGCTTCACCTCCTCCTCCTTCACCTCCTCGTGCTTCACCTCCTCATGCTTCACCTTCTCCTCCTTCACCTCCTCATGCTTCACCTTCTCCTCCTTCACCTTCTCCTCCTTCACCTCCTCCTCCTTCACCTACTCATGCTTCACCTCCTCATGCTTCACCTCCTCCTCCTTCACCTCCTCCTCCTTCACCTCCTCATGCTTCACCTCCTCATGCTTCACCTCCTCATGCTTCACCTCCTCATGCTTCACCTCCTCATGCTTCACCTCCTCCTCCTTCACCTCCTCATGCTTCACCTCCTCCTCCTTCACCTCCTCATGCTTCACCTCCTCCTCCTTCACCTCCTCATGCTTCACCTCCTCCTCCTTCACCTTCTCATGCTTCACCTCCTCATGCTTCACCTTCTCCTCCTTCACCTCCTCATGCTTCACCTTCTCCTCCTTCACCTTCTCCTCCTTCACCTCCTCCTCCTTCACCTCCTCATGCTTCACCTCCTCATGCTTCACCTCCTCCTCCTTCACCTCCTCCTCCTTCACCTCCTCATGCTTCACCTCCTCATGCTTCACCTCCTCATGCTTCACCTCCTCATGCTTCACCTCCTCCTCCTCCTTCACCTCCTCATGCTTCACCTCCTCATGCTTCACCTCCTCCTCCTTCACCTCCTCATGCTTCACCTCCTCCTCCTTCACCTCCTAATGCTTCACCTCCTCATGCTTCACCTCCTCATACTTCACCTCCTCCTCCTTCACCTCCTCCTCCTTCACCTCCTCATGCTTCACCTCCTCATGCTTCACCTCCTCATGCTTCACCTCCTCCCCCTGCTTCACCTCCTCATGCTTCACCTCCTCCTCATGCTTCACCTCCTCATGCTTCACCTCCTCGTGCTTCACCTCCTCCTCCTTCACCTCCTCATGCTTCACCTCCTGATGCTTCACCTCCTCCTCCTTCACCTCCTCATGCTTCACCTCCTCATGCTTCACCTCTTCCTCCTTCACCTCCTCATGCTTCACCTCCTCATGCTTCACCTCCTCCTCCTTCACCTCCTCATGCTTCACCTCCTCATGCTTCACCTCCTCCTCCTTCACCTCCTCATGCTTCACCTCCTCATGCTTCACCTCCTCCTCCTTCACCTCCTCATGCTTCACCTCCTCATGCTTCACCTCCTCCCCCTGCTTCACCTCCTCATGCTTCACCTCCTCCTCATGCTTCACCTTCTCATGCTTCACCTCCTCCTCCTTCACCTCCTCATGCTTCACCTCCTCATGCTTCACCTCCTCCCCCTGCTTCACCTCCTCATGCTTCACCTCCTCATGCTTCACCTCCTCATGCTTCACCTCCTCCTCATGCTTCACCTCCTCATGCTTCACCTCCTCATGCTTCACCTCCTCATGCTTCACCTCCTCATGCTTCACCTCCTCATGCTTCACCTCCTCCTCCTTCACCTCCTCATGCTTCACCTCCTCATGCTTCACCTCCTCCTCCTTCACCTCCTCATGCTTACCTCCTCATGCTTCACCTCCTCCTCCTTCACCTCCTCATGCTTCACCTCCTCATGCTTCACCTCCTCCTCCTTCACCTCCTCATGCTTCACCTCCTCATGCTTCACCTCCTCCTCCTTCACCTCCTCATGCTTCACCTCCTCATGCTTCACCTCCTCCCCCTGCTTCACCTCCTCATGCTTCACCTCCTCCTCATGCTTCACCTCCTCATGCTTCACCTCCTCATGCTTCACCTCCTCATGCTTCACCTCCTCATGCTTCACCTCCTCATGCTTCACCTCCTCATGCTTCACCTCCTCATGCTTCACCTCCTCATGCTTCACCTCCTCATGCTTCACCTCCTCATGCTTCACCTCCTCCTCATGCTTCACCTCCTCATGCTTCACCTCCTCATGCTTCACCTCCTCATGCTTCACCTCCTCATGCTTCACCTCCTCATGCTTCACCTCCTCCTCATGCTTCACCTCCTCATGCTTCACCTCCTCCTCCTTCACCTCCTCCTCCTTCACCTCCTCATGCTTCACCTCCTCCTCATGCTTCACCTCCTCCTCATGCTTCACCTCCTCCTCATGCTTCACCTCCTCATGCTTCACCTCCTCATGCTTCACCTCCTCATGCTTCACCTCCTCATGCTTCACCTCCTTATGCATCACCTCCTCCTCCTTCACCTCCTCATGCTTCACCTCCTCATGCTTCACCTCCTCCTCCTTCACCTCCTCATGCTTCACCTCCTCATGCTTCACCTCCTCCTCCTTCACCTCCTCATGCTTCACCTCCTCATGCTTCACCTCCTCCTCCTTCACCTCCTCATGCTTCACCTCCTCATGCTTCACCTCCTCCTCCTTCACCTCCTCATGCTTCACCTCCTCATGCTTCACCTCATCCCCCTGCTTCACCTCCTCATGCTTCACCTCATCCTCATGCTTCACCTCCTCATGCTTCACCTCCTCATGCTTCACCTCCTCATGCTTCACCTCCTCATGCTTCACCTCCTCATGCTTCACCTCCTCATGCTTCACCTCCTCATGCTTCACCTCCTCATGCTTCACCTCCTCATGCTTCACCTCCTCATGCTTCACCTCCTCATGCTTCACCTCCTCCTCCTTCACCTCCTCATGCTTCACCTCCTCATGCTTCACCTCCTCCCCCTGCTTCACCTCCTCATGCTTCACCTCCTCCTCATGCTTCACCTCCTCATGCTTCACCTCCTCATGCTTCACCTCCTCCTCCTTCACCTCCTCATGCTTCACCTCCTCATGCTTCACCTCCTCATGCTTCACCTCCTCCCCCTGCTTCACCTCCTCATGCTTCACCTCCTCCTCATGCTTCACCTCCTCATGCTTCACCTCCTCATGCTTCACCTCCTCCTCCTTCACCTCCTCATGCTTCACCTCCTCATGCTTCACCTCCTCCTCCTTCACCTCCTCATGCTTCACCTCCTCATGCTTCACCTCCTCCTCCTTCACCTCCTCATGCTTCACCTCCTCATGCTTCACCTCCTCCTCCTTCACATCCTCATGCTTCACCTCCTCATGCTTCACCTCCTCCCCCTGCTTCACCTCCTCCTCATGCTTCACCTCCTCATGCTTCACCTCCTCATGCTTCACCTCCTCATGCTTCTCCTCCTCATGCTTCACCTCCTCATGCTTCACTTCCTCATGCTTCACCTCCTCCTCCTGCTTCACCTCCTCCTCATGCTTCACCTCCTCATGCTTCACCTCCTCATGCTTCACCTCCTCATGCTTCACCTCCTCATGCTTCACCTCCTCATGCTTCACCTCCTCATGCTTCACCTCCTCCTCCTGCTTCACCTCCTCCTCATGCTTCACCTCCTCATGCTTCACCTCCTCCTCATGCTTCACCTCCTCATGCTTCACCTCCTCGTCATGCTTCACCTCCTCCTCATGCTTCACCTCCTCCCCCTGCTTCACCTCCTCCTCATGCTTCACCTCCTCCTCATGCTTCACCTCCTCCCCCTGCTTCACCTCCTCCTCATGCTTCACCTCCTCATGCTTCACCTCCTCATGCTTCACCTCCTCATGCTTCACCTCCTCATGCTTCACCTCCTCCCCCTGCTTCACCTCCTCCTCATGCTCCACCTCCTCATGCTTCACCTCCTCATGCTTCACCTCCTCATGCTTCACCTCCTCATGCTTCACCTCCTCCTCCTTCACCTCCTCATGCTTCACCTCCTCATGCTTCACCTCCTCCCCCTGCTTCACCTCCTCCTCATACTTCACCTCCTCATGCTTCACCTCCTCATGCTTCACCTCCTCATGCTTCACCTCCTCATGCTTCACCTCCTACCCCTGCTTCACCTCCTCCTCATGCTCCACCTCCTCATGCTTCACCTCCTCATGCTTCACCTCCTCATGCTTCACCTCCTCATGCTTCACCTCCTCATGCTTCACCTCCTCCTCCTTCACCTCCTCCTCCTTCACCTCCTCATGCTTCACCTCCTCCTCATGCTTCACCTCCTCCTCATGCTTCACCTCCTCCTCATGCTTCACCTCCTCATGCTTCACCTCCTCATGCTTCACCTCCTCATGCTTCACCTCCTCATGCTTCACCTCCTCATGCTTCACCTCCTCCTCCTTCACCTCCTCATGCTTCACCTCCTCCTCCTTCACCTCCTCATGCTTCACCTCCTCCTCCTTCACCTCCTCATGCTTCACCTCCTCCTCCTTCACCTCCTCATGCTTCACCTCCTCCTCCTTCACCTCCTCATGCTTCACCTCCTCATGCTTCACCTCCTCCTCCTTCACCTCCTCATGCTTCACCTCCTCATGCTTCACCTCCTCCTCCTTCACCTCCTCATGCTTCACCTCCTCCTCCTTTACCTCCTCATGCTTCACCTCCTCATGCTTCACCTCCTCCTCCTTCACCTCCTCATGCTTCACCTCCTCCTCCTTCACCTCCTCATGCTTCACCTCCTCATGCTTCACCTCCTCCTCCTTCACCTCCTCATGCTTCACCTCCTCATGCTTCACCTCCTCCTCCTTCACCTCCTCATGCTTCACCTCCTCATGCTTCACCTCCTCCTCCTTCACCTCCTCATGCTTCACCTCCTCATGCTTCACCTCCTCCTCCTTCACCTCCTCATGCTTCACCTCCTCATGCTTCACCTCCTCCTTCTTCACCTCCTCATGCTTCACCTCCTCCTCCTTCACCTCCTCATGCTTCACCTCCTCCTCCTTCACCTCCTCATGCTTCACCTCCTCATGCTTCACCTCCTCCTCCTTCACCTCCTCATGCTTCACCTCCTCATGCTTCACCTCCTCCTCCTTCACCTCCTCATGCTTCAACTCCTCCTCCTTCACCTCCTCATGCTTCACCTCCTCATGCTTCACCTCCTCCTCCTTCACCTCCTCATGCTTCACCTCCTCATGCTTCACCTCCTCCTCCTTCACCTCCTCATGCTTCACCTCCTCATGCTTCACCTCCTCCTCCTTCACCTCCTCATGCTTCACCTCCTCATGCTTCACCTCCTCCTCCTTCACCTCCTCATGCTTCACCTCCTCATGCTTCACCTCCTCCTCCTTCACCTCCTCATGCTTCACCTCCTCATGCTTCACCTCCTCCCCCTGCTTCACCTCCTCATGCTTCACCTCCTCCTCATGCTTCACCTCCTCATGCTTCACCACCTCCTCATGCTTCACCTCCTCATGCTTCACCTCCTCATGCTTCACCTCCTAATCCTTCACCTCCTCATGCTTCACCTCCTCATGCTTCACCTCCTCCTCCTTCACCTCCTCATGCTTCACCTCCTCATGCTTCACCTCCTCCCCCTGCTTCACCTCCTCATGCTTCACCTCCTCCTCATGCTTCACCTCCTCATGCTTCACCTCCTCATGCTTCACCACCTCCTCATGCTTCACCTCCTCATGCTTCACCTCCTCCCCCTGCTTCACCTCCTCATGCTTCACCTCCTCCTCATGCTTCACCTCCTCATGCTTCACCTCCTCATGCTTCACCACCTCCTCATGCTTCACCTCCTCATGCTTCACCACCTCCTCATGCTTCACCTCCTCATGCTTCACCTCCTCCTCATGCTTCACCTCCTCATGCTTCACCTCCTCATGCTTCACCACCTCCTCATGCTTCACCTCCTCATGCTTCACCTCCTCCTCATGCTTCACCTCCTCTTGCTTCACCTCCTCATGCTTCACCACCTCCTCATGCTTCACCTCCTCATGCTTCACCACCTCCTCATGCTTCACCTCCTCCTCATGCTTCACCTCCTCCTCATGCTTCACCTCCTTATGCTTCACCTCCTCATGCTTCACCTCCTCATGCTTCACCTCCTCCTCATGCTTCACCTCCTCATGCTTCACCTCCTCATGCTTCACCTCCTCATGCTTCACCTCCTCATGCTTCACCTCCTCATGCTTCACCACCTCCTCATGCTTCACCTCCTCATGCTTCACCACCTCCTCATGCTTCACCTCCTCCTCATGCTTCACCTCCTCCTCATGCTTCACCTCCTCATGCTTCACCTCCTCATGCTTCACCTCCTCATGCTTCACCTCCTCATGCTTCACCTCCTCATGCTTCACCTCCTCCTCATGCTTCACCTCCTCATGCTTCACCTCCTCATGCTTCACCACCTCCTTATGCTTCACCTCCTCATGCTTCACCACCTCCTCATGCTTCACCTCCTCATGCTTCACCTCCTCCTCATGCTTCACCTCCTCATGCTTCACCTCCTCATGCTTCACCACCTCCTCATGCTTCACCTCCTCATGCTTCACCTCCTCCTCATGCTTCACCTCCTCATGCTTCACCTCCTCATGCTTCACCACCTCCTCATGCTTCACCTCCTCATGCTTCACCACCTCCTCATGCTTCACCTCCTCCTCATGCTTCACCTCCTCCTCATGCTTCACCTCCTCATGCTTCACCTCCTCATGCTTCACCTCCTCATGCTTCACCTCCTCATGCTTCACCTCCTCCTTCACCTCCTCATGCTTCACCTCCTCATGCTTCACCTCTTCCTCCTTCACCTCCTCATGCTTCACCTCCTCCTCATGCTTCACCTCCTCCTCATGCTTCACCTCCTCATGCTTCACCTCCTCCTCATGCTTCACCTCCTCATGCTTCACCTCCTCCTCATGCTTCACCTCCTCATACTTCACCTCCTCATGCTTCACCTCCTCATGCTTCACCTCCTCCTCATGCTTCACCTCCTCCTCATGCTTCACCTCCTCCTCATACTTCACCTCCTCATGCTTCACCTCCTCATGCTTCACCTCCTCCTCATGCTTCACCTCCTCATGCTTCACCTCCTCATGCTTCACCTCCTCATGCTTCACCTCCTCCTCATGCTTCACCTCCTCATGCTTCACCTCCTCCTCATGCTTCACCTCCTCATGCTTCACCTCCTCATGCTTCACCTCCTCATGCTTCACCTCCTCATGCTTCACCTCCTCATGCTTCACCTCCTCCTCATACTTCACCTCCTCATGCTTCACCTCCTCATGCTTCACCTCCTCCTCATGCTTCACCTCCTCATGCTTCACCTCCTCCTCATGCTTCACCTCCTCATGCTTCACCACCTCCTCATGCTTCACCTCCTCATGCTTCACCTCCTCCTCATGCTTCACCTCCTCCTCATGCTTCACCTCCTCATGCTTCACCTCCTCCTCATGCTTCACCTCCTCATACTTCACCTCCTCATGCTTCACCTCCTCATGCTTCACCTCCTCATGCTTCTCCTCCTCATGCTTCACCTCCTCATGCTTCACTTCCTCATGCTTCACCTCCTCCTCCTGCTTCACCTCCTCCTCATGCTTCACCTCCTCATGCTTCACCTCCTCATGCTTCACCTCCTCATGCTTCACCTCCTCATGCTTCACCTCCTCATGCTTCACCTCCTCATGCTTCACCTCCTCCTCCTGCTTCACCTCCTCCTCATGCTTCACCTCCTCATGCTTCACCTCCTCCTCATGCTTCACCTCCTCATGCTTCACCTCCTCGTCATGCTTCACCTCCTCCTCATGCTTCACCTCCTCCCCCTGCTTCACCTCCTCCTCATGCTTCACCTCCTCCTCATGCTTCACCTCCTCCCCCTGCTTCACCTCCTCCTCATGCTTCACCTCCTCATGCTTCACCTCCTCATGCTTCACCTCCTCATGCTTCACCTCCTCATGCTTCACCTCCTCCCCCTGCTTCACCTCCTCCTCATGCTCCACCTCCTCATGCTTCACCTCCTCATGCTTCACCTCCTCATGCTTCACCTCCTCATGCTTCACCTCCTCCTCCTTCACCTCCTCATGCTTCACCTCCTCATGCTTCACCTCCTCCCCCTGCTTCACCTCCTCCTCATACTTCACCTCCTCATGCTTCACCTCCTCATGCTTCACCTCCTCATGCTTCACCTCCTCATGCTTCACCTCCTACCCCTGCTTCACCTCCTCCTCATGCTCCACCTCCTCATGCTTCACCTCCTCATGCTTCACCTCCTCATGCTTCACCTCCTCATGCTTCACCTCCTCATGCTTCACCTCCTCCTCCTTCACCTCCTCCTCCTTCACCTCCTCATGCTTCACCTCCTCCTCATGCTTCACCTCCTCCTCATGCTTCACCTCCTCCTCATGCTTCACCTCCTCATGCTTCACCTCCTCATGCTTCACCTCCTCATGCTTCACCTCCTCATGCTTCACCTCCTCATGCTTCACCTCCTCCTCCTTCACCTCCTCATGCTTCACCTCCTCCTCCTTCACCTCCTCATGCTTCACCTCCTCCTCCTTCACCTCCTCATGCTTCACCTCCTCCTCCTTCACCTCCTCATGCTTCACCTCCTCCTCCTTCACCTCCTCATGCTTCACCTCCTCATGCTTCACCTCCTCCTCCTTCACCTCCTCATGCTTCACCTCCTCATGCTTCACCTCCTCCTCCTTCACCTCCTCATGCTTCACCTCCTCCTCCTTCACCTCCTCATGCTTCACCTCCTCATGCTTCACCTCCTCCTCCTTCACCTCCTCATGCTTCACCTCCTCCTCCTTCACCTCCTCATGCTTCACCTCCTCATGCTTCACCTCCTCCTCCTTCACCTCCTCATGCTTCACCTCCTCATGCTTCACCTCCTCCTCCTTCACCTCCTCATGCTTCACCTCCTCATGCTTCACCTCCTCCTCCTTCACCTCCTCATGCTTCACCTCCTCATGCTTCACCTCCTCCTCCTTCACCTCCTCATGCTTCACCTCCTCATGCTTCACCTCCTCCTTCTTCACCTCCTCATGCTTCACCTCCTCCTCCTTCACCTCCTCATGCTTCACCTCCTCCTCCTTCACCTCCTCATGCTTCACCTCCTCATGCTTCACCTCCTCCTCCTTCACCTCCTCATGCTTCACCTCCTCATGCTTCACCTCCTCCTCCTTCACCTCCTCATGCTTCAACTCCTCCTCCTTCACCTCCTCATGCTTCACCTCCTCATGCTTCACCTCCTCCTCCTTCACCTCCTCATGCTTCACCTCCTCATGCTTCACCTCCTCCCCCTGCTTCACCTCCTCCTCATACTTCACCTCCTCATGCTTCACCTCCTCATGCTTCACCTCCTCATGCTTCACCTCCTCATGCTTCACCTCCTACCCCTGCTTCACCTCCTCCTCATGCTCCACCTCCTCATGCTTCACCTCCTCATGCTTCACCTCCTCATGCTTCACCTCCTCATGCTTCACCTCCTCATGCTTCACCTCCTCCTCCTTCACCTCCTCCTCCTTCACCTCCTCATGCTTCACCTCCTCCTCATGCTTCACCTCCTCCTCATGCTTCACCTCCTCCTCATGCTTCACCTCCTCATGCTTCACCTCCTCATGCTTCACCTCCTCATGCTTCACCTCCTCATGCTTCACCTCCTCATGCTTCACCTCCTCCTCCTTCACCTCCTCATGCTTCACCTCCTCCTCCTTCACCTCCTCATGCTTCACCTCCTCCTCCTTCACCTCCTCATGCTTCACCTCCTCCTCCTTCACCTCCTCATGCTTCACCTCCTCCTCCTTCACCTCCTCATGCTTCACCTCCTCATGCTTCACCTCCTCCTCCTTCACCTCCTCATGCTTCACCTCCTCATGCTTCACCTCCTCCTCCTTCACCTCCTCATGCTTCACCTCCTCCTCCTTCACCTCCTCATGCTTCACCTCCTCATGCTTCACCTCCTCCTCCTTCACCTCCTCATGCTTCACCTCCTCCTCCTTCACCTCCTCATGCTTCACCTCCTCATGCTTCACCTCCTCCTCCTTCACCTCCTCATGCTTCACCTCCTCATGCTTCACCTCCTCCTCCTTCACCTCCTCATGCTTCACCTCCTCATGCTTCACCTCCTCCTCCTTCACCTCCTCATGCTTCACCTCCTCATGCTTCACCTCCTCCTCCTTCACCTCCTCATGCTTCACCTCCTCATGCTTCACCTCCTCCTTCTTCACCTCCTCATGCTTCACCTCCTCCTCCTTCACCTCCTCATGCTTCACCTCCTCCTCCTTCACCTCCTCATGCTTCACCTCCTCATGCTTCACCTCCTCCTCCTTCACCTCCTCATGCTTCACCTCCTCATGCTTCACCTCCTCCTCCTTCACCTCCTCATGCTTCAACTCCTCCTCCTTCACCTCCTCATGCTTCACCTCCTCATGCTTCACCTCCTCCTCCTTCACCTCCTCATGCTTCACCTCCTCATGCTTCACCTCCTCCTCCTTCACCTCCTCATGCTTCACCTCCTCATGCTTCACCTCCTCCTCCTTCACCTCCTCATGCTTCACCTCCTCATGCTTCACCTCCTCCTCCTTCACCTCCTCATGCTTCACCTCCTCATGCTTCACCTCCTCCTCCTTCACCTCCTCATGCTTCACCTCCTCATGCTTCACCTCCTCCCCCTGCTTCACCTCCTCATGCTTCACCTCCTCCTCATGCTTCACCTCCTCATGCTTCACCACCTCCTCATGCTTCACCTCCTCATGCTTCACCTCCTCATGCTTCACCTCCTAATCCTTCACCTCCTCATGCTTCACCTCCTCATGCTTCACCTCCTCCTCCTTCACCTCCTCATGCTTCACCTCCTCATGCTTCACCTCCTCCCCCTGCTTCACCTCCTCATGCTTCACCTCCTCCTCATGCTTCACCTCCTCATGCTTCACCTCCTCATGCTTCACCACCTCCTCATGCTTCACCTCCTCATGCTTCACCTCCTCCCCCTGCTTCACCTCCTCATGCTTCACCTCCTCCTCATGCTTCACCTCCTCATGCTTCACCTCCTCATGCTTCACCACCTCCTCATGCTTCACCTCCTCATGCTTCACCACCTCCTCATGCTTCACCTCCTCATGCTTCACCTCCTCCTCATGCTTCACCTCCTCATGCTTCACCTCCTCATGCTTCACCACCTCCTCATGCTTCACCTCCTCATGCTTCACCTCCTCCTCATGCTTCACCTCCTCTTGCTTCACCTCCTCATGCTTCACCACCTCCTCATGCTTCACCTCCTCATGCTTCACCACCTCCTCATGCTTCACCTCCTCCTCATGCTTCACCTCCTCCTCATGCTTCACCTCCTTATGCTTCACCTCCTCATGCTTCACCTCCTCATGCTTCACCTCCTCCTCATGCTTCACCTCCTCATGCTTCACCTCCTCATGCTTCACCTCCTCATGCTTCACCTCCTCATGCTTCACCTCCTCATGCTTCACCTCCTCCTCATGCTTCACCTCCTCATGCTTCACCTCCTCATGCTTCACCACCTCCTTATGCTTCACCTCCTCATGCTTCACCACCTCCTCATGCTTCACCTCCTCATGCTTCACCTCCTCCTCATGCTTCACCTCCTCATGCTTCACCTCCTCATGCTTCACCACCTCCTCATGCTTCACCTCCTCATGCTTCACCTCCTCCTCATGCTTCACCTCCTCATGCTTCACCTCCTCATGCTTCACCACCTCCTCATGCTTCACCTCCTCATGCTTCACCACCTCCTCATGCTTCACCTCCTCCTCATGCTTCACCTCCTCCTCATGCTTCACCTCCTCATGCTTCACCTCCTCATGCTTCACCTCCTCATGCTTCACCTCCTCATGCTTCACCTCCTCCTTCACCTCCTCATGCTTCACCTCCTCATGCTTCACCTCTTCCTCCTTCACCTCCTCATGCTTCACCTCCTCCTCATGCTTCACCTCCTCCTCATGCTTCACCTCCTCATGCTTCACCTCCTCCTCATGCTTCACCTCCTCATGCTTCACCTCCTCCTCATGCTTCACCTCCTCATACTTCACCTCCTCATGCTTCACCTCCTCATGCTTCACCTCCTCCTCATGCTTCACCTCCTCCTCATGCTTCACCTCCTCCTCATACTTCACCTCCTCATGCTTCACCTCCTCATGCTTCACCTCCTCCTCATGCTTCACCTCCTCATGCTTCACCTCCTCATGCTTCACCTCCTCATGCTTCACCTCCTCCTCATGCTTCACCTCCTCATGCTTCACCTCCTCCTCATGCTTCACCTCCTCATGCTTCACCTCCTCATGCTTCACCTCCTCATGCTTCACCTCCTCATGCTTCACCTCCTCATGCTTCACCTCCTCCTCATACTTCACCTCCTCATGCTTCACCTCCTCATGCTTCACCTCCTCCTCATGCTTCACCTCCTCATGCTTCACCTCCTCCTCATGCTTCACCTCCTCATGCTTCACCACCTCCTCATGCTTCACCTCCTCATGCTTCACCTCCTCCTCATGCTTCACCTCCTCCTCATGCTTCACCTCCTCATGCTTCACCTCCTCCTCATGCTTCACCTCCTCATACTTCACCTCCTCATGCTTCACCTCCTCATGCTTCACCTCCTCCTCATGCTTCACGTCCTCATGCTTCACGTCCTCATGCTTCACTTCCTCATGCTTCACCTCCTCATGCTTCACCTCCTCCTCATGCTTCACCTCCTCATGCTTCACCTCCTCATGCTTCACCTCCTCCTCATGCTTCACCTCCTCATGCTTCACCTCCTCATGCTTCACCTCCTCCTCATGCTTCACCTCCTCATGCTTCACCTCCTCATGCTTCACCTCCTCCTCATGCTTCACCTCCTCATGCTTCACCTCCTCATGCTTCACCTCCTCCTCATGCTTCACCTCCTCATGCTTCACCTCCTCATGCTTCACCTCCTCCTCCTTCACCTCCTCATGCTTCACCTCCTCATGCTTCACCTCCTCCCCCTGCTTCACCTCCTCATGCTTCACCTCCTCCTCATGCTTCACCTCCTCATGCTTCACCTCCTCATGCTTCACCACCTCCTCATGCTTCACCTCCTCATGCTTCACCTCCTCCCCCTGCTTCACCTCCTCATGCTTCACCTCCTCCTCATGCTTCACCTCCTCATGCTTCACCTCCTCATGCTTCACCACCTCCTCATGCTTCACCTCCTCATGCTTCACCACCTCCTCATGCTTCACCTCCTCATGCTTCACCTCCTCCTCATGCTTCACCTCCTCATGCTTCACCTCCTCATGCTTCACCACCTCCTCATGCTTCACCTCCTCATGCTTCACCTCCTCCTCATGCTTCACCTCCTCTTGCTTCACCTCCTCATGCTTCACCACCTCCTCATGCTTCACCTCCTCATGCTTCACCACCTCCTCATGCTTCACCTCCTCCTCATGCTTCACCTCCTCCTCATGCTTCACCTCCTTATGCTTCACCTCCTCATGCTTCACCTCCTCATGCTTCACCTCCTCCTCATGCTTCACCTCCTCATGCTTCACCTCCTCATGCTTCACCTCCTCATGCTTCACCTCCTCATGCTTCACCTCCTCATGCTTCACCTCCTCCTCATGCTTCACCTCCTCATGCTTCACCTCCTCATGCTTCACCACCTCCTTATGCTTCACCTCCTCATGCTTCACCACCTCCTCATGCTTCACCTCCTCATGCTTCACCTCCTCCTCATGCTTCACCTCCTCATGCTTCACCTCCTCATGCTTCACCACCTCCTCATGCTTCACCTCCTCATGCTTCACCTCCTCCTCATGCTTCACCTCCTCATGCTTCACCTCCTCATGCTTCACCACCTCCTCATGCTTCACCTCCTCATGCTTCACCACCTCCTCATGCTTCACCTCCTCCTCATGCTTCACCTCCTCCTCATGCTTCACCTCCTCATGCTTCACCTCCTCATGCTTCACCTCCTCATGCTTCACCTCCTCATGCTTCACCTCCTCCTTCACCTCCTCATGCTTCACCTCCTCATGCTTCACCTCTTCCTCCTTCACCTCCTCATGCTTCACCTCCTCCTCATGCTTCACCTCCTCCTCATGCTTCACCTCCTCATGCTTCACCTCCTCCTCATGCTTCACCTCCTCATGCTTCACCTCCTCCTCATGCTTCACCTCCTCATACTTCACCTCCTCATGCTTCACCTCCTCATGCTTCACCTCCTCCTCATGCTTCACCTCCTCCTCATGCTTCACCTCCTCCTCATACTTCACCTCCTCATGCTTCACCTCCTCATGCTTCACCTCCTCCTCATGCTTCACCTCCTCATGCTTCACCTCCTCATGCTTCACCTCCTCATGCTTCACCTCCTCCTCATGCTTCACCTCCTCATGCTTCACCTCCTCCTCATGCTTCACCTCCTCATGCTTCACCTCCTCATGCTTCACCTCCTCATGCTTCACCTCCTCATGCTTCACCTCCTCATGCTTCACCTCCTCCTCATACTTCACCTCCTCATGCTTCACCTCCTCATGCTTCACCTCCTCCTCATGCTTCACCTCCTCATGCTTCACCTCCTCCTCATGCTTCACCTCCTCATGCTTCACCACCTCCTCATGCTTCACCTCCTCATGCTTCACCTCCTCCTCATGCTTCACCTCCTCCTCATGCTTCACCTCCTCATGCTTCACCTCCTCCTCATGCTTCACCTCCTCATACTTCACCTCCTCATGCTTCACCTCCTCATGCTTCACCTCCTCCTCATGCTTCACGTCCTCATGCTTCACGTCCTCATGCTTCACTTCCTCATGCTTCACCTCCTCATGCTTCACCTCCTCCTCATGCTTCACCTCCTCATGCTTCACCTCCTCATGCTTCACCTCCTCCTCATGCTTCACCTCCTCATGCTTCACCTCCTCATGCTTCACCTCCTCCTCATGCTTCACCTCCTCATGCTTCACCTCCTCATGCTTCACCTCCTCCTCATGCTTCACCTCCTCATACTTCACCTCCTCCTCATGCTTCACCTCCTCATACTTCACCTCCTCCTCATGCTTCACCTCCTCATGCTTCACCTCCTCATGCTTCACCACCTCCTCATGCTTCACCTCCTCATACTTCACCTCCTCCTCATGCTTCAAATCCTCATACTTCACCTCCTCATACTTCACCTCCTCCTCATGCTTCACCTCCTCATGCTTCACCTCCTCATGCTTCACCTCCTCATGCTTCACCTCCTCATGCTTCACCTCCTCCTCATGCTTCACCACCTCCTCATGCTTCACCTCCTCATACTTCACCTCCTCCTCATGCTTCACCTCCTCATACTTCACCTCCTCATACTTCACCTCCTCCTCATGCTTCACCTCCTCATGCTTCACCTCCTCATACTTCACCTCCTCCTCATGCTTCACCTCCTCATACTTCACCTCCTCCTCATGCTTCACCTCCTCATGCTTCACCTCCTCATGCTTCACCACCTCCTCATGCTTCACCTCCTCATACTTCACCTCCTCCTCATGCTTCACCTCCTCATACTTCACCTCCTCCTCATGCTTCACCTCCTCATGCTTCACCTCCTCATGCTTCACCTCCTCATGCTTCACCTCCTCATGCTTTACCTCCTCCTCATGCTTCACCTTCTCATGCTTCACCTCCTCATGCTTCACCACCTCCTCATGCTTCACCTCCTCATGCTTCACCACCTCCTCATGCTTCACCTCCTCCTCATGCTTCACCTCCTCATGCTTCACCTCCTCATGCTTCACCACCTCCTCATGCTTCACCACCTCCTCATGCTTCACCACCTCCTCATGCTTCACCACCTCCTCATGCTTCACCACCTCCTCATGCTTCACCACCTCCTCATGCTTCACCTCCTCATGCTTCACCTCCTCATGCTTCACCACCTCCTCATGCTTCACCACCTCCTCATGCTTCACCTCCTCATGCTTCACCACCTCCTCATGCTTCACCTCCTCCTCATGCTTCACCTCCTCATGCTTCACCTCCTCATGCTTCACCACCTCCTCATGCTTCACCACCTCCTCATGCTTCACCACCTCCTCATGCTTCACCACCTCCTCATGCTTCACCTCCTCATGCTTCACCACCTCCTCATGCTTCACCTCCTCCTCATGCTTCACCTCCTCCTCATGCTTCACCTCCTCATGCTTCACCTCCTCATGCTTCACCTCCTCATGCTTCACCTCCTCATGCTTCACCTCCTCATGCTTCACCTCCTCATGCTTCACCTCCTCATGCTTCACCACCTCCTCATGCTTCACCACCTCCTCATGCTTCACCTCCTCCTCATGCTTCACCTCCTCATGCTTCACCTCCTCATGCTTCACCACCTCCTCATGCTTCACCACCTCCTCATGCTTCACCACCTCCTCATGCTTCACCACCTCCTCATGCTTCACCACCTCCTCATGCTTCACCACCTCCTCATGCTTCACTTCCTCATGCTTCACCACCTCCTCATGCTTCACCACCTCCTCATGCTTCACCTCCTCCTCATGCTTCACCTCCTCATGCTTCACCTCCTCATGCTTCACCACCTCCTCATGCTTCACCACCTCCTCATGCTTCACCACCTCCTCATGCTTCACCACCTCCTCATGCTTCACCACCTCCTCATGCTTCACCACCTCCTCATGCTTCACCACCTCCTCATGCTTCACCTCCTCCTCATGCTTCACCTCCTCATGCTTCACCTCCTCATGCTTCACCACCTCCTCATGCTTCACCACCTCCTCATGCTTCACCTCCTCCTCATGCTTCACCACCTCCTCATGCTTCACCTCCTCATGCTTCACCACCTCCTCATGCTTCACCTCCTCATACTTCACCTCCTCCTCATGCTTCACCTCATCATACTTCACCTCCTCCTCATGCTTCACCTCCTCATACTTCACCTCCTCCTCATGCTTCACCTCCTCATGCTTCACCACCTCCTCATGCTTCACCACCTCCTCATGCTTCACCACCTCCTCATGCTTCACCACCTCCTCATGTTTCACCACCTCCTCATGCTTCACCACCTCCTCATGCTTCACCACCTCCTCATGCTTCACCTCCTCCTCATGCTTCACCTCCTCATGCTTCACCTCCTCATGCTTCACCTCCTCATGCTTCACCTCCTCATGCTTCACCTCCTCATGCTTCACCTCCTCATACTTCACCTCCTCATGCTTCACCTCCTCATGCTTCACCTCCTCCTCATGCTTCACCTCCTCCTCATGCTTCACCTCCTCATACTTCACCTCCTCCTCATGCTTCACCTCCTCATGCTTCACCTCCTCATACTTCACCTCCTCCTCATGCTTCACCTCCTCATGCTTCACCTCCTCATGCTTCACCTCCTCCTCATACTTCACCACCTCCTCATGCTTCACCTCCTCATGATTCACCACCTCCTCATGCTTCACCACCTCCTCATGCTTCACCTCCTCATACTTCACCACCTCCTCATGCTTCACCTCCTCATGCTTCACCTCCTCATGCTTCACCTCCTCATGCTTCACCTCCTCATGCTTCACCTCCTCATGCTTCACCTCCTCATGCTTCACCACCTCCTCATGCTTCACCACCTCCTCATGCTTCACCACCTCCTCATGCTTCACCACCTCCTCATGCTTCACCACCTCCTCATGCTTCACCACCTTCTCATGCTTCACCACCTCCTCATGCTTCACCTCCTCCTCATGCTTCACCTCCTCATGCTTCACCTCCTCATGCTTCACCACCTCCTCATGCTTCACCACCTCCTCATGCTTCACCTCCTCCTCATGCTTCACCACCTCCTCATGCTTCACCTCCTCATGCTTCACCACCTCCTCATGCTTCACCTCCTCATACTTCACCTCCTCCTCATGCTTCACCTCCTCATACTTCACCTCCTCCTCATGCTTCACCTCCTCATACTTCACCTCCTCCTCATGCTTCACCTCCTCATGCTTCACCACCTCCTCATGCTTCACCACCTCCTCATGCTTCACCATCTCCTCATGCTTCACCACCTCCTCATGCTTCACCACCTCCTCATGCTTCACCACCTCCTCATGCTTCACCACCTCCTCATGCTTCACCTCCTCCTCATGCTTCACCTCCTCATGCTTCACCTCCTCATGCTTCACCTCCTCATGCTTCACCTCCTCATGCTTCACCTCCTCATGCTTCACCTCCTCATGCTTCACCTCCTCATACTTCACCTCCTCATGCTTCACCTCCTCATGCTTCACCTCCTCCTCATGCTTCACCTCCTCATACTTCACCTCCTCCTCATGCTTCACCTCCTCATGCTTCACCTCCTCATACTTCACCTCCTCCTCATGCTTCACCTCCTCATGCTTCACCTCCTCATGCTTCACCTCCTCCTCATACTTCACCACCTCCTCATGCTTCACCTCCTCATGATTCACCACCTCCTCATGCTTCACCACCTCCTCATGCTTCACCTCCTCATACTTCACCTCCTCCTCATGCTTCACCTCCTCATACTTCACCTCCTCCTCATGTTTCACCTCCTCATGCTTCACCTCCTCATGCTTCACCTCCTCATGCTTCACCTCCTCCTCATGCTTCACCTCCTCATGCTTCACCTCCTCATGCTTCACCTCCTCATACTTCACCTCCTCATGCTTCACCTCCTCTTGCTTCACCACCTCCTCATGCTTCACCACCTCCTCATGCTTCACCACCTCCTCATGCTTCACCACCTCCTCATGCTTCACCTCCTCCTCATGCTTCACCACCTCCTCATGCTTCACCACTTCCTCATACTTCACCTCCTCATGCTTCACCTCCTCATGCTTCACCTCCTCATGCTTCACCTCCTCATGCTTCACCTCCTCATGCTTCACCTCCTCATACTTCACCTCCTCATACTTCACCTCCTCATGCTTCACCTCCTCATGCTTCACCACCTCCTCATGCTTCACCACCTCCTCATGCTTCACCTCCTCATGCTTCACCACCTCCTCATGCTTCACCTCCTCATACTTCACCTCCTCCTCATGCTTCACCTCCTCATACTTCACCTCCTCCTCATGCTTCACCTCCTCATGCTTCACCTCCTCATGCTTCACCTCCTCATGCTTCACCTCCTCCTCATGCTTCACCTCCTCATGCTTCACCTCCTCATGCTTCACCTCCTCATACTTCACCTCCTCATGCTTCACCTCCTCATGCTTCACCACCTCCTCATGCTTCACCACCTCCTCATGCTTCACCACCTCCTCATGCTTCACCACCTCCTCATGCTTCACCACCTCCTCATGCTTCACCACCTCCTCATGCTTCACCACCTTCTCATGCTTCACCACCTCCTCATGCTTCACCACCTCCTCATGCTTCACCACCTCCTCATGCTTCACCACCTCCTCATGCTTCACCTCCTCATGCTTCACCTCCTCATGCTTCACCTCCTCATGCTTCACCACCTCCTCATGCTTCACCACCTCCTCATGCTTCACCACCTCCTCATGCTTCACCACCTCCTCATGCTTCACCACCTCCTCATGCTTCACCACCTCCTCATGCTTCACCTCCTCCTCATGCTTCACCTCCTCATGCTTCACCTCCTCATGCTTCACCACCTCCTCATGCTTCACCACCTCCTCATGCTTCACCTCCTCCTCATGCTTCACCACCTCCTCATGCTTCACCTCCTCATGCTTCACCACCTCCTCATGCTTCACCTCCTCATACTTCACCTCCTCCTCATGCTTCACCTCCTCATACTTCACCTCCTCCTCATGCTTCACCTCCTCATGCTTCACCTCCTCATGCTTCACCTCCTCATGCTTCACCTCCTCATGCTTCACCTCCTCCTCATGCTTCACCTCCTCATGCTTCACCTCCTCATACTTCACCTCCTCATGCTTCACCTCCTCATGCTTCACCTCCTCCTCATGCTTCACCTCCTCATACTTCACCTCCTCCTCATGCTTCACCTCCTCATGCTTCACCTCCTCATACTTCACCTCCTCCTCATGCTTCAACTCCTCATGCTTCACCTCCTCATGCTTCACCTCCTCATACTTCACCACCTCCTCATGCTTCACCGCCTCATGCTTTACCACCTCCTCATGCTTCATCTCCTCCTCATGCTTCACCTCCTCATGCTTCACCTCCTCATGCTTCACCACCTCCTCATGCTTCACCTCCTCATACTTCACCTCCTCCTCATGCTTCACCTCCTCATGCTTCACCTCCTCATGCTTCACCTCCTCATGCTTCACCTCCTCATGCTTCACCTCCTCATGCTTCACCACCTCCTCATGCTTCACCTCCTCATACTTCACCTCCTCCTCATGCTTCACCTCCTCATGCTTCACCTCCTCATACTTCACCTCCTCCTCATGCTTCACCTCCTCATGCTTCACCTCCTCCTCATACTTCACCACCTCCTCATGCTTCACCTCCTCATGCTTCACCACCTCCTCATGCTTCACCACCTCCTCATGCTTCACCTCCTCATGCTTCACCACCTCCTCATGCTTCACCTCCTCATGCTTCACCACCTCCTCATACTTCACCTCCTCATACTTCACCACCTCCTCATGCTTCATCTCCTCATGCTTCACCACCTCCTCATGCTTCACCTCCTCATGCTTCACCTCCTCATGCTTCACCTCCTCATGCTTCACCACCTCCTCATGCTTCACCTCCTCATGCTTCACCACCTCCTCATACTTCACCTCCTCCTCATGCTTCACCTCCTCATGCTTCACCTCCTCATACTTCACCTCCTCCTCATGCTTCACCTCCTCATACTTCACCTCCTCCTCATGCTTCACCTCCTCATGCTTCACCTCCTCATGCTTCACCTCCTCATGCTTCACCACCTCCTCATGCTTCACCTCCTCATACTTCACCTCCTCCTCATGCTTCACCTCCTCATGCTTCACCTCCTCATGCTTCACCTCCTCATACTTCACCTCCTCATGCTTCACCTCCTCCTACTTCACCTCCTCATGCTTCACCTCCTCATGCTTCACCTCCTCCTGCTTCACCTCCTCCTGCTTCACCTCCTCCTGCTTCACCTCCTCCTCCTTCACCTCCTCATGCTTCACCTCCTCATGCTTCACCTCCTCCTGCTTCACCTCCTCCTGCTTCACCTCCTCCTCCTTTACCTCCTCCTGCTTCACCTCCTCATACTTCACCTCCTCATGCTTCACCTCCTCATGCTTCACCTCCTCCTCCTTCACCTCCTCCTGCTTCACCTCCTCATACTTCACCTCCTCATGCTTCACCTCCTCCTCCTTCACCTCCTCCTCCTTCACCTCCTCATGCTTCACCTCCTCATGCTTCACCTCCTCCTCATGCTTCACCTCCTCCTCATGCTTCACCTCCTCATGCTTCACCTCCTCATGCTTCACCTCCTCATGCTTCACCTCCTCATGCTTCACCTCCTCCTCCTTCACCTCCTCATGCTTCACCTCCTCATGCTTCACCTCCTCCTCCTTCACCTCCTCATGCTTCACCTCCTCCTCATGCTTCACCTCCTCCTCATGCTTCACCTCCTCATGCTTCAGCTCCTCCTCATGCTTCACCTCCTCATGCTTCACCTCCTCCTCATGCTTCACCTCCTCATACTTCACCTCCTCATGCTTCACCTCCTCATGCTTCACCTCCTCCTCATGCTTCACCTCCTCCTCATGCTTCACCTCCTCCTCATACTTCACCTTCTCATGCTTCACCTCCTCATGCTTCACCTCCTCCTCATGCTTCACCTCCTCATGCTTCACCTCCTCATGCTTCACCTCCTCATGCTTCACCTCCTCCTCATGCTTCACCTCCTCATGCTTCACCTCCTCCTCATGCTTCACCTCCTCATGCTTCACCTCCTCATGCTTCACCTCCTCATGCTTCACCTCCTCATGTTTCACGTCCTCATGCTTCACCTCCTCCTCATACTTCACCTCCTCATGCTTCACCTCCTCATGCTTCACCTCCTCCTCATGCTTCACCTCCTCATGCTTCACCTCCTCCTCATGCTTCACCTCCTTATGCTTCACCACCTCCTCATGCTTCACCTCCTCATGCTTCACCTCCTCCTCATGCTTCACCTCCTCCTCATGCTTCACCTCCTCATACTTCACCTCCTCATGCTTCACCTCCTCATGCTTCACCTCCTCCTCATGCTTCACCTCCTCATGCTTCACCTCCTCATGCTTCACCTCCTCATGCTTCACCTCCTCATGCTTCACCTCCTCCTCATGCTTCACCTCCTCATGCTTCACCTCCTCATGCTTCACCTCCTCCTCATGCTTCACCTCCTCATGCTTCACCTCCTCATGCTTCACCTCCTCATGCTTCACCTCCTCCTCATGCTTCACCTCCTCATACTTCACCTCCTCCTCATGCTTCACCTCCTCATACTTCACCTCCTCCTCATGCTTCACCTCCTCATGCTTCACCTCCTCATGCTTCACCTCCTCCTCATGCTTCACCTCCTCATGCTTCACCTCCTCATGCTTCACCTCCTCCTCATGCTTCACCTCCTCATACTTCACCTCCTCCTCATGCTTCACCTCCTCATACTTCACCTCCTCCTCATGCTTCACCTCCTCATGCTTCACCTCCTCATGCTTCACCACCTCCTCATGCTTCACCTCCTCATACTTCACCTCCTCCTCATGCTTCAAATCCTCATACTTCACCTCCTCATACTTCACCTCCTCCTCATGCTTCACCTCCTCATGCTTCACCTCCTCATGCTTCACCTCCTCATGCTTCACCTCCTCATGCTTCACCTCCTCCTCATGCTTCACCACCTCCTCATGCTTCACCTCCTCATACTTCACCTCCTCCTCCATGCTTCACCTCCTCATACTTCACCTCCTCATACTTCACCTCCTCCTCATGCTTCACCTCCTCATGCTTCACCTCCTCATACTTCACCTCCTCCTCATGCTTCACCTCCTCATACTTCACCTCCTCCTCATGCTTCACCTCCTCATGCTTCACCTCCTCATGCTTCACCACCTCCTCATGCTTCACCTCCTCATACTTCACCTCCTCCTCATGCTTCACCTCCTCATACTTCACCTCCTCCTCATGCTTCACCTCCTCATGCTTCACCTCCTCATGCTTCACCTCCTCATGCTTCACCTCCTCATGCTTCACCTCCTCATGCTTCACCTCCTCCTCATGCTTCACCTCCTCATGCTTCACCTCCTCATACTTCACCTCCTCCTCATGCTTCACCTCCTCATGCTTCACCTCCTCATGCTTCACCACCTCCTCATGCTTCACCTCCTCATGCTTCACCACCTCCTCATGCTTCACCTCCTCCTCATGCTTCACCTCCTCATGCTTCACCTCCTCATGCTTCACCTCCTCCTCCTTCACCTCCTCATGCTTCACCTCCTCATACTTCACCTCCTCATGCTTCACCTCCTCCTCCTTCACCTCCTCCTCCTTCACCTCCTCATGCTTCACCTCCTCATGCTTCACCTCCTCCTCATGCTTCACCTCCTCCTCATGCTTCACCTCCTCATGCTTCACCTCCTCATGCTTCACCTCCTCATGCTTCACCTCCTCATGCTTCACCTCCTCCTCCTTCACCTCCTCATGCTTCACCTCCTCATGCTTCACCTCCTCCTCCTTCACCTCCTCATGCTTCACCTCCTCCTCATGCTTCACCTCCTCCTCATGCTTCACCTCCTCATGCTTCAGCTCCTCCTCATGCTTCACCTCCTCATGCTTCACCTCCTCCTCATGCTTCACCTCCTCATACTTCACCTCCTCATGCTTCACCTCCTCATGCTTCACCTCCTCCTCATGCTTCACCTCCTCCTCATGCTTCACCTCCTCCTCATACTTCACCTTCTCATGCTTCACCTCCTCATGCTTCACCTCCTCCTCATGCTTCACCTCCTCATGCTTCACCTCCTCATGCTTCACCTCCTCATGCTTCACCTCCTCCTCATGCTTCACCTCCTCATGCTTCACCTCCTCCTCATGCTTCACCTCCTCATGCTTCACCTCCTCATGCTTCACCTCCTCATGCTTCACCTCCTCATGTTTCACGTCCTCATGCTTCACCTCCTCCTCATACTTCACCTCCTCATGCTTCACCTCCTCATGCTTCACCTCCTCCTCATGCTTCACCTCCTCATGCTTCACCTCCTCCTCATGCTTCACCTCCTTATGCTTCACCACCTCCTCATGCTTCACCTCCTCATGCTTCACCTCCTCCTCATGCTTCACCTCCTCCTCATGCTTCACCTCCTCATACTTCACCTCCTCATGCTTCACCTCCTCATGCTTCACCTCCTCCTCATGCTTCACCTCCTCATGCTTCACCTCCTCATGCTTCACCTCCTCATGCTTCACCTCCTCATGCTTCACCTCCTCCTCATGCTTCACCTCCTCATGCTTCACCTCCTCATGCTTCACCTCCTCCTCATGCTTCACCTCCTCATGCTTCACCTCCTCATGCTTCACCTCCTCCTCATGCTTCACCTCCTCATACTTCACCTCCTCCTCATGCTTCACCTCCTCATACTTCACCTCCTCCTCATGCTTCACCTCCTCATGCTTCACCTCCTCATGCTTCACCTCCTCCTCATGCTTCACCTCCTCATGCTTCACCTCCTCATGCTTCACCTCCTCCTCATGCTTCACCTCCTCATACTTCACCTCCTCCTCATGCTTCACCTCCTCATACTTCACCTCCTCCTCATGCTTCACCTCCTCATGCTTCACCTCCTCATGCTTCACCACCTCCTCATGCTTCACCTCCTCATACTTCACCTCCTCCTCATGCTTCAAATCCTCATACTTCACCTCCTCATACTTCACCTCCTCCTCATGCTTCACCTCCTCATGCTTCACCTCCTCATGCTTCACCTCCTCATGCTTCACCTCCTCATGCTTCACCTCCTCCTCATGCTTCACCACCTCCTCATGCTTCACCTCCTCATACTTCACCTCCTCCTCCATGCTTCACCTCCTCATACTTCACCTCCTCATACTTCACCTCCTCCTCATGCTTCACCTCCTCATGCTTCACCTCCTCATACTTCACCTCCTCCTCATGCTTCACCTCCTCATACTTCACCTCCTCCTCATGCTTCACCTCCTCATGCTTCACCTCCTCATGCTTCACCACCTCCTCATGCTTCACCTCCTCATACTTCACCTCCTCCTCATGCTTCACCTCCTCATACTTCACCTCCTCCTCATGCTTCACCTCCTCATGCTTCACCTCCTCATGCTTCACCTCCTCATGCTTCACCTCCTCATGCTTCACCTCCTCATGCTTCACCTCCTCCTCATGCTTCACCTCCTCATGCTTCACCTCCTCATACTTCACCTCCTCCTCATGCTTCACCTCCTCATGCTTCACCTCCTCATGCTTCACCACCTCCTCATGCTTCACCTCCTCATGCTTCACCACCTCCTCATGCTTCACCTCCTCCTCATGCTTCACCTCCTCATGCTTCACCTCCTCATGCTTCACCACCTCCTCATGCTTCACCACCTCCTCATGCTTCACCACCTCCTCATGCTTCACCACCTCCTCATGCTTCACCACCTCCTCATGCTTCACCACCTCCTCATGCTTCACCTCCTCATGCTTCACCTCCTCATGCTTCACCACCTCCTCATGCTTCACCACCTCCTCATGCTTCACCTCCTCATGCTTCACCACCTCCTTATGCTTCACCTCCTCCTCATGCTTCACCTCCTCATGCTTCACCTCCTCATGCTTCACCACCTCCTCATGCTTCACCACCTCCTCATGCTTCACCACCTCCTCATGCTTCACCACCTCCTCATGCTTCACCTCCTCATGCTTCACCACCTCCTCATGCTTCACCTCCTCATGCTTCACCTCCTCATGCTTCACCACCTCCTCATGCTTCACCACCTCCTCATGCTTCACCACCTCCTCATGCTTCACCACCTCCTCATGCTTCACCTCCTCCTCATGCTTCACCTCCTCATGCTTCACCTCCTCATGCTTCACCACCTCCTCATGCTTCACCTCCTCCTCATGCTTCACCTCCTCATGCTTCACCACCTCCTCATGCTTCACCTCCTCCTCATGCTTCACCTCCTCCTCATGCTTCACCTCCTCATGCTTCACCTCCTCATGCTTCACCTCCTCATGCTTCACCTCCTCATGCTTCACCTCCTCATGCTTCACCTCCTCATGCTTCACCTCCTCATGCTTTACCACCTCCTCATGCTTCACCACCTCCTCATGCTTCACCTCCTCCTCATGCTTCACCTCCTCATGCTTCACCTCCTCATGCTTCACCACCTCCTCATGCTTCACCACCTCCTCATGCTTCACCACCTCCTCATGCTTCACCACCTCCTCATGCTTCACCACCTCCTCATGCTTCACCACCTCCTCATGCTTCACCTCCTCATGCTTCACCACCTCCTCATGCTTCACCACCTCCTCATGCTTCACCTGCTCCTCATGCTTCACCTCCTCATGCTTCACCTCCTCATGCTTCACCACCTCCTCATGCTTCACCACCTCCTCATGCTTCACCACCTCCTCATGCTTCACCACCTCCTCATGCTTCACCTCCTCCTGCTTCACCTCCTCCTGCTTCACCTCCTCCTGCTTCACCTCCTCCTCCTTCACCTCCTCATGCTTCACCTCCTCATGCTTCACCTCCTCCTGCTTCACCTCCTCCTGCTTCACCTCCTCCTCCTTTACCTCCTCCTGCTTCACCTCCTCATACTTCACCTCCTCATGCTTCACCTCCTCATGCTTCACCTCCTCCTCCTTCACCTCCTCCTGCTTCACCTCCTCATACTTCACCTCCTCATGCTTCACCTCCTCCTCCTTCACCTCCTCCTCCTTCACCTCCTCATGCTTCACCTCCTCATGCTTCACCTCCTCCTCATGCTTCACCTCCTCCTCATGCTTCACCTCCTCATGCTTCACCTCCTCATGCTTCACCTCCTCATGCTTCACCTCCTCATGCTTCACCTCCTCCTCCTTCACCTCCTCATGCTTCACCTCCTCATGCTTCACCTCCTCCTCCTTCACCTCCTCATGCTTCACCTCCTCCTCATGCTTCACCTCCTCCTCATGCTTCACCTCCTCATGCTTCAGCTCCTCCTCATGCTTCACCTCCTCATGCTTCACCTCCTCCTCATGCTTCACCTCCTCATACTTCACCTCCTCATGCTTCACCTCCTCATGCTTCACCTCCTCCTCATGCTTCACCTCCTCCTCATGCTTCACCTCCTCCTCATACTTCACCTTCTCATGCTTCACCTCCTCATGCTTCACCTCCTCCTCATGCTTCACCTCCTCATGCTTCACCTCCTCATGCTTCACCTCCTCATGCTTCACCTCCTCCTCATGCTTCACCTCCTCATGCTTCACCTCCTCCTCATGCTTCACCTCCTCATGCTTCACCTCCTCATGCTTCACCTCCTCATGCTTCACCTCCTCATGTTTCACGTCCTCATGCTTCACCTCCTCCTCATACTTCACCTCCTCATGCTTCACCTCCTCATGCTTCACCTCCTCCTCATGCTTCACCTCCTCATGCTTCACCTCCTCCTCATGCTTCACCTCCTTATGCTTCACCACCTCCTCATGCTTCACCTCCTCATGCTTCACCTCCTCCTCATGCTTCACCTCCTCCTCATGCTTCACCTCCTCATACTTCACCTCCTCATGCTTCACCTCCTCATGCTTCACCTCCTCCTCATGCTTCACCTCCTCATGCTTCACCTCCTCATGCTTCACCTCCTCATGCTTCACCTCCTCATGCTTCACCTCCTCCTCATGCTTCACCTCCTCATGCTTCACCTCCTCATGCTTCACCTCCTCCTCATGCTTCACCTCCTCATGCTTCACCTCCTCATGCTTCACCTCCTCATGCTTCACCTCCTCCTCATGCTTCACCTCCTCATACTTCACCTCCTCCTCATGCTTCACCTCCTCATACTTCACCTCCTCCTCATGCTTCACCTCCTCATGCTTCACCTCCTCATGCTTCACCTCCTCCTCATGCTTCACCTCCTCATGCTTCACCTCCTCATGCTTCACCTCCTCCTCATGCTTCACCTCCTCATACTTCACCTCCTCCTCATGCTTCACCTCCTCATACTTCACCTCCTCCTCATGCTTCACCTCCTCATGCTTCACCTCCTCATGCTTCACCACCTCCTCATGCTTCACCTCCTCATACTTCACCTCCTCCTCATGCTTCAAATCCTCATACTTCACCTCCTCATACTTCACCTCCTCCTCATGCTTCACCTCCTCATGCTTCACCTCCTCATGCTTCACCTCCTCATGCTTCACCTCCTCATGCTTCACCTCCTCCTCATGCTTCACCACCTCCTCATGCTTCACCTCCTCATACTTCACCTCCTCCTCCATGCTTCACCTCCTCATACTTCACCTCCTCATACTTCACCTCCTCCTCATGCTTCACCTCCTCATGCTTCACCTCCTCATACTTCACCTCCTCCTCATGCTTCACCTCCTCATACTTCACCTCCTCCTCATGCTTCACCTCCTCATGCTTCACCTCCTCATGCTTCACCACCTCCTCATGCTTCACCTCCTCATACTTCACCTCCTCCTCATGCTTCACCTCCTCATACTTCACCTCCTCCTCATGCTTCACCTCCTCATGCTTCACCTCCTCATGCTTCACCTCCTCATGCTTCACCTCCTCATGCTTCACCTCCTCATGCTTCACCTCCTCCTCATGCTTCACCTCCTCATGCTTCACCTCCTCATACTTCACCTCCTCCTCATGCTTCACCTCCTCATGCTTCACCTCCTCATGCTTCACCACCTCCTCATGCTTCACCTCCTCATGCTTCACCACCTCCTCATGCTTCACCTCCTCCTCATGCTTCACCTCCTCATGCTTCACCTCCTCATGCTTCACCTCCTCCTCCTTCACCTCCTCATGCTTCACCTCCTCATACTTCACCTCCTCATGCTTCACCTCCTCCTCCTTCACCTCCTCCTCCTTCACCTCCTCATGCTTCACCTCCTCATGCTTCACCTCCTCCTCATGCTTCACCTCCTCCTCATGCTTCACCTCCTCATGCTTCACCTCCTCATGCTTCACCTCCTCATGCTTCACCTCCTCATGCTTCACCTCCTCCTCCTTCACCTCCTCATGCTTCACCTCCTCATGCTTCACCTCCTCCTCCTTCACCTCCTCATGCTTCACCTCCTCCTCATGCTTCACCTCCTCCTCATGCTTCACCTCCTCATGCTTCAGCTCCTCCTCATGCTTCACCTCCTCATGCTTCACCTCCTCCTCATGCTTCACCTCCTCATACTTCACCTCCTCATGCTTCACCTCCTCATGCTTCACCTCCTCCTCATGCTTCACCTCCTCCTCATGCTTCACCTCCTCCTCATACTTCACCTTCTCATGCTTCACCTCCTCATGCTTCACCTCCTCCTCATGCTTCACCTCCTCATGCTTCACCTCCTCATGCTTCACCTCCTCATGCTTCACCTCCTCCTCATGCTTCACCTCCTCATGCTTCACCTCCTCCTCATGCTTCACCTCCTCATGCTTTACCTCCTCATGCTTCACCTCCTCATGCTTCACCTCCTCATGTTTCACGTCCTCATGCTTCACCTCCTCCTCATACTTCACCTCCTCATGCTTCACCTCCTCATGCTTCACCTCCTCCTCATGCTTCACCTCCTCATGCTTCACCTCCTCCTCATGCTTCACCTCCTTATGCTTCACCACCTCCTCATGCTTCACCTCCTCATGCTTCACCTCCTCCTCATGCTTCACCTCCTCCTCATGCTTCACCTCCTCATACTTCACCTCCTCATGCTTCACCTCCTCATGCTTCACCTCCTCCTCATGCTTCACCTCCTCATGCTTCACCTCCTCATGCTTCACCTCCTCATGCTTCACCTCCTCATGCTTCACCTCCTCCTCATGCTTCACCTCCTCATGCTTCACCTCCTCATGCTTCACCTCCTCCTCATGCTTCACCTCCTCATGCTTCACCTCCTCATGCTTCACCTCCTCCTCATGCTTCACCTCCTCATACTTCACCTCCTCCTCATGCTTCACCTCCTCATACTTCACCTCCTCCTCATGCTTCACCTCCTCATGCTTCACCTCCTCATGCTTCACCTCCTCCTCATGCTTCACCTCCTCATGCTTCACCTCCTCATGCTTCACCTCCTCCTCATGCTTCACCTCCTCATACTTCACCTCCTCCTCATGCTTCACCTCCTCATACTTCACCTCCTCCTCATGCTTCACCTCCTCATGCTTCACCTCCTCATGCTTCACCACCTCCTCATGCTTCACCTCCTCATACTTCACCTCCTCCTCATGCTTCAAATCCTCATACTTCACCTCCTCATACTTCACCTCCTCCTCATGCTTCACCTCCTCATGCTTCACCTCCTCATGCTTCACCTCCTCATGCTTCACCTCCTCATGCTTCACCTCCTCCTCATGCTTCACCACCTCCTCATGCTTCACCTCCTCATACTTCACCTCCTCCTCCATGCTTCACCTCCTCATACTTCACCTCCTCATACTTCACCTCCTCCTCATGCTTCACCTCCTCATGCTTCACCTCCTCATACTTCACCTCCTCCTCATGCTTCACCTCCTCATACTTCACCTCCTCCTCATGCTTCACCTCCTCATGCTTCACCTCCTCATGCTTCACCACCTCCTCATGCTTCACCTCCTCATACTTCACCTCCTCCTCATGCTTCACCTCCTCATACTTCACCTCCTCCTCATGCTTCACCTCCTCATGCTTCACCTCCTCATGCTTCACCTCCTCATGCTTCACCTCCTCATGCTTCACCTCCTCATGCTTCACCTCCTCCTCATGCTTCACCTCCTCATGCTTCACCTCCTCATACTTCACCTCCTCCTCATGCTTCACCTCCTCATGCTTCACCTCCTCATGCTTCACCACCTCCTCATGCTTCACCTCCTCATGCTTCACCACCTCCTCATGCTTCACCTCCTCCTCATGCTTCACCTCCTCATGCTTCACCTCCTCATGCTTCACCACCTCCTCATGCTTCACCACCTCCTCATGCTTCACCACCTCCTCATGCTTCACCACCTCCTCATGCTTCACCACCTCCTCATGCTTCACCACCTCCTCATGCTTCACCTCCTCATGCTTCACCTCCTCATGCTTCACCACCTCCTCATGCTTCACCACCTCCTCATGCTTCACCTCCTCATGCTTCACCACCTCCTCATGCTTCACCTCCTCCTCATGCTTCACCTCCTCATGCTTCACCTCCTCATGCTTCACCACCTCCTCATGCTTCACCACCTCCTCATGCTTCACCACCTCCTCATGCTTCACCACCTCCTCATGCTTCACCTCCTCATGCTTCACCACCTCCTCATGCTTCACCTCCTCATGCTTCACCTCCTCATGCTTCACCACCTCCTCATGCTTCACCACCTCCTCATGCTTCACCACCTCCTCATGCTTCACCACCTCCTCATGCTTCACCTCCTCCTCATGCTTCACCTCCTCATGCTTCACCTCCTCATGCTTCACCACCTCCTCATGCTTCACCTCCTCCTCATGCTTCACCTCCTCATGCTTCACCACCTCCTCATGCTTCACCTCCTCCTCATGCTTCACCTCCTCCTCATGCTTCACCTCCTCATGCTTCACCTCCTCATGCTTCACCTCCTCATGCTTCACCTCCTCATGCTTCACCTCCTCATGCTTCACCTCCTCATGCTTCACCTCCTCATGCTTTACCACCTCCTCATGCTTCACCACCTCCTCATGCTTCACCTCCTCCTCATGCTTCACCTCCTCATGCTTCACCTCCTCATGCTTCACCACCTCCTCATGCTTCACCACCTCCTCATGCTTCACCACCTCCTCATGCTTCACCACCTCCTCATGCTTCACCACCTCCTCATGCTTCACCACCTCCTCATGCTTCACCTCCTCATGCTTCACCACCTCCTCATGCTTCACCACCTCCTCATGCTTCACCTGCTCCTCATGCTTCACCTCCTCATGCTTCACCTCCTCATGCTTCACCACCTCCTCATGCTTCACCACCTCCTCATGCTTCACCACCTCCTCATGCTTCACCACCTCCTCATGCTTCACCACCTCCTCATGCTTCACCACCTCCTCATGCTTCACCACCTCCTCATGCTTCACCTCCTCCTCATGCTTCACCTCCTCATGCTTCACCTCCTCATGCTTCACCACCTCCTCATGCTTCACCACCTCCTCATGCTTCACCTCCTCCTCATGCTTCACCACCTCCTCATGCTTCACCTCCTCATGCTTCACCACCTCCTCATGCTTCACCTCCTCATACTTCACCTCCTCCTCATGCTTCACCTCCTCATACTTCACCTCCTCCTCATGCTTCACCTCCTCATACTTCACCTCCTCCTCATGCTTCACCTCCTCATGCTTCACCACCTCCTCATGCTTCACCACCTCCTCATGCTTCACCACCTCCTCATGCTTCACCACCTCCTCATGCTTCACCACCTCCTCATGCTTCACCACCTCCTCATGCTTCACCACCTCCTCATGCTTCACCTCCTCCTCATGCTTCACCTCCTCATGCTTCACCTCCTCATGCTTCACCTCCTCATGCTTCACCTCCTCATGCTTCACCTCCTCCTCATGCTTCACCTCCTCATGCTTCACCTCCTCATACTTCACCTCCTCATGCTTCACCTCCTCATGCTTCACCTCCTCCTCATGCTTCACCTCCTCCTCATACTTCACCTCCTCATACTTCACCTCCTCCTCATGCTTCACCTCCTCATGCTTCACCTCCTCATACTTCACCTCCTCCTCATGCTTCACCTCCTCATGCTTCACCTCCTCATGCTTCACCTCCTCCTCATACTTCACCACCTCCTCATGCTTCACCTCCTCATGCTTCACCACCTCCTCATGCTTCACCACCTCCTCATGCTTCACCTCCTCATACTTCACCTCCTCCTCATGCTTCACCTCCTCATACTTCACCTCCTCCTCATGCTTCACCTCCTCATGCTTCACCTCCTCATGCTTCACCTCCTCATGCTTCACCACCTCCTCATGCTTCACCTCCTCATACTTCACCTCCTCCTCATGCTTCACCTCCTCATACTTCTCCTCCTCCTCATGCTTCACCTCCTCATGCTTCACCTCCTCATGCTTCACCTCCTCATGCTTCACCTCCTCCTCATGCTTCACCTCCTCATGCTTCACCTCCTCATGCTTCACCTCCTCATACTTCACCTCCTCATGCTTCACCTCCTCATGCTTCACCACCTCCTCATGCTTCACCACCTCCTCATGCTTCACCACCTCCTCATGCTTCACCACCTCCTCATGCTTCACCACCTCCTCATGCTTCACCTCCTCCTCATGCTTCACCACCTACTCATGCTTCACCACCTCCTCATACTTCACCTCCTCATGCTTCACCTCCTCATGATTCACCTCCTCATGCTTCACCTCCTCATGCTTCACCTCCTCATGCTTCACCTCCTCATACTTCACCTCCTCATACTTCACCTCCTCATGCTTCACCTCCTCATGCTTCACCACCTCCTCATGCTTCACCACCTCCTCATGCTTCACCTCCTCATGCTTCACCACCTCCTCATGCTTCACCTCCTCATACTTCACCTCCTCCTCATGCTTCACCTCCTCATACTTCACCTCCTCCTCATGCTTCACCTCCTCATGCTTCACCTCCTCATGCTTCACCTCCTCATGCTTCACCTCCTCCTCATGCTTCACCTCCTCATGCTTCACCTCCTCATGCTTCACCTCCTCATACTTCACCTCCTCATGCTTCACCTCCTCATGCTTCACCACCTCCTCATGCTTCACCACCTCCTCATGCTTCACCACCTCCTCATGCTTCACCACCTCCTCATGCTTCACCACCTCCTCATACTTCACCACCTCCTCATGCTTCACCACCTTCTCATGCTTCACCACCTCCTCATGCTTCACCACCTCCTCATGCTTCACCACCTCCTCATGCTTCACCAACTCCTCATGCTTCACCTCCTCATGCTTCACCTCCTCATGCTTCACCTCCTCATGCTTCACTTCCTCATGCTTCACCACCTCCTCATGCTTCTCCACCTCCTCATGCTTCACCACCTCCTCATGCTTCACCACCTCCTCATGCTTCACCACCTCCTCATGCTTCACCACCTCCTCATGCTTCACCACCTCCTCATGCTTCACCTCCTCCTCATGCTTCACCTCCTCATGCTTCACCTCCTCATGCTTCACCACCTCCTCATGCTTCACCACCTCCTCATGCTTCACCTCCTCCTCATGCTTCACCACCTCCTCATGCTTCACCTCCTCATGCTTCACCACCTCCTCATGCTTCACCTCCTCATACTTCACCTCCTCCTCATGCTTCACCTCCTCATACTTCACCTCCTCCTAATGCTTCACCTCCTCATGCTTCACCTCCTCATGCTTCACCTCCTCATGCTTCACCTCCTCATGCTTCACCTCCTCATGCTTCACCTCCTCCTCATGCTTCACCTCCTCATGCTTCACCTCCTCATGCTTCACCTCCTCATGCTTCACCTCCTCATGCTTCACCTCCTCATGCTTCACCTCCTCATGCTTCACCTCCTCCTCATGCTTCACCTCCTCATGCTTCACCTCCTCATACTTCACCTCCTCCAACTTCACCTCCTCATGCTTCACCTCCTCATGCTTCACCTCCTCCTGCTTCACCTCCTCCTGCTTCACCTCCTCCTGCTTCACCTCCTCCTCCTTCACCTCCTCATGCTTCACCTCCTCATGCTTCACCTCCTCCTGCTTCACCTCCTCCTGCTTCACCTCCTCCTCCTTTACCTCCTCCTGCTTCACCTCCTCATACTTCACCTCCTCATGCTTCACCTCCTCATGCTTCACCTCCTCCTCCTTCACCTCCTCCTGCTTCACCTCCTCATACTTCACCTCCTCATGCTTCACCTCCTCCTCCTTCACCTCCTCCTCCTTCACCTCCTCATGCTTCACCTCCTCATGCTTCACCTCCTCCTCATGCTTCACCTCCTCCTCATGCTTCACCTCCTCATGCTTCACCTCCTCATGCTTCACCTCCTCATGCTTCACCTCCTCATGCTTCACCTCCTCCTCCTTCACCTCCTCATGCTTCACCTCCTCATGCTTCACCTCCTCCTCCTTCACCTCCTCATGCTTCACCTCCTCCTCATGCTTCACCTCCTCCTCATGCTTCACCTCCTCATGCTTCAGCTCCTCCTCATGCTTCACCTCCTCATGCTTCACCTCCTCCTCATGCTTCACCTCCTCATACTTCACCTCCTCATGCTTCACCTCCTCATGCTTCACCTCCTCCTCATGCTTCACCTCCTCCTCATGCTTCACCTCCTCCTCATACTTCACCTTCTCATGCTTCACCTCCTCATGCTTCACCTCCTCCTCATGCTTCACCTCCTCATGCTTCACCTCCTCATGCTTCACCTCCTCATGCTTCACCTCCTCCTCATGCTTCACCTCCTCATGCTTCACCTCCTCCTCATGCTTCACCTCCTCATGCTTCACCTCCTCATGCTTCACCTCCTCATGCTTCACCTCCTCATGTTTCACGTCCTCATGCTTCACCTCCTCCTCATACTTCACCTCCTCATGCTTCACCTCCTCATGCTTCACCTCCTCCTCATGCTTCACCTCCTCATGCTTCACCTCCTCCTCATGCTTCACCTCCTTATGCTTCACCACCTCCTCATGCTTCACCTCCTCATGCTTCACCTCCTCCTCATGCTTCACCTCCTCCTCATGCTTCACCTCCTCATGCTTCACCTCCTCCTCATGCTTCACCTCCTCATACTTCACCTCCTCATGCTTCACCTCCTCATGCTTCACCTCCTCCTCATGCTTCACCTCCTCATGCTTCACCTCCTCATGCTTCACCTCCTCATGCTTCACCTCCTCATGCTTCACCTCCTCCTCATGCTTCACCTCCTCATGCTTCACCTCCTCATGCTTCACCTCCTCCTCATGCTTCACCTCCTCATGCTTCACCTCCTCATGCTTCACCTCCTCCTCATGCTTCACCTCCTCATACTTCACCTCCTCCTCATGCTTCACCTCCTCATACTTCACCTCCTCCTCATGCTTCACCTCCTCATGCTTCACCTCCTCATGCTTCACCTCCTCCTCATGCTTCACCTCCTCATGCTTCACCTCCTCATGCTTCAACTCCTCCTCATGCTTCACCTCCTCATACTTCACCTCCTCCTCATGCTTCACCTCCTCATACTTCACCTCCTCCTCATGCTTCACCTCCTCATGCTTCACCTCCTCATGCTTCACCACCTCCTCATGCTTCACCTCCTCATACTTCACCTCCTCCTCATGCTTCAAATCCTCATACTTCACCTCCTCATACTTCACCTCCTCCTCATGCTTCACCTCCTCATGCTTCACCTCCTCATGCTTCACCTCCTCATGCTTCACCTCCTCATGCTTCACCTCCTCCTCATGCTTCACCACCTCCTCATGCTTCACCTCCTCATACTTCACCTCCTCCTCATGCTTCACCTCCTCATACTTCACCTCCTCATACTTCACCTCCTCCTCATGCTTCACCTCCTCATGCTTCACCTCCTCATACTTCACCTCCTCCTCATGCTTCACCTCCTCATACTTCACCTCCTCCTCATGCTTCACCTCCTCATGCTTCACCTCCTCATGCTTCACCACCTCCTCATGCTTCACCTCCTCATACTTCACCTCCTCCTCATGCTTCACCTCCTCATACTTCACCTCCTCCTCATGCTTCACCTCCTCATGCTTCACCTCCTCATGCTTCACCTCCTCATGCTTCACCTCCTCATGCTTCACCTCCTCATGCTTCACCTCCTCCTCATGCTTCACCTCCTCATGCTTCACCTCCTCATACTTCACCTCCTCCTCATGCTTCACCTCCTCATGCTTCACCTCCTCATGCTTCACCACCTCCTCATGCTTCACCTCCTCATGCTTCACCACCTCCTCATGCTTCACCTCCTCCTCATGCTTCACCTCCTCATGCTTCACCTCCTCATGCTTCACCACCTCCTCATGCTTCACCACCTCCTCATGCTTCACCACCTCCTCATGCTTCACCACCTCCTCATGCTTCACCACCTCCTCATGCTTCACCACCTCCTCATGCTTCACCTCCTCATGCTTCACCTCCTCATGCTTCACCACCTCCTCATGCTTCACCACCTCCTCATGCTTCACCTCCTCATGCTTCACCACCTCCTCATGCTTCACCTCCTCCTCATGCTTCACCTCCTCATGCTTCACCTCCTCATGCTTCACCACCTCCTCATGCTTCACCACCTCCTCATGCTTCACCACCTCCTCATGCTTCACCACCTCCTCATGCTTCACCTCCTCATGCTTCACCACCTCCTCATGCTTCACCTCCTCATGCTTCACCTCCTCATGCTTCACCACCTCCTCATGCTTCACCACCTCCTCATGCTTCACCACCTCCTCATGCTTCACCACCTCCTCATGCTTCACCTCCTCCTCATGCTTCACCTCCTCATGCTTCACCTCCTCATGCTTCACCACCTCCTCATGCTTCACCTCCTCCTCATGCTTCACCTCCTCATGCTTCACCACCTCCTCATGCTTCACCTCCTCCTCATGCTTCACCTCCTCCTCATGCTTCACCTCCTCATGCTTCACCTCCTCATGCTTCACCTCCTCATGCTTCACCTCCTCATGCTTCACCTCCTCATGCTTCACCTCCTCATGCTTCACCTCCTCATGCTTCACCACCTCCTCATGCTTCACCACCTCCTCATGCTTCACCTCCTCCTCATGCTTCACCTCCTCATGCTTCACCTCCTCATGCTTCACCACCTCCTCATGCTTCACCACCTCCTCATGCTTCACCACCTCCTCATGCTTCACCACCTCCTCATGCTTCACCACCTCCTCATGCTTCACCACCTCCTCATGCTTCACCTCCTCATGCTTCACCACCTCCTCATGCTTCACCACCTCCTCATGCTTCACCTCCTCCTCATGCTTCACCTCCTCATGCTTCACCTCCTCATGCTTCACCACCTCCTCATGCTTCACCACCTCCTCATGCTTCACCACCTCCTCATGCTTCACCACCTCCTCATGCTTCACCACCTCCTCATGCTTCACCACCTCCTCATGCTTCACCACCTCCTCATGCTTCACCTCCTCCTCATGCTTCACCTCCTCATGCTTCACCTCCTCATGCTTCACCACCTCCTCATGCTTCACCACCTCCTCATGCTTCACCTCCTCCTCATGCTTCACCACCTCCTCATGCTTCACCTCCTCATGCTTCACCACCTCCTCATGCTTCACCTCCTCATACTTCACCTCCTCCTCATGCTTCACCTCCTCATACTTCACCTCCTCCTCATGCTTCACCTCCTCATACTTCACCTCCTCCTCATGCTTCACCTCCTCATGCTTCACCACCTCCTCATGCTTCACCACCTCCTCATGCTTCACCACCTCCTCATGCTTCACCACCTCCTCATGCTTCACCACCTCCTCATGCTTCACCACCTCCTCATGCTTCACCACCTCCTCATGCTTCACCTCCTCCTCATGCTTCACCTCCTCATGCTTCACCTCCTCATGCTTCACCTCCTCATGCTTCACCTCCTCATGCTTCACCTCCTCCTCATGCTTCACCTCCTCATGCTTCACCTCCTCATACTTCACCTCCTCATGCTTCACCTCCTCATGCTTCACCTCCTCCTCATGCTTCACCTCCTCCTCATACTTCACCTCCTCATACTTCACCTCCTCCTCATGCTTCACCTCCTCATGCTTCACCTCCTCATACTTCACCTCCTCCTCATGCTTCACCTCCTCATGCTTCACCTCCTCATGCTTCACCTCCTCCTCATAATTCACCACCTCCTCATGCTTCACCTCCTCATGCTTCACCACCTCCTCATGCTTCACCACCTCCTCATGCTTCACCTCCTCATACTTCACCTCCTCCTCATGCTTCACCTCCTCATACTTCACCTCCTCCTCATGCTTCACCTCCTCATGCTTCACCTCCTCATGCTTCACCTCCTCATGCTTCACCACCTCCTCATGCTTCACCTCCTCATACTTCACCTCCTCCTCATGCTTCACCTCCTCATACTTCTCCTCCTCCTCATGCTTCACCTCCTCATGCTTCACCTCCTCATGCTTCACCTCCTCATGCTTCACCTCCTCCTCATGCTTCACCTCCTCATGCTTCACCTCCTCATGCTTCACCTCCTCATACTTCACCTCCTCATGCTTCACCTCCTCATGCTTCACCACCTCCTCATGCTTCACCACCTCCTCATGCTTCACCACCTCCTCATGCTTCACCACCTCCTCATGCTTCACCACCTCCTCATGCTTCACCTCCTCCTCATGCTTCACCACCTACTCATGCTTCACCACCTCCTCATACTTCACCTCCTCATGCTTCACCTCCTCATGCTTCACCTCCTCATGCTTCACCTCCTCATGCTTCACCTCCTCATGCTTCACCTCCTCATACTTCACCTCCTCATACTTCACCTCCTCATGCTTCACCTCCTCATGCTTCACCACCTCCTCATGCTTCACCACCTCCTCATGCTTCACCTCCTCATGCTTCACCACCTCCTCATGCTTCACCTCCTCATACTTCACCTCCTCCTCATGCTTCACCTCCTCATACTTCACCTCCTCCTCATGCTTCACCTCCTCATGCTTCACCTCCTCATGCTTCACCTCCTCATGCTTCACCTCCTCCTCATGCTTCACCTCCTCATGCTTCACCTCCTCATGCTTCACCTCCTCATACTTCACCTCCTCATGCTTCACCTCCTCATGCTTCACCACCTCCTCATGCTTCACCACCTCCTCATGCTTCACCACCTCCTCATGCTTCACCACCTCCTCATGCTTCACCACCTCCTCATACTTCACCACCTCCTCATGCTTCACCACCTTCTCATGCTTCACCACCTCCTCATGCTTCACCACCTCCTCATGCTTCACCACCTCCTCATGCTTCACCAACTCCTCATGCTTCACCTCCTCATGCTTCACCTCCTCATGCTTCACCTCCTCATGCTTCACCTCCTCATGCTTCACCACCTCCTCATGCTTCTCCACCTCCTCATGCTTCACCACCTCCTCATGCTTCACCACCTCCTCATGCTTCACCACCTCCTCATGCTTCACCACCTCCTCATGCTTCACCACCTCCTCATGCTTCACCTCCTCCTCATGCTTCACCTCCTCATGCTTCACCTCCTCATGCTTCACCACCTCCTCATGCTTCACCACCTCCTCATGCTTCACCTCCTCCTCATGCTTCACCACCTCCTCATGCTTCACCTCCTCATGCTTCACCACCTCCTCATGCTTCACCTCCTCATACTTCACCTCCTCCTCATGCTTCACCTCCTCATACTTCACCTCCTCCTAATGCTTCACCTCCTCATGCTTCACCTCCTCATGCTTCACCTCCTCATGCTTCACCTCCTCATGCTTCACCTCCTCATGCTTCACCTCCTCCTCATGCTTCACCTCCTCATGCTTCACCTCCTCATACTTCACCTCCTCATGCTTCACCTCCTCATGCTTCACCTCCTCCTCATGCTTCACCTCCTCCTCATGCTTCACCTCCTCATACTTCACCTCCTCCTCATGCTTCACCTCCTCATGCTTCACCTCCTCATACTTCACCTCCTCCTCATGCTTCAACTCCTCATGCTTCACCTCCTCATGCTTCACCTCCTCATACTTCACCACCTCCTCATGCTTCACCTCCTCATGCTTCACCACCTCCTCATGCTTCACCTCCTCCTCATGCTTCACCTCCTCATGCTTCACCTCCTCATGCTTCACCACCTCCTCATGCTTCACCTCCTCATACTTCACCTCCTCCTCATGCTTCACCTCCTCATGCTTCACCTCCTCATGCTTCACCTCCTCATGCTTCACCTCCTCATGCTTCACCTCCTCATGCTTCACCACCTCCTCATGCTTCACCTCCTCATACTTCACCTCCTCCTCATGCTTCACCTCCTCATGCTTCACCTCCTCATACTTCACCTCCTCCTCATGCTTCACCTCCTCATGCTTCACCTCCTCCTCATACTTCACCACCTCCTCATGCTTCACCTCCTCATGCTTCACCACCTCCTCATGCTTCACCACCTCCTCATGCTTCACCTCCTCATGCTTCACCACCTCCTCATGCTTCACCTCCTCATGCTTCACCACCTCCTCATACTTCACCTCCTCATACTTCACCACCTCCTCATGCTTCACCTCCTCATGCTTCACCACCTCCTCATGCTTCACCTCCTCATGCTTCACCTCCTCATGCTTCACCTCCTCATGCTTCACCACCTCCTCATGCTTCACCTCCTCATGCTTCACCACCTCCTCATACTTCACCTCCTCCTCATGCTTCACCTCCTCATGCTTCACCTCCTCATACTTCACCTCCTCCTCATGCTTCACCTCCTCATACTTCACCTCCTCCTCATGCTTCACCTCCTCATGCTTCACCTCCTCATGCTTCACCTCCTCATGCTTCACCACCTCCTCATGCTTCACCTCCTCATACTTCACCTCCTCCTCATGCTTCACCTCCTCATGCTTCACCTCCTCATGCTTCACCTCCTCATACTTCACCTCCTCATGCTTCACCTCCTCCTACTTCACCTCCTCATGCTTCACCTCCTCATGCTTCACCTCCTCCTGCTTCACCTCCTCCTGCTTCACCTCCTCCTGCTTCACCTCCTCCTCCTTCACCTCCTCATGCTTCACCTCCTCATGCTTCACCTCCTCATGCTTCACCTCCTCCTGCTTCACCTCCTCCTCCTTCACCTCCTCCTGCTTCACCTCCTCATACTTCACCTCCTCATGCTTCACCTCCTCATGCTTCACCTCCTCCTCCTTCACCTCCTCCTGCTTCACCTCCTCATACTTCACCTCCTCATGCTTCACCTCCTCCTCCTTCACCTCCTCCTCCTTCACCTCCTCATGCTTCACCTCCTCATGCTTCACCTCCTCTTGCTTCACCTCCTCCTGCTTCACCTCCTCCTCCTTCACCTCCTCCTGCTTCACCTCCTCATGCTTCACCTCCTCATGCTTCACTTCCTCATGCTTCACCTCCTCATGCTTCACCTCCTCCTCCTTCACCTCCTCCTCCTTCACCTCCTCATGCTTCACCTCCTCCTCATGCTTCACCTCCTCCTCCTTCACCTCCTCCTCCTTCACCTCCTCATGCTTCACCTCCTCCTCATGCTTCACCTCCTCATGCTTCACCTCCTCCTCCTTCACCTCCTCCTCCTTCACCTCCTCATGCTTCACCTCCTCATGCTTCACCTCCTCATGCTTCACCTCCTCCTCATGCTTCACCTCCTCCCCCTGCTTATCTGAAAGAAACCTATCTACATGTCTCTCTATGTGTTCGTCCCTCCATTTGTCTGTCTGTCTGTCTGTCTGTCTGTCTGTCTGTCTGTCTGTCTGTCCGTCCGTCCGTCTATCCGTCTATCTGTCTATCTATCTATCGGCATTCTTCCGACAGACGGGTCTTAATAGTTCTGCAGTGAATAATTTTATATAAATAACACTAACCCTAACCCTAAACCTAATCACTTATTCACTGCAGAACTATTTAGACCCGTCTGTCGGAAGAGTGCCTATCTATCTATCTATCTATCTATCTATCTATCTATCTATCTATCTATCTATCTATCTATCTATCTATCTATCTATCTATCTATCTATGGTTGCTAACTAAATGTCACCCGCCTATCTATCTATCTATCTATCTATCTATCTATCTATCTATCTATCTATCTATCTATCTATCTATCTATCTATCTATCTATCTATTTATCTGTCTATCTATCTATCTATCTATCTATCTATCTATCTATCTATCTATCTATTTATCTATCTATCTATCTATCTATCTATCTATCTATCTATCTATCTATCTATCTATCTATCTATCTATCTATCTATTTATCTGTCTATCTATCTATCTATCTATCTATCTATCTATCTATTTATCTATCTATCTATCTATCTATCTATCTATCTATCTATCTATCTATCTATCTATCTATCTATCTATCTATATATCTATCTATCTATCTATCTATCTATCTATCTATCTATTTATCTGTCTATCTATCTATCTATCTATCTATCTATCTATCTATTTATCTATCTATCTATCTATCTATCTATCTATCTATCTGTCTATCTATCTATATATCTATCTATCTATCTATTTATCTGTCTATCTATCTATCTATCTATCTATCTATCTATCTATTTATCTATCTATCTATCTAAGTCGCAGTTTTTGTTCTAGCTATAAACGATAATTTTGAAGTCATTGAAGCACTTCTAGGACCTGAATCAATGCATGATGCTACCAAAGGGACTGATCTGATTGAAACTCTGAAGTTGCGTGTAGAGAAAAACAACGTAGAATTGACCAAATTGGACAGTGCATGCACCGACGGTGCTCCGGATTTGACGGGTAAAAAGTCTGGATGTCTAGCATTATTGGAACACTTTCTTGGCAGCACTATTTTAAAATATCATTGTATCTTTCACCTAGAAGATCTGTGTGGAAAGACTTTAAATCTGAAACATGTCATGGATGTTTTTCTGAGATGTGTGAACAAAATTCGAAGTAAGGAGCTGAACAGGCATTAGTCACAAATTTGTGCGATGACATTTCTTCATCTAAATTGAGACTACGACTGTTTATAGGACAGCTGACTGAAGGAACTTTAGAGGTGTTTCCAACTTGTGATGTTGAAGAAAAATGTAAAAGACTTGTTACAGTACAAAGTAAAAGTTTAAAGTCTTCTGGATATCTTTCAGTCGAGATTTCAAGAGTTCACAATAGAGGTGGATAATGTTGCCCTCTTCGTATTTTCTGTTGCCACGCTCTGTCAATTATAGCAAAATCTTCAGCACGAAGTAATTGATTTGAAATGCAATTCTGCACTGAGATGTAAATTTCTGGAGCTGCTTGCTTCGCCTACAGCTGATAATATGATTTCATTATGGCGACTATTGCCTGTCGAACAATTTGAACACTTGCCTTCATTCGCCCAGAGATACATTTGTCATTTTGGTTCGACTTACAGAAGTGAGCAGTCATTTTACTCAATGACCGTTATAAAAAAAACAAAAAATAAAAAACAAGCATCGACTCACCGACAGTAACCTAGCTGCGCTTATGACATTGGGCACGACAGATTTGTGCCGAGACATTGATAAACTGGCATCTGAACTTAAGTAACTGGTTATGAAGAACAGTTACAATTGTAAATTAATAACATTAGTAGCGATTTTCGAAACTGATTAAAGATTTATTGTTAAATGAAATTTTGATTGTAAACCAAAAAAATTACCGCAATGTAGTACTGACACTGACTGCCTTTAAAGTTTTAGAATTTTGCTGACCAAAGAGAAAGGTAAGAATGATATTGCACGACTTTTATAATTTTATAACGTTGTGGCCCGCTTGACTACTGAAAATAATAGATATGGCCCTCAGCTTGAAAAGCTTGGGAACCACTGCTATAGATCAATTGGCACTCGGCATGTCACGTGGTAAGAATCACGTCGGCGGGATTTTCTTCAGGGGGCATTTAATGCTACTCGCACATACTAACAGCAGATTTACACAGAGGCATCTATTGTTATGGAAGCCTGTAAATGTTTGGCATGTGGTCGAGGTGAAGATATCACTTACCTCGCCTGCTTTGGCCTTTGGTTCTCCTTGTGACCCGCTACTGTTTAAATGTTCCTTTACCCAAACAATGGTTCTGAACATGGCAGTAGGACTTACAAAATGAACATTCAACCATCTGATGTCACGGTTATATCTGTCCGTCTGTGTGCATCATAATGTCTTTTTATAGACCAGCTTTACACCGTTAGAGTTGATGTTCTGGATGAGAATTCAAAGTTGCAGAATCACATCCATCCATTGAGTCATTTATGTGTCCTACTTTCTTCATAGCGTTCTGGATGTCAGCTTGATGCCTGGCTCGTCCACCTAACAGCCCAGCTCACAATCCTATCTTCTCGTGTCGTGTCATGTACACCTGCCTGCCATGGCGCAACCATGGAACATGTATTAGTCACCATTGACCTCCTCAGAGATCCACACCATTACCTTCTGACACAGCCTCTCTCGATCTTCATTAGCATACTCGTGGAGTTGCTTAGAAAACACGCATCAGTGAACGTCTGTGTCTCCTGCCCCTATATTGCTTGTCTTACTTCAGTCTGTATTTATTGCAAGTCACCATTTGCGTTGGAATATATATGTCCATTATATTCAACCAGACAGGAAAGGGTGTACACAGGCGTTAAATTGGCCTCTGTTGGAGATGCCCAACTATCATGGCTGTCTCAATCACCAAATCCAAAGAAACAAAAACGAGGCAAGTAAAATATGTCTGTCTCGTTAAAGGAATAAACTCGCTAAAGGGCTGCATCGTAGATATCACGTGTTGACCATCCAATCTAGATCAATGTCTAGTTATCTACATGTAGTAGCGGCAACTGTCATACGGTAACGGGAGGTACGGGGTGTCAGGCATTGGTAGCACTTTTGGTAAGGATGACTATCATGTCCTTTTCAGGACCTATCCCCCACTGGTCCAAGCCTGACACCCAGCTCGCGCCTGTGGCTCCTAGTAGCTGTCAGCATGCGACAGCGGCCACCCCCCGGGCAACAGCTGTGAGAGGCTGGCTAAACCAGGCGTGGGTAGCCGATTTGGTGTCAAACCAAGCGGTAAACAAGGGTATGCCTACCCAGCATGTGAAGACAGGATTCGGCAAACTGCGCGGAAGAAATCATTCCTGATTCAACGGGCAAGACGGCGTTTACCTGCAAAGCGTTGTGGAACGTAATGATCACGGAAAGACACGTAGAGCGCCCTGGTCATCCACTGCACCTTATTCGTCTCCAGTCGTCTCGACTTGTCTTACCACTGGACTTAGATGGACTTAGATGGCGAGAGAGTGAGGTCGACGAATTGCGCAACTCTTCCTCAAACTAATCCAAGTCATCGCGCAAGTCATTCTTCATCCAACGTCATATATCACCATCAAGCCCTGTGGCGATGGGCGAGCGGCTCAGACCATATGGTCGTCTTCTGCTGACCGGAGCAGCAGTGGGATTCGGCAGCCGCCTGAGCGACTGAGCAGCCCTCTATAGGAACACACTGCTCACCTCCATAGCATGAGGAAGGGGCTAGAAAAGGTGCCCTAAACATTGTCTGCTCCATCACTACCTAACCAGCTAGCCGCGGTTGGTGGGTACCCTAATTGCGGTCGACATACAAACTAAGTATAAAACAAGTAAAGCTAAAAGAGGAAGCCATATTCCCTTAACAATTGGAACTTGGAATGTACGCACCCTACTTGACAGAGACAGCGCGTCGGGTCCAGAGAGACGAACAGCACTGATTGGGAGAGAGCTGGGCAGGTACAACATCGACATTGCAGCCTTGAGCGAGACACGACTTGCAGAAGAAGGCCAAATCTGTGAAATAGGTGCCGGCTACACATTTTTCTGGACTGGAAGGAAAGGCGAGGAAAGACGCCAATCTGGTGTAGGATTTGCCATTAAGTCGGCCCTGGACGGCAAATTAGCTGGATTTCCAAAGGCTATAAACGACAGGCCATTAAGTTGCCCCTGCTGAATGGAAGGAAGCATGCAACCATTGTGAGTGTCTACGCACCAACTATGACCAGCGAAGATGATGTCAAGAACAAGTTCTATGAGGACCTGCACAATGTATTAACATCTGTTCCCAAAGGAGACAAACTTATAGAGTAGGCACGGACACCACTAGGATCAAAGCTATGACAGACGGACAGTTATAGAAATGATTTGATGATCCGAAAGCTTCTGCAGCCTGTCTTGTCTCAGATATATTAGTGTTACCTATCCTCTGATTGGTTGATTGATTGATTGATTGATTGATTGATCTTTATTTTAGAAGTGTTACAGATTGGGCACGCAGGCCCATCTTACATTCGGCCCTTCCAGTCACTCATCTTTCGTTCATCAATAGTGTATGATGCATTTACATAAGAAAGAAAAAACATTGTCAAATGAATGTTGTAAACATAAACAATGCATATTACCATGTTGTGGGACATATCCCCCACCCACCCACATATCTCCCACCCGTCACACATCCACCATACACACACACACACACACACACACACACATCCCACCAGCCACGTACACACACCAGGCTTACATATATCCCCCCCACCCACCCATCCCCTATATACACACATCTCCCCTACCACAAACACACATCCCCCACTCCACAAACACTCGCCCACCCACATATCCTCTACCTACACACACCTCTGTAGTAAACTAGGCAGGCCTCTGGTTATGGCCCTGGTCAGATAAAGTGCAGATGCCTAAAATGTGATCTAGGCTGCATGATCAAAGCGGGGTCTCTACAATGCATCCCATAAGAGAGTTGTGTCTTTTAACGTGGACGAAATATTTCATCTGCCTTGTTTTTATTTATTTGGTTTTTGGTGATTGAGAGAGCCATTACAGATGGGCATCTCCAAAAACGACCTACTAGTTACAAAGATGGCAGCTAAGCTCACGTGGCTGGCATTCTATTATTCTTGTCGACACTCATAACACAATCAGAAGAACTCAGCATAGCAGCTCGACAATCCTTTAATTATTAAATTACATTACACCAGTGTTCACAGCCGACCATAGTTCCATCACACTTCTTTTGTATCTTACACGTACGTAGATATGCTAATGAGAATCTGATATTTGGTTACATATTTCACTTGTCGACTCTGGCACTGTCGCTACTGTTAGTTACGACTCTGAATGCAGTCGCCAATGAGTTAAGTTCTAAATAGTATTAAGTTGTCAACTTACAGTATGTCGTTGATTCTTTGTTTGAATAACAAGCTCCAGTCTGACGGTAGTCACCTCATTTGCCGTTGTATTAATGCGAGCGTGTTGTCAGTGAATATGAATCTAGCCTTGACTCGGTGTGATAGATCGACCATTTGAAAGCGTCATTACTTGAATAATGGTGAAACATAGTTGATAATATATGTTGTTTACAAGTCTAAGGTCTTTCCCATAAATTTGTAGATCTTCAAGCATCCTTATCATGTTGACATGTCTCACTTTATCAAAAGCCTTTGTGTAGTCAATAAAGCAAAGGTGTAGATCTTTGTTTACTTCTATAGAACGTTCGATTACGGTTCTCATTATATACACCGCATTTACTGTACCCTTGCCTACTACAAACCCACATTGTTCTTCTCCTATTTTAGGTTGTATTTTCCTCCTAACTCTTTGCATGATAATTCTTAGCAAAATCTTCGTGATGTGACTCATTATACTAATTGTTCGATGTTGATCACATTCCAAGGCTCCTGATTTCTTTGGGATTGCAATAAATACAGAATTACATAACTCATGAGGTATATTTCCAGTATCATATATTGTATTAAGAAGACTGGTAACTTTATCTATTCCATATTCTTCTAAAGTATTAATCATTTCTGTTGTGACGCTGTCTGGACCGGGGGTTTTGCCAGATTTCATATGATTAAGAGCATTCTGAACCTCCATCTTCAAAATTGCTGGCCCTTCATTGTTATTTTGAACAATATATCTGTTATCGTCATAAAGGTTTTTCACGTAATCTGACCATACATGTAAAATCTGATCTTTTTCTAGTATGACTCTTCCATCTTTTGTCTTTAGGCAGCCTGCTGATGTACGTGTTCTTTGATTAGTAATCTCCTGAATTCTTTTGTGCATTAGTTTCGCATTTTTACTGTTGTGTTATTTTTCAATTTCTCTGCAATTTTTCTCAAGCCATGTTTCTTTAGCCTCCTTACATAAGGTTCTGACTTTTCTGTGAATTTCTTCATATTTGGCAGGATTATTTTTGTTCTGTCTTCTTGTTTCCATTAGTTGTAAAATTGCTTCAGTCATCCATGTCTTACGGCCCACTTTCTTTACTTTTGGAATAGTTTTTTCTGCTGCAAAACTGATTGAATTCTTCAGCATTTCCCATTGATCATCTACATCTTGAAATAGGATCTCTAGATCAGACAATAAATCAAATTTGTTCTTTACTTCTATGTTAAAATTATCTTGTATTTCTTTGTCAGTTTTCAATTTGCACAAGTCATATTTAGGGTTTCCTGCTGTATACTTGACTTTCTTTAACTTTACCCTCAATGTGCCAGTAATTAATCTGTGATCACTGTAACAGTCTGCATTTGGAACTGTTTTTACAACTGTTAATGCATTTCGAAACCTTTTGCTTATCAGGATGTAATCTATCTGGTTTTTAATCCTGCTGTCTGGACTCCTCCATGTCCATAATCTTCTAGGATGTTGTTTAAACCAGGTGTTTCCTACAACCATTTCTTGCTCTTTTGCCCATTCTACAAGTCTATAACCTCTTTCATTTCTCTCTCCCAAACCATGGTTGCCTACACTGCATCCATCGCTTTGCTTTCCTATTTTTGCGTTGAAATCACCCATTATGATATTTATTTATGATGTTTTACAGTTCTTCAAAGCAGACTCCATGTCATTATAAAATTCCTCTATACTTTCTTCACTGCTTTCACTTGTTGGGGCATATACTTGAATTACATTTATTTTAAAAGGTCTTCCGTTTAATTTTACTAATAGAACTCTGTCTGACACAGCCCAATAGCCTTTGACAGAATTTGATGTTTGCTTATCTAATATAATGGCTACACCTCTTTGCTGTTCTTCTCCCCCAGAGTAAATAATCTCACAATCCTCTCTTGTCCTTATCCCTGCTCCTCTCCATCTCGTTTCCGATATTTCTAATATGTTAATCTTCTCTCTCTCCATTTCTTTTTTGATGTCCTCCAACTTTCCATCTGCATTCATTGTTCTAACATTCCAAGTTCCTACTTTCAATGATATTAATCTGTTGCACCTAGTAGCCTGTTGACGGTCTGGAGTCACCTGGTGCGCATGACTATCCCTACCGTGCGAGGCTGCTCCTATGGAGCACCCATTTACGGCGTTTCTCTGATTATCGATTAGTGAACACAACATGATTTTCTTGGCATGTGTAAAGAAAGTAGTTTGCCATTGCTTTCCTTCCCAGCAGTGATCATACTGGTCAGTGAACGTAGCCATTGTCTCCTCAAAAAAAGGAGATCCTCTGCCTACCGTCAGGAAGGTGGAGACCATAACCTACAACTATCTGTCGGCTGCTCTCCATCTTCATCCACCACCTGCACCCATGGCTTCACGTAACCCTGATCGGGGGGCTAAACGGGTACTCCACCTTGCCCAAGGGTGTCCCGTAGGATAGCGGAGGGAAGGAGGCGCCTTACTTCTCCTTTGATAGGGGATACCCCTACCCAGCTACCCCGTCAAAGTGGTGTATGTAGGGGAACAGACGAAGGGGAAGACCTAGAAACAAGTATCTGGATGGCTTGGCCTTGTGGCATGGTCGAGACAGAAACACGGAACTGATCCACGACTCTGTTGATCGAGTGAGATGGCAAAACATGACCGCCCACGCTTACCGGCATGGCACATGATGGATGGATAGTTGATAAACGTATTTGTTCCTCTTGTTTCATTTTCTGTTCTTTGTTCTCTCGTAGACACCGTAGTATATTGTCCTGTTTATATGTTATGTTTTGTGTATACAGTTGCTTGTTGATGAAGGCTAGTAGCCGCAAATTGTCCTTTGTCTTTGTAATTGTGTTCTGTAACGCTGCAACACTTTGTATTATGTTATATTGTAAATCATTTAATAAAGGAAGACACACATAATATCCATTTATTTAATCAAGGAGAGAATGCAACGTTTTATGAGTGTAGTGAATTTGACGAAGTTTAGATTCAGAGACAGATTGTAAATTGTATTCGAATGACGTTTTATGAAAGTTCTACATATAATTTAAATCTTAATTCTAAACTTGTCAATAAGCATTTTCACTTAATAAACATCATTTTACAAACAGATGTATTAAATGAGAGGACAATATGGAAAATCAATTACATATTTAATTGTGGTGTCCTTTATTTCTTAACATGTTTAATATTTTTGATGGGCTAGTCGGCTTCCGGCCTTTTAACTAAGATCAAAGTGTATTCATCCGCACTTGATGTGGTTAGATCAATAACCTGAGACGGTCATCACAATGACACACATGAACCTTGAACTTCGCGGGGCGACTCTTGCCCATAGGGAACCGTGAGCACTGAATATATTTTTTTTTCTTAAATGTAATCGTCTCCAGTTTGATGTAGCCGTGACCACCCAGCAGAGGCGGTCTTCATTACGACACAAGGGGACTTGGAGCTGTATAGGTGCCACAGCCTCACAGGATCCACATTATCGGGTAAACTAACATTAGTTAATTGAGATTAGCCAAGGGCTACAACTCCCGCCCAAGGGAAAGAAGTAAGACCCTCGAAGGCCAGAGTATTCCAGAACCTTCTCGAAGGTCTGGTCAGTGAGTCCACTGTCCCGTGGACACTGATGTGGCCCGCCTATTGCGGGGTCCACGAGGAACTCGAACAGAGTTACCACCCGTGTCGGATTGCGACACCTGTGGATCGGCAGAGAGAGACGGGACATCGAAGAGGCAACAGGGCCTGCCTTAGAGGGACTCAATAGTTTAGACTCAATAGTGTAGACCCATATGTATTTGGGATTTATAGACATATGCTAGATAGTATGCTTAGAATGTTTGATGATGTTAACTGTGTGATGATGTTAAACCTCTGTGATATGCAAATCAGTGCGGGCTTGTTAAACCCACTGCGCCAACGCACTGTATATTGAAATACAATAAATGTTAGATATTCTATTTAACGGAGTTATTGTTGCCTGTGTGAGCCCGAGCTCAGATACCTAGACATACAACACGCTGACAGGCTTTTTGGGGGCTAGGCTCCGGTTTTGGCATAAGCTTTACATATAGACGGCTATTGATTGCCAAGTAAAATAGTAAATTAATCATATCAAATTGATGTTTGAAGAAGTTTAACAAATGTGCATCTATCTAGTGATGAACTAGTATTAATATGAGTCCCTCTGCAGCTAGTCTCTCAATGATGTTAATACTATAAACTATTTTGACATGACTATGACATTTTTTGACTGTTACTAATGTTTTCTCATTCTACGAGCAGATTGTTCCGCGAATTGTGTGCTGTGTAACCTATGTAAACTATCCAACAGTGGCGAGAGTACAAGACAACATTCACAAGTTCTGGGATCATAAGATAAGTTTCATATCATGCCCATTGCAACCCTAAGCGGTACTTATCACCATCCATCCATGTATCATTTTGCTTTGCATTGATTTGTATGAATATTCATGACCTTGTAACCAACATAACTTTGCATTTGGATTTGCTCAGGTAATAATTAAGGGAGATAACTAAATTTTCTACTCCCCAACATTTTTTCTAAGGGATTTAACTTCAGTAAAATTACCAACAAGTAAAAGACAAGATGTCTACATTAGAAAAATGTATTGAGCAAGGTATTAAATTAGGTTATAAAGAAGAGAAACTGTCAGAATGGGCACAGAAGACGCACGCAGAGAACATTGCCCGTGAAGAAAGAGCGATAGAACGAGAAGAAAAACAGAGGCAAAGTCAGGCAGAAGAAAAGAAGATACAGATGCAAATGGAGGCAGAAGAGAAAAAGATGCAGATGCAACTACAAGCTGAAGAGAAGAAAATGCAATTGCAGGCTCAAGAGAAACAAATGGAGCTTGAGGCGGCGGCCAAACAAGCCCAATTGAATGCCGATACACAAATAAAATTAAAACAGATGGAGATTGATTCCAACGTAGAAATATCTGTAAATAAACTAAGAAGCAAGGAGGAAGAACAAAAATATAACAAGTATAAAGGCCTCTTGAAAGCACTCTGCTCAGGAGATTCCATCAGTGCATACCTGGAAAATTTCGAGTGTCTAATGTCCTACCATAAGATCATAAAATCAGATTGGTCATTCATTTTAATGAGAATTTTAGCTCTGGAACCTTTGAAAGTAATAGAGACAGTGCCACAGGAAATGAGAAAAGATTATGACTACTTGAAACAACGCATTCTCCAACATTTCTCTTTAGATACTGCAGGTTACCAACAACAGTTCGCTAAATTATCCCCTCAACCAAATCAAACCTTCATAGACTACGTGTCTACAGTTCAGGATGTGTGCACAAAGTGGATTAACTCAGCTAAGACTAACAACAGCCATGACAAACTAAAAGAACTCATTATTATTGACAAAATAGTTAGTACAATCCCCACACCTTTTGCTAAGTTTTTGAAACAAATGGACTGTAGGAGTATTCAGGATGTAGAGACAAAGGGGAACGCATTTTTCACAGCGAACAGATATATTTTCCAATTAAACCTAAGTCAGAACGAAACAGCAGCAGTGGTAAACACTGGATACGCGAAACCGACTGAAAGCAAGTTTAAACCATGCTCAAATCACGTCAGGAAGTCAGTTAAGTGCCAATATTGTAGTTTGACTCACGAACAATACGCTATGTGCGACAAATCGCCCAACTATCCACACCATCTCAAAATGATTGTGGAGAAGCAGAAGAACAAGAGAAATGCGTACCAGAGAGCGGTCAAATGCTATTTTTCCAGCAGCTTTGGGCACTATAGTCGCTTTTGTGATGCCCGAAAATTACTAAAACAGGCCAATGCTGCACTAGTTGAAAGTTCCTCAGAGGAAGATATTGAGTTACTGAATGAGTGTGACAATCAAAACGAAAGTTTGAGTGAGCTAGGAAATGCAGTGCACATTATTGACACCATTACAGACAGTAAGTGTAACACCTGTACGAAATTCCAACTTGACACAACATTACTATGTGGCCACACTATCCCTATTTCAAATGAAACGGCCAATGCTGCCTTATCTTCTACAGGCAAGCTAAATTTTTCAACAGGGTTTGTAAATAACAAAAAGTGCACACTAATTCGTGATTCCGGCGCAACGCTCTGTGGGATTAAGAAAACATTAATCAACGACAAAGACTATACACACAAACACGTAACTTGTCGCACATTCTCAGGCACCATAGATAAATAACCCCTTGCTCTTGTCGAAATTCGAACACCGTTCATATCAGGACTAGTATTGTGCGCAGCCCTTGAAAATCCGGTCGCTGATATTATACTTGGGAACCTGCCCAACATACGACCTTGCTCTGAAAATGAAATTAGAGATTGGGAGCGAAAAAACGGTATACAACACCCAAACAGCGATCCGAAAGAGAAACACCATTCATGCTTGTCTCAAACTGCCAAAAGAACAAGGTAGACAACCAATGAAGTAATTCAGAAAGAATTCACCGAGGTGTATGATGCAGGGGCGGTCGAATCTGTCAATGATACGACCAATTTAAAACCTCGAATTGAGGATGCTACCGATCTACCAAGTACCAAGCCTGTAGATGTGCAACAACACACACAACACACGAATGCAATAACACGACAGACAACTCACAAAACTCATACCGACCAACTGCAGGAGTCACTAGAAATTGTAGCACCAAACACTAACATCACTAATTTTGGAGATGAACAAAAATCAGATCCTACACTTTCACCATATTTTAGGTTAGTAGGACTTAAACCAAAATTATCTAAGAACGCATCGTGGTCATTTACATTAAAGAACAATGTGTTGACTAGATTATACACTAAAGATCAGACCACAATACAACAAGTAGTGTTACCACAAGCACATCGAGAGAAAGTACTAAAAATAGCCCATGATTCACCTTTTGGAGGTCATATGGGGTACGAAAAGACTACAGCCAGGGTCCTGACCCAATTTTATTGGCCGAAATTTGGCCAAGACATAAAAACCTACTGTAGAGCATGTAATATATGTCAGAAACTGGTGAAAAAGGGGAAAACCCCCACGGCAGAAGTACAATCAACCACAACTGCCTCAAAGCCATTCCATGTAAATATGTTAAAACCATACTATGCTAGACAGGACACGGACACGAGTGAGCAAACGCAGCTAACTGATGACATAAACGAAACGACAGTGACCCAACTGAGTAACATCTCGACAAACAAAGCATCGTTAACGACGCACTCTTACGACAACAAAGACGACGAAGACATATGTACATTACCGACAATATATGATAACGACAGCGACGACCAATTTGACGACATATTAACAACTATTAATCTTGACGACGACGACAATGACATTGAGGACAATTTACAAACAGTAGCATCTGTGATAAATCAGACAGACGTAGACAATACTGAAATCCCAGTACCGATTATGAATGACGACGGTAGTATAAAGGACATACATATCTCTGACACTCTGACACAACAGCAGCTACAAGACATTTTGACTCTCCTTAACGAGTATAAATCTATCTTCTCTAACAAACCTGGACGGACTGACAAAATAACACATTCAATTGTGTTGACAGATCTGACACCGGTCAAATGTAGACCATATTCTATTCCTCTGCATTATAGAGCAAATTTAGACAAGGAAATTTTGGATTTAGAGAAAAATAGAATAATTCAGAAATCTATGTCTCAATATTCTTCACCGATTGTCCTGGTGAAAAAGAAGGACCAAACAATTCGTTTGTGTATCGATTATCGAAGGTTAAATACAATAACCACCACAGATGCGGAGCCGATGAATAGCTGTGAAGACCTCATTTTGAACATGTCTCAATCATCCTTATTTTCAAAGGTTGATTTAGCGAAAGGTTATTGGCAAGTACCACTACACTCTGCTTCTAGACATATAACAGCATTCGCAACACCTCTCGGTTTGTACGAATGGAGATATCTTCCATTTGGTCTGAAGAACGCTCCCGCCACATTTGTGAGATTAACTAGATTGCTATTGCACGGAATTAAAGATGTCCAAGCTTATATTGATGATATTTGCATTCATTCTTCTAATATGACTTCTCACTTACTTACACTCAAACAAGTCTTCAACCAAATCTTTCTTTTCGGTCTTACTATCAAACCTTCCAAGGTTGAAATAGGCTATAAACAAATAGACTTCCTTGGTCATAGAATTTCTGAAGGCAAACTGCTGACAGATGAGAAAATTGTTTCGAAGATTCTCAATCTAGAAGTTCCTACCACAAAGAAACAAATTATAAGTTTATTAGGTCTTAGTTAGTTAGTTAGTTAGTTAGTTTATTAGGTCTTATAAACTACTATTCTAAATTTATACCAAATTGGGCAGAACTTACATCAGTGTTTTCGAATATGTTGACAAAAGATCATCCATCAAAAGTTTGTAAAAGTACCAGCTTAGAGGATGCAATATGCAGATTGAAACGCATTTTTTCTAATCCACCAGTCTTACGTTTACCAAACATAGATTTACCCTTATTTTGACCACAGATTCGAGTGCTATCGCAATTGGAGGATGTTTAATGCAAGAAGTGGATGGAGTGAGACACCCAATTCTCTACGTAAGCCGTAAGCTGAAGAAAGCAGAGACCCGTTACTCTACAGTGGAATTGGAGGCATTAAGTCTATTATTTTGTATGCTCAGATTGTCTAAGTTCCTCTTAGGTGCCCATTTCGTTGTACTCACCGACAATTCGCCATTGTTGGTACTTAAGCAAGGTGTTCCCAAAAACCATCGTTTGCAAAGATGGTGTCTTCTTCTTCAAGATTTCGACTTCGAAATCCGCCATATCAGAGGCACTGATAACATTATAGCTGATATTTTATCGCGGCAGACGAATGCGCCAACAGAATTATTTGGGACATTGACCATTCGCCATACCAGAAATTGTGATATTTTATTCCGTACAATAAAACAGTGTAACTCTACACCTGCTAGAGAACTTTCAGTTAACAGTAATAACACCTCAGTGAATAGGTTATTTATAACACACATGAACGTGAAACGGTGAGAACTATACGACCAACTATCAAAGCTCTAAGACCAATCCGAGCAAGAGACATTAACTGTGAAACGATTTCATCTAGTCAACTGACATTGATCACGAAAACATGAAGAACACTTATACTCGACATTGAGAACATTCCATACTTGCGGTGGCTAATAGACTTTGCAAATAGCCGAAATAGAACTACGTCAACTACAACACTCAAGAGACAGCCATACTAACTATGAACATTCATGGCACGACACACTAACAACGCGCACATCATCGTTGGATTTAGTTACTTAGTTAATTAATTAATTTAGTATTGAATATGTATTATATTATTATGTATATACAATGTGTTCACCTGTAATTTGTACATTTTCTACTATATTATTACAGGTATTTCCATTCATAGGTTAAATAACCTGCCTATGCCATTTTCTCTATGTAAATCATAAACCATTTTTGAGTCATCGTACAAAAAGTACGTATTATCTTAAAGGGAAAATATCGCCTATTCCATTTTTTCTAAGGGAAATAACACTTACCTCAACGTTACTTATATATTTTAACCAAATACTATTTTGATTGAAAGATGTGTGAATGGCAGTGTGAAAGAATTAAATGAGGGAACGATATACTGAGCTGACAAATTGTACGCAAAACGTATTTATTTTAATTTGTCTGCGTCTTTCATGTAAATTGTACTACTTGTCTAATTTATTGATACATGTTTAGCATTTAGTTTAGTACTCTTAGTTTAGGAGTTAGGATACTACATCTAAGCACCACTGCTTGGAATGCCTGATCATGTATTGCACAAATTGGAGTAATTCATGATTAAGGATATCCCAACTCGTGACGCTTGGAAATAAGTCACACATTCAGCACACATGTACACACAACTCAAAACTGAACACTATCAATTAAAATGCAGTCACTTTATTAGAAGCAGCAACTTATTAAACACACTAACAAGCCAACAGGGACATATGTAGTCAGATGGGATAAAAATGACAACGTAACTACATATTTAGCATTATACAACATACGAGAGTAAAAGTGTATTGAAATGCACACACAGAACAAGATTTGAAGGTGTACTTAATTAGCCAAGACTTTTGTCTTGTTAATCCTCTTTAAAACAGAGGTTAATTATCTGGGTATCAGTAGGATACTATGAGAAGGACGGGTTGTAGACACAACTAGTAAACGTCACGTAACTTCGGTCGGATAAGCATTTTAAGGACACAGGAGAGAGAGAGATCTCTTCACCAAATCAGAGAAGTGGTGTATGGGAGAATACATGAGTGTTGATGCCAGTATGTAGGTTACCAAGTTACTGTCAACCAAACTACATACACCGACTTTATGTGATTCTGTGACAGAATTAGTGCAGAACTAATTACCCTATAACAACCCATCAAATCAGGGGAGAGGGGGGACTCCTGTCACAGCCTCACAGGATCCACATTATCGGGTAAACTAACATTAGTTAATTGAGATTAGCCAAGGGCGACAACTCCCGCCCAAGGGAAAGAAGTAAGACCCTCGAAGGCCAGAGTATTCCAGAACCTTCTCGAAGGTCTGGTCAGTGAGTCCACTGTCCCGTGGACACTGATGTGGCCCGCCTATTGCGGGGTCCACGAGGAACTCGAACAGAGTTACCACCCGTGTCGGATTGCGACACGTGTGGATCGGCAGAGAGAGAGACGGGACATCGAAGAGGCAACAGGGCCTGCCTTAGAGGGACTCAATAGTTTAGACTCAATAGTGTAGACCCATATGTATAGATTACATCCTGATTAGTAAAAGGTTTCGAAATGCGTTAACAGTCGTAAAAACAGTTCCAAATGCAGACTGTTACAGTGATCACAGATTAATTACAGGCACATTGAGGGTAAAGTTAAAGAAAGTCAAGTATACAGCAGGAAACCCTAAATATGACTGGTGCAAATTGAAAACTGACAAAGAAATACAAGATAATTTTAACATAGAAGTAAAGAACAAATTTGATATATTGTCTGATCTAGAGATCCTGTTTCAAGATGTAGATGATCAATTGGAAACGATGAAGAATTCAATCAGTTGCGCAGCAGAAAAAAACTATTCCAAAAGTAAAGAAAGTGGGCCGTAAGACATGGATGACTGAAGAAATTTTACAACTAATGGAAACAAGAAGACAGAACAAAAGTAATCCTGCCAAATATGAAGAAATTCACAGAAAAGTGAGAACCTTATGTAAGGAGGCAAAAGAAACATGGCTTGAGAAAAATTGCAGAGAAATTGAAAAACAACACAACAGTAACAATGCGAACCTAATGCACAAAAGAATTCAGGAGCTTACTAATCAAAGAACACGTACATCAGCAGGCTGCCTAAAGACAAAAGATGGAAGAGTCATAATAGAAAAAGATCAGATATTACATGAATGGTCAGATTACGTGAAAGACCTGTATGACGACAACAGAGACGAACAGTATGATGTTCAAAATAATAATGAAGGACCAGCAATTTTGAAGATGGAGGTTCAGAATGCTCTTAACCATATGAAATCTGGCAAGACCCCCGGTTCAGACAGCGTCACAACAGAAATGATTAATGCTTTAGAAGAATATGGAATAGATCAAGTTACCAGTCTGCTTAATACAATATATGATACTGGAAATATACCTCAGGAGTTATGTAATTCTGTATTTATTGCAATCCCAAAGAAATCAGGAGCCTTGGAATGTGATCAACATCGAACAATTAGTATAATGAGTCACATCACGAAGATTTTGCTAAGAATTATCATGCAAAGAGTTAGGAGGAAAATACAACCTGAAATAGGAGAAGAACAATGTGGGTTTGTGGAAGGCAAGGGTACAGTAAATGCTGTGTATATACTGAGAAACATAATCGAACGTTCTATAGAAGTAAACAAAGATCTACACCTTTGCTTTATTGACTACACAAAGGCTTTTGATAAAGTGAGACATGTCAACATGATAAGGATGCTTGAAGATCTACAAATCGATGGAAAAGATCTTAGACTTGTAAAAAACATATATTGGAAACAACAAGCTGCCATAAGAGTTGATAATGAAGTAAGCCAATATCAGCCTATTAAAAGGGGTGTGAGACAGGGATGTGTAATGTCTCCAGATCTGTTTTCCCTGTACAGTGAAAGTATTTTCAGAAATATTGAAGATATGGAAGGAATCAACATTGGGGGACGATGCATCAATAACATTAGATATGCAGATGATACAGTCTTGATTGCAGACAATGAACAGGACCTGCAAAATTTAGTAGATGCGATTGTGACACACAGTGAACAACTAGGGTTAGAATTAAATTGTAAAAAGACACAGATTATGGTCGTCACTAGGAAGGACGAAATACCACAATGTAATATACAAGTAAATGGGAATATTCTTCAACAAGTGAGCAGGTACAATTATCTCGGAACAGTAATAACATCTGATGGGAGATGCCTTGAAGAGATTAGAACAAGAATCGCCATGGCAAAAGTAGCCTTTAGCAAGATGAAAAACATATTGACCAATAAAAAGATGTCAATTGAAACGAGAAAGAGAGTGTTGAGATGCTACATTGAGCCTGTACTTTTGTATGGATGTGAAGCGTGGACAATGAGCAGTCAGGCTGAAAAACATCTGATGGCTGTAGAGATGTGGTTTCTGAGTAAAATGCAAAGAATACCATGGACAGCCAGAAAGACCAATGAACAAGTCCTTCAAGAAACAAATGAAGATCGTAAATTGATTAGAGAAATTAGACGTAGACAGTCAAAATTTTTTGGACATGTTATGAGAAGAAATGGATTGGAGAATTTGGTGACAACTGGTAAGATCGAGGGGAACAGACCAAGGGGAAGACCTAGAAGCAAGTACCTGGATGGCTTGGCCTTGTGGCATAGTCGAGACAGAAACACGGAGCTGATCCACGACTCTGGTGATCGGGTGAGATGGCAGAACATGACCGCCCACGCTTACCGGCATGGCACATGATGGATGGATGGATATGTATTTGGGATTTATAGACATATGCTAGATAGTATGCTTAGAATGTTTGATGATGTTAACTGTGTGATGATGTTAAACCTCTGTGATATGCAAATCAGTGCGGGCTTGTTAACCCCACTGCGCCAACGCACTGTATATTGAAATACAATAAATGTTAGATATTCTATTTAACGGAGTTATTGTTGCCTGTGTGAGCCCGAGCTCAGATACCTAGACATACAACACGCTGACAATAGGGCGATCCTTGCCATTTAGTAACTTTAAGCCTTGAAATATGTCACCAGAAATACGCATGTGAATAACTTTATGTTGTGTGTTATTTTTATAAACTATTTAAATGTATACACCATAATTTGCTTTATTATCTTTATAGGCTTAGTGTGAACTTACTCAACATGATGTGACCATAATCTTCAACCATCCAGGAGAGAGTGCACACGGACGTGAACATGGCCTGTGTTGGAGATGTCCGACTGCACTGGCTCTCTCAATTAGCAAAACTCTCAAGATATTTTACATTATTTTTATTTTATACACGGGACCTTGTCCACGCAATCAGAAAATAGTTGTCTTAATTCTTTAATAATAATAATCAGTTTATATATATATATATATATATATATATATATATATATATATATATATATATATATATATATATATATATATATATATATATATATATATAAGCACTAACACACAAAAAAGGGTTACATCATTTTGTAATCTTTCATAGGTAGGAATGTAGAACCCTGTTTTAATAGGAAATCATAGTATCACGGGACATAAAAAGAATCGATGTTTTAATCAACAAGGGAGACAAGGAAATTAATGAACTGTAGTATATAAATGAAGACTATAAAATAAAAAGAGTTAGTTTGAAGATAACATAGTATGAGTTTTAAGGAAACAAACAATACTTAAGATTAATACTAATAAAATAAACTACAGTTATACCACTGTATTAGATGTCCAGTCTGTAACCCAACACGGTAGATAATATTTCAATAGAAGTGTAGTATATTTACGGGATACAATATTTAGTGTAATATCCGTTTAAGTACAGCATCGTCGGTTAATTTTAAGCTTAACATTTTTGGCTGGCACATATGCATGTGCCACAAAATAGAAGGAATAAAAAATAACAGTAGACAGTTTTAGTAAGCAGCATCATGAAGTTCAAGCTGAAACTAACCATTGTGGCTGCGAGAGCCATTGCCTGCATACTATTAGGCCTACTGATCATTGCGTCATGAACACTGGGAGCCATTGTACCCTGAACTCTACAAATAGCACAGGCAGTCACGTCAACTACGTCGGCCTACTACAAGACTGAATGGTGGAAACTCAAAACAAGCTCCCTTGCTAACACGGCATCATAACGAAATATGTAGACGCACAAAACACCACCGCTAGAAAGGGACAAAAGGAAAAGGGCTCACTATAGCTTTAAAAGGGAAGAGGAACGTGTGCGTATGTAACATTACAACGAAATATCTTTCTAAAAAAGTTGTTCACTGTGTGCAACAACCGCATCTACCAAATCTTAGAGATCCTGCTCATTGTCGAAAATTAATACTGTTTAGTTGTCATACAATTGTTTAAAGCAGACAACCTATAATTGCCTTGTATCGGTATAGGCTCAGAGTGAACATACTCAACATTATGTGACTATACAGTAATCAAGAACCCACACAGACGTGAACATGGCCGCTGTTGGAGATACCCAATTGTAATGTATCTCTCAATCACCAAACTCAAAGAAACAAAAACAAGACAAGTGAAATATGTCGGACACGTTAAAAGACATAACTCTCTTATGTGCTACGTTGTAGAAACCACACGTTGACCATGTAGCCTAGGTCAAATTGTAGCCATCTGCACTTGATCTGGCCACGGCCACAACCCGAGGCCTGCCTAGTTACTCCAGAGGAAAGCTAACGCCAATATATCTGGAACACAACAGGCTACGGACGCTTTCGGGTCACCAAAGCATTGCTCTATGTGTCCGTCTGTCTAAGCTTTGATCCTTGACGAGTTACCGTCCACGACTAAGGGCGTGATCCCCCCTGCCACGACATTTAGTCTTTAGGTTGCATATGGCTGCACTAGGATGAGACCTGTGCCCTCAGAACCGTGTTCCTTCGCCCAAAGTCGTTAACACAGTGTGGGATGTGGGTAGCACTGTCATCTGTCTTACTGTTGCCCAACCATATGTGACTATGACCTAACTAAAACACTCAAGACAGGGCCTTCTTTTCGCCGCGATGGCGCAGTGACTACCATCTTTGCCCGTGATCATGAGCTATAATTCGCAAAGAAAAGGATTTGAAATAAAAGAGCCTGAACTTGGTAGACGCAGGTTAAAAATTGCAGCAGGAAATGTAATGTGATTTACAATGCATTACGGAGCTCCATCTTAAACTTCCGGTTTGCTGATGCCAAGGTAGCAAGTGTAACGCCCACACTGGTCAGCTGCACTTACAATGTCGACTTCTCGTTATCGACATGGAGACGTAAACTAGATGTACCTCAGAAGTCGAAGTGTGTTCGTCTCATGGCGAGGGACACTGGTAACAAGGACAGCTAATCCACACACAAAAATCAGTCCAGTGGACTAGAAGTAGTAGCCCGTGTATAGAGTACGCTTGAGTTTAAAAAACCCACCACATTTATACACATTTATACACATTTATACACATTTATACACATTTATACACATTTATACACATTTATACACATTTATACACATTTATACACATTTATACACATTTATACACATTTATACACATTTATACACATTTATACGTGCTTAACCTGTCTTTTCTTTCATAGAGTACAGATATGTCTGATGTTTGTGAAACTGTGTTTAGTCTGTCCTTCCATTGGATATTGCTGGATCTGATGCCTGTGAGAATCTGTTTAGACTGCCTGTCCATTGAGTATAGATGGATCTGATACTCGTGAGAATATGTTTTGTCTGTTTTTCTATACGGTATAGATGGATTTGATGCTTGTGAGATTGTGTTTCGTCATCCCTTCTATTTTCTCTATTTTTCTCTCAGGTGGGAGTGTCCGTAGCGAAGTAATTACGCCGCCTTCCTCTGGCTCCGAAGTTGGTGGGTTAGATTCCAGGCTACGTCGTTAATTTCACATCTGCAATTATCATGGAAACTCTTGTGCGTCGTCGTTGGAGCTATTAAGGTTGTGCTTTCTGCGACGCTATCGCCAGGCCGCCCAGCGGAAAGTGACCGTTTCATATGGGATACAACCAGGTGCAATGAAGTTGACGTTCTTGCTATTTAAACTATTTGTTGTTGTTCTTTCCCTATGAGTTGAGAGGTCACATGAGCTTGTGGTTAGATTGTCATCTTTTATATTCTGACATAAATATAGCATGTTATTATGTGTATTCTGTTCTCACCAATCACAGACTGTAAGGGGATGTTATTGTGCTTTAGTTGAGCTGGTTGGTTGTGTGGTTTCTATGTTTGTTGATTTGGTTGGTTGTCAGGTAGGTGTGTTTGCTGGATCGTTGGTTAGTTCTTAGGGTGTCAGTATAGGTGGAAAGATCAATGACAAGAGGAAGATTTTTTGTTGTTAAAAGGTTAATATTTGCCACGGTGAGTTAACATCTTTGAATATATGTTGAGAGATTGATTCGCTGGTTGGTTGTAAGGTTAGTTGGTTAGGTGGGTAAACATTTGCATGATTGATTAGTTATTTGATTTGTTGGTTGAATGAGTGGTTGGATTGATAGGTGCTTAGATGGTTGATTAGTTGTTTGTTTGGTCGGTGTGTATATTGTTGGTTGGCTGGTTAGAAGGTTGAGTGATTTGTTGATGAGTGGGATATTACGTTGACTAGTGATTTCGTTGATATTATTATTATTATTATTATTATTATTATTATTATTATTCATGTTATTGTTATTATTATTATTATATTTTGTGGCATGTTAGAAGAAGACAGAGGACCCAATTAGAAGTGGTCTCTGTAAATATATCTTGTATAATAGATAGACAGGATAAAGGGTAGGATTTGGCAAGGTTTTGTCTAGAGGCGTCTCAAATGAGATAGAAAATCATTCCCGCGTAGCCCTTCAGAGGAACCAGTTTTCCTGGCTCAGATCCCCCACTGTGAGATTTCCAGATCTAAGCCCAAGTCTCTACACAGAAAATTTATAACAAAAAGGAAAAAGTTCCCTTAAAGGCCATGAAGAGATCTGGACTATGCACAACCGAGGAATTAGTTATGTCACCATAATGTTGTCAGTGTGCTTTCAGTCCGCCACATTAGATCTCCCCTTAATTATACTGTGTCATAGTAACATATGTCAGTTGTACAATTAGACATTAGGACTTTAGGAGTCAACCATAGTGAACAGAAACATCAACAATAACTGTACTTTACATCAGTTGAACAGAACATCCACATGACAGGTTATTGACAATAGTTGGACATACATTCACAAGGAAATGTTTACACCAACAATTGAACAAGACATACATCATGAGATATACTGGACAACATTTCTACAGAACATTCACATATCACTGACATCAACAACAGTTGAACAAGACATGCACCAGGAATTGTACCTGACAACAGCTGGACAGGACATTTACATAATAATGTACTTTACACCAACAGACCAAGACATTACATGGACATCTACTTCAAAACTGTTCTCAACACAATCAGGTTTTTATTAATGAACTGCAGGGGTCAAGTGAGGACCCAGGCTCCATCTTGTTTACATTTTTCACTTCGAACAAAACATATATGCAGTGTAAAACAATGATGAAAAACCCCACGTTCCAACACTTTGGAAACCCACCAACAGACCACATACTCCAACCACTACTTCTCCTCCATCACACACTAATATATAAACTCCCCCGGCACCACAACTCAAGTACATCATGAATTATCCTTTCCACTGCCACTGAGAGTAAAACACTGGTGGACTTTCTAGAATGGGGTAAACATAGGGACACACCGCTATTCTGGTCCGTAGACATCCTGTTATCACCTGAAGTGGTGCTGGGAAGGTTGCAGCTTTCCCATGACGGTTCCCATATAAGTCCAATCCCTGCTGTGAAGTCTATGAACAAATAACATGGCCTCTCAATGGTGAGTGGACTGGACGAGAAGCTGGCGACTGGGGGTTAAACAATACATATAGTCTGCATACCATCCATTCAGTAGAAAGATAACTCCACTATACAGCAGCCTTATACGACACACGTCTCTCCCAAACGTTTTTTTTTCTGAATGAGGTTAAAATACAGGATTCTGGTTCCTGCTTGTAAGTTTGAATTTAATCCAAGTACCATGGAATGAACAGTTAAGTTGGAATTATATTCTCCTTGTTACACCACTGACTCAGAAAGCATGCTGAGTAGGGCTTGCTTCGCTTCGGAAGTCACGGGTGACAAGCATCGTATGGATCTTTTCTCCGGGGCATGCTGGTGTGCTGGGGAATGAACAGGCGGACAGATTGGCTGGCTCGGCAAAACTTGGTGGAGTATTGATGCATGACAAAGCAGATGTGGTTGCGACCTTGTGGGAGCACGTGCACACCTCGGAGGAGCAAATGGATCACCATGGTCTGGCAAGAATGCGACAGTGAGGGGTGACGAGGGGATTTGGCCGACGATCAACGCTCAGAGGAAAGGCGAGACGGACATATAATCAGATTGCTACTGGTACTATTAGTGTTGGAACTCTTCGCTGGCTGCTGAGGATTGGGGCGGAGCGCTTATGGGAATGCCCCGAATGCTGTGATGTCGGTTCCTAAATCAATCAATCAATCAATCAATCTTGTAACACCACAACTATTAATGAGTTGAGGTAAATAGTTCCTGGATAGTACTGCTGCTGCAGTCCCAAGGTAAAATAATGATAAGTCTCAGGTTCACAGCTGTCATCTTGATCATGCCTGTCTCAGACAACTGAGAGTCCAGGAGGTTAATCTAATATTGAAGGTAATCCCTGCACAATTGATAATAGAGTCCATCCTGTGTTTGGGTTTAAATAAAGACCCTTTCAGTGCCATCAGCTGAGACAAATATTGATGCAGATTTATGCTGGTATTTTCCTGAAGACATTGTGGTTACTGTTATATTATAGTTTCCACATTTTCCAAGGAGTTGTAATCCTGAAGTAGGGACTTTCATTTGTATGTCCCCATGAAGAAGAGGGCCTCTTCACCATCTCTGTTCTCTGTTGTCCAGAAAACAATATATTACGGAATCTTTAGGGCGTTATGATCACCACATCACAGATAGCGACTGCTCCGGGTGGAATCCGATTTCAACTCCCAGATTTTGAATTTGGCCTAAAAAAGATCACGTTACTACCCAAATGTTAGCCAATCAAAAGACGGGCATGCGCCTTTTCCCTTCCCTTCCAGGATCTAGACGGTTCGATTCTATTAATATATCTGCTATCAGAATGGTCTTCGTTCAAGTTTTAAAGTACTGAGAAAGATGTGGTGGACTGGGGACGTGGATGACTGATTCACTATGTGAATTCAAGAACAACACATCTTTTGTATAGGACAGTTGCAATCTAGTTCACAATATACGTACAGATCTACATATCCAAAACCGTATACATGAAACCATGGAAGGTTACTCTATTATATCCATACTCTACATACGCGGTTGCAATAATAAGCAGCTTTTTACTTTAACCCCGCATAAACATAATGCAGGGGACAGTGATGATCAGACCAAGTAAAGGTAATAAAATAAAATAATATCATCGGGTGTCTTATTAATAAATGCTCGTGTATGACAGAAAGCCGTTCTCTGTGGCCAAAGGCTTGCGAACGAGGTTTGTGAGCCGGGTACCAGACGTTCGAAACTCAGCCGCGACAGATTTGTGCAGCAGACCGTGTCGCGTTGTGTTATAACGTGCTGGTTTGGGAGCCGGTCGTTCAGAAAGCTATGGCAAACTACTGAACATAAAAACTTGCTTAGTACATCAAGAGCAGCTGAAAAATGCTGATGTTGATTGCAACGTCCTGCAAGGGATATGCAACATTAAAAAAAGACAGAAAGCTCCGGTAACACATGTTAACTCTTTGGCGACTGAGAGAATCATTACAGTTGAACATCTCAAAGAGCGGCGATTTTCTCGTCCGTATGGGTAGCCTCAGACCAGCTGAAAGCTATGATGCTGATACGTTTGTCATTCCAATTGGTTGCCTGGCCTTTACTCGGATGACATATATCTGCAGGGTAAAAGCAAACATTACGAACATCACACATCCATGTGTGTATTATGGATGGTCATCGGTGTCATCTGTTGTTGTTTTTTTTTTTTTGGGGCGCCATTAATATATTTCTACGATATAATTTGATACTGTATGTTTTTTTTCACACAACCACACTGGGTAGTTTCAATTTCAAATTCCTGCTGATGCTTACAACAACTTACTATTGTTAAAGATTCTTTGTATTGTGTGGCACTTGAACATGCGCCAGCCAAAAAGTGTATATCTAACACAATTAAAAGCGATCTGTAAATAAACGGATAGTACACACCATAAATATTTGCTGTAAACAGACTACATGTATTTTGAAATATCTTTTACCATTTGAGATTACGATTAGCAATCTAAGACAATGCAATACTTCAAATGAATATAGTAACTCTTCAACTTATGTGTTATCTTTTTCATTAGAAATAAAATTAAGGTATCGTCAAACTAACTGTTTTCATTACATCGTCTTCATTTATATACTCCAATAAATTAATTTCCTTGTCTCCCTTGTTTGTTAAAAGATCAATTTTATTTATGTCCCTTGACTTCATGATTTCCTAGTATACATGATACACGACAGGCGAGGGGACACTACCTATAGCAGCAACATTAGTAGTTTGTTCCAGCAATAAAATATGTAAATGGTCAACAACAAACAAACTATCAAATGTGGTCCTTAAAGATATGGTAATGGCACGAAGATACAGTTGTCACCGATGCCCATCCATAATACTAAGTGGATGTAAGACAGTCGCTGATGTTTGATTTAACGCTACAGATATGTTTCTTCCTAGTAGAGGCCAGGCAACCAGTTGGAATGATGCACGTGTCATCACCACGCAGACGAGAAACTTGCCGCTGTTTGAGATGTTCAACTGCAATTATCGTAGTTGATTTTGTTTTTTGTTTTGATTTGTTTGTTCATACACTGCAATTTGTTAAGAAGACCACATGTGACAAGAGTTTTCTTTGTCTTACACCTTATTTCGTCTGTTCTGTATGATTTTTTTATGGAGGCTTAAACAAGAAGCCACCTATGATTGTAACTGTGTGTGTAGAGTATGGATGCAATAGAGTTAACTACGATGTTTTCATGCATACGATTTTGAATATGTACGTCTGCCCCTAATACGTGAACAAGTTTGTAGCTATACAACAGACGGGTTGCTCTACACATACGTTCTTGAAAATCTAACTCACACATTATTACACAAGGGGCTACTATGCCACTGTACACTTTTACTTTAACGGTTCTTTTCAACGCCACAGGAAGTAAGGTAGCAGCAACTGACGTATAAGAATATTTTTATGACACAAGCTGAAGACACAAACCGTCAGTTGTGTGGAATGTGCAGTGTAGCTCGAGGAGAACAATGTATAATGGTGTTTCCTAAGAAAGAAACATTACACAGAGTTACTGTTACATTAGCCGAGGGTGTCAAGAATGTGCAGCGGGTGTAACATTGGTGTTAGTGAAATCCTCTCACAACCGGGCGATGCATCGTATACACTGATGGATATGTATTAGGAGGAATAAACGAGTCAGTGGGCTTTTGTTTGCGTTTTGTAACTACAAGTGGAGACAGTTAAATGAGGAAAGCTTAAAATATGCAACAGCTAGTTAATTTCTTTCAAGGTGTCCGTAGTATTATGTCTATCTTTTGGCAATGTTATTATCAGTCTTCCATAAATCCACATCACCCGAATCTTTAAACGGGTCTGCTGATTGCCTATGATTCGCTTTCGCTTATCCAAATTAGCTCAGTATAGCTCTGACGATCTCGTTCCCCTATCTCGATTAAGATGCATTGCATGAGCATATTCTTCATCTGAATAAGTGCTGCTTTTGCTTCAACATGTGATGGCGTCTGTGGCGAAAGGGTACCGAAAGTGATTCGCATAAAGCGTTCATAATCAATAATGCAAGTTCAGTTATAGCACACTTAACTTCTGTTATGGTGGGAAGTGTGGAAAGGTGGTAAAGATTTGGTAGGGCCTCTGTGGTGTTGAGGGCATTATCCCCTAGATTGGTCTCATTTGAGTAAAGCTCCAAGTAGTGCTCTACCCATCTATCCATCTGCTGTTTCTTATCAGTGATGATTTCTCCAGTCAAGGTTTTAAATGGGGCACTTCTTTTTACCAAAGGCATTCTTTATCCCTTCATACACGCTTCTGGTTTCTCCCTTATCACTTGCAATTTGAATGGACTCACATAACTTTATCCAATAGTCATTAGCACACTGCCTGGCAGCTTTTTGCACATCCGTCCTAGCTTGCTTCACCTCACTGCCAAGTCGTGACTGAAGTTCATGACGCGAAAAACATAAGGAGCAGAACTCTCGGTCAGAAACGTAGATATATAACTAAGAAACTAGCGGATCACGTCAGTTTCGTTGATCAATAGTTACGAGAGTCGGATCATGGATTCCAACAGGGAAACGGCACATTGAAATGGTCCAGACCATGAAAAGAATATTGAAGAGCAGGGCGACATCATTATGGCCAATATAGATGGCAAAAGACAATGTCCACAGTGAGAAGGATATAGGAGCCTGAAAAGAATAGAACAAAGGCAACAGATCCAAACGAGACAAGATATATTACGGCAAGGTTAATTAAAAAGGGCTAGTGTTTGACGATTGATTACTCATCATGTTTACGTTTGAAAATTACAAAGAAGAATAATATATTTGCCGATCTTCAGTCCTTTTGATTGCTGTTAAGTTTTCCTGCTTCAAGTTTGTTGAAAGAGTGTCACACCCTGGACACCTTATCTGTTAAATGGTTTTGATTGAAGTTCGTTAAGACATTCTTCAGCACTCACTGTTAGCGTTACGTGTTGTTCTTTCCTTGTTTCTTAAGAGAGCTATTTGTTTTTTTTTAAAATCAATCAAGGGCTGCATTGTCTGGTTGTTTGCCGCAAACCAGTTCGGCCCCTTGTGATCCACTGTGCCGTAAACCTCTACAGCTGTTTTATAAAGAGTTCCCTTAAGTATACCCCACTTTTCACTTGATGTTCACATTTCTGATGTAGCAGTGAAAGCGTCTTCACGTTGATGTTGGAACTCAAAGCACTTTAGGATCGTGGATGTTAATAACAGTAATCCTTGGACTAGATTTGTGTTTAGCTGTGTAGATTCTCTTTGGTCTCAATCTAACTCTTGCAACAACCAAAAAATAATCCCTATCACAGTCAAAACAGTGGTAACTTCGAGTAAATGATGTTTAGTGCAGATGTTCTCTCCGTGTGATGATGATGTCTAGCTGTTACCATTGGCCGTACCTTAGATGTTTCCATGTGACCTTATGTAGTTGTTTCTTTTGGTGTTTTTTTTTTTGGTAAAGGAGTGTGTAATACATACGTCATTTCTGTCGCAATGCTCCAGTAGCCTTTGTCCATTTTCATTCATGCGACCGATGTTGAATTTTCCAAGGCACACTGGCCATGAACTCGAGACCTTACCCACACGAGCATTGAAATCACCGAGCATGTAAATGTAATCGGATTTTGGAACTGCCTTGATCACAGAGTCTAACTCCTCATAGAACGAAACATTCATTCATCAGGGGAAGTGAGAGTCAGTGCATATGCAGTGATAATGGTGGCAGAACAACAAGAAGTTGACAAACGCAGGGATAATAGTCATTCATTACCTCCAGCTGGAATTTCAATCATTCCCAGTGGCATTCCCACTGCAAAGCCCACACCATGTAGCCTTTTTTCTGCCTGCTCTCTAACCTTCCAAAACAAAGGTGTAACTATTTTCCCTGAATGACCCTTCCTCAGCGAGGCGAGTCTCCTGCATGCCAGCAATATCAATGTTAAGAGGATTGAGTTCGGCATCAATCACAGCCATTGTTCTCATATTTTCAGTATTCGTCAGGTCAGTGGACCATCCTGGACACGTCGTTATTATATTCCAGGTTGCAATCAGCAGCTTGAGGATTCTATTTTTCTATTTAGTAATACCTTTGGGTTGATTTTACAACCTGCGATTCAGTTATACCTCTCCATAGCACAAAGCCTGGGCTAAAATATAGAGACCACGTGTTGCACATGCAGCATGATCCCTCTCTCGGCCTGCCTAGTTCACTCCAGAAGAATGGTAACACCAATTCATCTGGAATAAGACAAGCTGTAGAAGCTGCCGGATTAGCAAAGCAATGCTCTATCTGTCCGCCTGTCGATTGACGGACGTCGGTCGCGGCGATTGGGCAATCTTGAGCATAGCCTACGATGGGTAGCGTTGTGGTATTCTGTTGTGATAATTTGGTGTGTCCAGTGTGTGCCGCGAGGTTACACACCCGCTTCACACGCGTGATCCGGGACTGTTTCCGGATCCGGTCAGGGATATGCACTACTGACGAGCTCAAACGAGGGCGAAACTCGAGTATAGTGCTTCCATATTGACGTTGATAGGCCTTAGGTTCATACCAGAATGCGATCGGCGTTGCCAGTAGTGGGTTGTGCTCAATATTTAAATATCAAATGTATCATTTTTGGCTGGCACATGTGCATGTGCCACATAATAGACACCATTTAAAACAACATCAGTCAGCTTTAGTAAGCATCAGCAAATGTTGAAGCTGAAACTAACCACTGTTGAAGTGAGAGCTATTGCCTGCATACTATGAGGGGAAGTCAATTAGGAAGCTACAAATGCCTGTAGAAAAAAATAACTAAATATGATAACAACTTGAACCAAGTTTATCTTTATACATTTCTCAACATAATTTCCACTAACATTGATACACTAATCCCATCGTTTTGTTAGTCCTCCCAAACCGGCTGCATAGAACTGCGTGCTCTGTTTTCTAAAAAAAAAAAAAAAAAAAAAGTTTTCACTTCACATTCCACAGCAGCGTCATTCGCGAAATGTCTCCCGCCAAGGTAGGTTTTCAGTGTTTACGCTACGCTGACAAATGTTTGTCACGTAAAGCGGTGCACAGCTGGGTAGAAAACGTTATGATGAAGAGTCAATAAGTAAGTCACACAGTTCTGTGGGATGGCAAGTAAAAGAGAACAGGGCACGCTCTTATATGCAACGGTTTTTTTTTGGGGGGGGGGGGAGGGGGGGGTGGTTACTGATAAAACGATGGGATAAGTGCATCATTGTTGGTGGAAATTATGTTGAGAAATAAAGGGACAATGTATGTATAAAAACAAATTGGTTTCAGATTATCATATTTAGTTATTTTTCTACAGCCATTTGTGGCTTCCTTATTGATTTCCCCTCGGAACAACTGTTTTAATTGCTTGCAATTGTGTTGTAGTATATTTATAGATACTACTGCCATGTTGCGTCTTGACAGACGATATGTTGTTACATTGTGCTTTAAAAATGCATAATAACTGCATCCCGTGGCGGTATACCAGGGGTGCAGTTATACCTCTCCATGGCACATGCCCGGGGCTGAATTGTAGAGATCCATTTGCCAATGCACCATGAACCCTCTCTTGGCCTGCCTAGTTTAATCCAGAGGAAAAGGAACGCCAATACATCTGGAGCAAGTCACACTGCAGAAGATGCCGGATCAGCAACGCAATACTCTAAATGGCCGCCTCTTCTAGCTTCGATCCTAGACCAGTTGCCTATCTTCTTCTTCTTCTTTCGTTCATTTCTTTCGTGAAATAGGACTATAACTGAAATGTTGTCTCTTGTATGAATTTGAACAAGATGCCGGTCCGCCTCCATCAATCAAAATTTCTAATTACGAATTGAAGGTTATTCATAAGTTTGCTTATTTGGGGTCGATAATATCAGATAATCTGTCTTCCTTAGCGACATCAATCGACAGACTTATTGGAAAGACAGCCACAACACTTTTTAGGTTAAGAGAGTATGGGGGAACAATACATTAACAGACGGCCACACAAGTTCAAGTATATAAAGCCTATGTTGTTTACACACCACTCTATGGGTATGAATTCTTGGCCTTGTACACACGGCATGATAGAAAGTTGAATTAATTCCACATGACGCCTCTGAGGCGTATCCTGGGCATATCGTGAAAATGTCATATAACAAACAAGTATTTGTTTAATAAAGCGGATATTACCACAGTACACTCCCTCCCCAAGCAGAGACGCCTCCGGTGGCTGGGGGGAAGAGTCCAACCAGAAGACCCCAAATGCGATATACGGATATACGGCTCAAGAATCGATCTGGAAGTGCATGCTCAGTTAGGTATTATGGTTCAAGACCACTTGTGTGGATCTGACAAAAATAAATGTTAGAGACTGCATTAAATTGCTAAGTGTTGTTAAGTTAATAATTATTTATACGAATGATTAGACGCATAATAGTTCTTTGTAATACATTCTCTTTGACCACAATTCACTTATTGACTAATATAAGTCAATAACTGACGCGGCCCGGCTTCGCCCAGCTCCTGGCGGGGATCTGTCTGTCTGTCTGTCTGTCTGTCTGTCTGTCTGTCTGTCTGTCTGTCTGTCTGTCTGTCTGTCTGTCTGTCTGTCTGTCTGTCTGTCTGTCTGTCTGTCTGTCTGTCTGTCTGTCTGTCTGTCTGTCTGTCTGTCTGTCTGTCTGTCTGTCTGTCTGTCTGTCTGTCTGTCTGTCTGTCTGTCTGTCTGTCTGTCTGTCTGTCTGTCTGTCTGTCTGTCTGTCTGTCTGTCTGTCTGTCTGTCTGTCTGTCTGTCTGTCTGTCTGTCTGTCTGTCTGTCTGTCTGTCTGTCTGTCTGTCTGTCTGTCTGTCTGTCTGTCTGTCTGTCTGTCTGTCTGTCTGTCTGTCTGTCTGTCTGTCTGTCTGTCTGTCTGTCTGTCTGTCTGTCTGTCTGTCTGTCTGTCTGTCTGTCTGTCTGTCTGTCTGTCTGTCTGTCTGTCTGTCTGTCTGTCTGTCTGTCTGTCTGTCTGTCTGTCTGTCTGTCTGTCTGTCTGTCTGTCTGTCTGTCTGTCTGTCTGTCTGTCTGTCTGTCTGTCTGTCTGTCTGTCTGTCTGTCTGTCTGTCTGTCTGTCTGTCTGTCTGTCTGTCTGTCTGTCTGTCTGTCTGTCTGTCTGTCTGTCTGTCTGTCTGTCTGTCTGTCTGTCTGTCTGTCTGTCTGTCTGTCTGTCTGTCTGTCTGTCTGTCTGTCTGTCTGTCTGTCTGTCTGTCTGTCTGTCTGTCTGTCTGTCTGTCTGTCTGTCTGTCTGTCTGTCTGTCTGTCTGTCTGTCTGTCTGTCTGTCTGTCTGTCTGTCTGTCTGTCTGTCTGTCTGTCTGTCTGTCTGTCTGTCTGTCTGTCTGTCTGTCTGTCTGTCTGTCTGTCTGTCTGTCTGTCTGTCTGTCTGTCTGTCTGTCTGTCTGTCTGTCTGTCTGTCTGTCTGTCTGTCTGTCTGTCTGTCTGTCTGTCTGTCTGTCTGTCTGTCTGTCTGTCTGTCTGTCTGTCTGTCTGTCTGTCTGTCTGTCTGTCTGTCTGTCTGTCTGTCTGTCTGTCTGTCTGTCTGTCTGTCTGTCTGTCTGTCTGTCTGTCTGTCTGTCTGTCTGTCTGTCTGTCTGTCTGTCTGTCTGTCTGTCTGTCTGTCTGTCTGTCTGTCTGTCTGTCTGTCTGTCTGTCTGTCTGTCTGTCTGTCTGTCTGTCTGTCTGTCTGTCTGTCTGTCTGTCTGTCTGTCTGTCTGTCTGTCTGTCTGTCTGTCTGTCTGTCTGTCTGTCTGTCTGTCTGTCTGTCTGTCTGTCTGTCTGTCTGTCTGTCTGTCTGTCTGTCTGTCTGTCTGTCTGTCTGTCTGTCTGTCTGTCTGTCTGTCTGTCTGTCTGTCTGTCTGTCTGTCTGTCTGTCTGTCTGTCTGTCTGTCTGTCTGTCTGTCTGTCTGTCTGTCTGTCTGTCTGTCTGTCTGTCTGTCTGTCTGTCTGTCTGTCTGTCTGTCTGTCTGTCTGTCTGTCTGTCTGTCTGTCTGTCTGTCTGTCTGTCTGTCTGTCTGTCTGTCTGTCTGTCTGTCTGTCTGTCTGTCTGTCTGTCTGTCTGTCTGTCTGTCTGTCTGTCTGTCTGTCTGTCTGTCTGTCTGTCTGTCTGTCTGTCTGTCTGTCTGTCTGTCTGTCTGTCTGTCTGGGACGGCCCGGCTTCGCCCAGCTCCTGGTTGGGAGCATCTCATTTAATTCATATAAGTAGTCATATAAGCTCCCGTTCCCGTTCCCGACTATCTGTCTGTCTGTCTATCTGTCTGTCTGTCTGTCTGACCCGGCCCGGCTTCACCCAGTCCCTGGTGGGGAGCATCTCATTTAATGCATATAAGTAGTCATATAAGCTCCCGTTCCCGACTGTCTGTCTGTCTGTCTGTCAGTCTGTCTGTCTGTCTGTCTGTCTGTCTGTCTATGTTCGGCCCATTCCCGTTAAAAATATAGATAAGATAGAAGAATAGATAGATTGATAGTAGAAAATATGATTGGAAGAGATCTATCTAAAGTAAACTTAAAAAGATATCACGAACAGACAATAAATGGTGGGCGGTGGGTTGACTGCAGAGTACTGCAAAGGATATGCAGCTAACTTTCTCTCACAAAAAAATAACTTTTTTTTTTAACGAACGAAAATCTTTATTTTCAAAGGGTTAAGAATTGGGCACGCAGGCCCGTCCTACATTATTCCCGTCTTGTCTATTTTCTCTCATACATGCTTTCATTCAACATCTGTTATGAAGCAATTCTTTGACACAAAAGAACAATAAGCATTAAAACGCATGAAAAGTAACTTGATGAGGCAATGTTTAACATGGGCATCATAAATACCCAAAGTGGGTGTAACGCGCCATACATATGAGAATGTTTAAAAAAAAATTGTATGTGCTGTTGAAGAAAAATAAAAAGATGAGTTAGAACATTTTCACTATTTAAATAGATGCATTATTTTTATAAAAACTTTGAAAATGCCTTAAAGATTATATCATTATTTATTATAACTCATATGCCTGTAAATAACTGTAGACAAAGAGTTTATAAATCTTTGAAATTAATTCAACAATCTTATATATAAAATATATAGCAATGTTATTAAAAGTTATGCCCCTTGAAATAACTTTTCTTAAGTTATGTCCTCTCACTATATATATATATATATATATATATATATATATATATATATATATATATATATATATATATATATATATATATATAAATGATAATGAAAAATTAAATATTAAATTTTAGTAAGTAAATAGCTGATTGTACACTAACAAACTATGACAGTTGGCTGCACGGGAATGAAAAGAAAACATATATATATATATATATATATATATATATATATATATATATATATATATATATATATATATATAGATTTATAACAATATCCAGTTGCCGTGTCAGTGTGACGGTGGCTGTATAAAGACCAAGTAACAAAGCAAGCCAATTCAATAAATCAATCAATCATGTGCCATGCCGGAAAGCGTGGGCGGTCATGATTCGCCATTTCACTCGATCACCAGAGTCGTGGATCAGCTCAGCCAATTCGTGGAATATTATTTATGATATAAATACTCATCACGTGTGTTATAGAAATAGCTAACTTTGATTATCTTCCTTGATGTGCTTGATGTATATTCTATTTGCTTCCCTTGTCATCCTCCTTTACCTATGAGACAACATGTTTTCAATCTAACATTTCAACAGACGGAATGTCCATTTATAGAAAAGTCTTACTCAACAAGGATTAGTAAAGGTATGATTGATTGATTTAGGAATCGACAGCACAGCATTCGGAGCATTCCCATAAGCGCTCCGCCCCCATCCCCAGCAGCCAGCGAAGAGTTCCAACACCAATAGTACCAGTAGCAATCTGATTATATGTCCGTCTCGCCTTTCCTCTGAGCGTTGAGCGTCGGCCAGATCTCCTAGTCACTCCTCGCTGTCTCATTCTTGCCAGATCATGGTGATCCATTTGCTCCTCCGAGGTGTACACGTGCTCCTACAAGGCCGCAACCACGTCTGCCTTGTCATGTATCAATACTCCACCACGTTCTGCAGAGCCAGCCAATCTGTCCGCCTGTTCATTTCCCAGCACACCGACATGCCCCGGAGAAAAGATCCAGGCGATGCTTGTCACCCGTGACCTCCGAAGCGAAGCAAGCCACTCCGCACGAAGCCTGCCCGTCCTCACCCTCGTCAGCATGCTTTCTGGGTCAGTTACAATCACGATGTGTGTGTGTGTGTGTGTGTCGTAATCTTCATCCAGCGGAGAGCCGCCGTGACTGCGGCGATTGACTGCTGTAATTAGTAAAGGATAGGTCATGCGAACTTTTAATTATATTGTTGCTGGACAAAACAGCATCGGTATCTTCGGTGATTTTTGAAGATGGAAGACGAGAATGTGTGGACATGTGGATATTCACCCCGAAAACGTTTGGGAAGTAGCAATGCCAGTTCCACTACACGCGGACAATATGACAACACCCGTATGTTTATGTTCAGTATGTCTGTCTATTTTAAACACACACATACACACACACACTTATATATATATATATATATATATATATATATATATATATATATATATATATATATATATATATATATATATATATATATATAACTGAAATATTATCGCACCGTGCTCACTCTAGAAGAAGCAGTTGAGGCATGAATATGATCATTTGCGAAACGTGCTATCTATAGAAGAAGCAGTTGAGGCATGAATAAGAGCAGTTGCGCAACGTGTTCACTATGGAAAACAATAGTTGATGCATAAATAGGAGCAGTTGCGCAACGTGCTCACTATAACAGAAGCAGTTATCAGTTATCAGTTATCAGTTGGGGTATCTTCGTTGCACTCCGACATGTCCATAGGTGCTCAGATCCTCCCCTCAGCATATGCATCAGCGTCCGGTGGCTAATAGTGCCAGTTCTGTGTTGGTTGACGAGGCACTTTGTTTTCCCGATGTACCTCCCGCGTCTGGCTGTGCCGATTCTTACTCCCAGGTCTTTCATCCTGGACAGCGATGTGGAATCACTGACGTCAAAATCCTCTGTTCTCGCCAAATCTTTAAGGACGTTAATAACATCGGCACGATCCACGGGCTGGCCAACTACAGGGGGTGCAGAGCCAGCCAGTTTATCAGCTCGTTCATTTCCCTCGACTCCCGCATGTCCCGGGACGAAGATGAAGGTGACTTTACGGACAACAGACTTCCGCAGCGATTCAGTCCACTGTCTACGTACAGATCCAGCTTCAACCTTCTGAATCATGCTCATTGAATCACTTAGTACATACACGTTGGAATAATGCTATGACTCCAGCCATATGAAAGCCTGTGTAACTGCCATCACCTCCATCGTCATGCTGCTTGTGGTCATAGAGTAGGCACCACTGGATTCTTGAACGGTTCGGCCCGCTGTCAAAGACTAGAATACATAGCAGGGAAGACCACCCTGAATGAGTGGTCTACCTCAAGTAGATTAGAGGTAACCCAGTGCCCCAACAAGAGGGCAGGGTAGGTGTAGGGAGTAGATAGGGGGGAGAACTATCAACAGTTCTCTCATGAGACACGGAAGTGTCAACCAGAGGGTAAGCACTCTGGTCACGGTGTAATCACCTCAACGTGATAGACACCAAGAACTTGGAATAGAACTCAAGAGTAGGCTTACTACTCTAAGCGTGTGGAATGATGTAGCACGCAAAAGCCGAAGTGCGCATGAAGACCCTCCGCGTGCTGTGTAATCAGGACGTGGAGGATGGTCAGACAGGGGACGGACTTCGTAGCGGACACATCGCTTAGAGTCGATGCGTCCTTCTTTAAGTGAATAGATAGATTTAGCAGTAGGGCTAGGGACGACTAGAGATAGGAAGTTCTGTGTATTCATGTGTGATTCATTAGAGACAGTTTTGTGCATTTATGTATTGTAAGAGCCAGTGGCAATAAAATGTGTAATCAATTCCTCTCGTACGACTGACAAGTCTTTTTGTGTGGTGCGAGAGAAGTTTATCCCTGAATGCCTGTAGCATCGCTTGATGACAGGCTAGGATAAAAGTGGTGTCAGAAGTGTAGCTTGGACATTTGGTCAAGCTAAACCACTCACCCACGGCTATAAAATAGCGTTACTGTCAGTTAATCACAGGGTTTAATTTGTGTTAGTGTAAAATGGCGTGTGCAGACTAGAACATGATGCGAACTGTGCCCATCGTGACCGATTACCATTTATTTATACTTATTGAAATGTTTTGTGCGTTATGAACATGTTTCCTTCTGATTTGTAAGTATTATCATTATAATTTTGTATCATTTATTTCTACAATTATTTGTCTATCTATGAGTATTTATGAAACATGATTTACGGCGGACCATTTCACTAAGAAATGAGCCGGCGACAATATCGATTTTTCAATCTAAGAATAGCGCTGCGCCTGTGACGTGTCACGGTTGACCCACAGCTGTCCCACGCCATTGGCAATCAACGACGGATTGTTTACAAATCGCCAAGCCGCTGCTCGCCTGAGTCCTTGAAATATATTGAGTATTATTTGTTTATACAAGCTATTTATTGAATATATTTAATAATTTGAACATTATTATTTCCTTTATATTTATGTTAAAGCATTTATTTATTTATTTGTGGACATATTCTATTTTCTACCGTCACGATGGCACTACTTTCTTTATGCAAATAGGATTCGGTCTGCACAGCACTATCATAGATTAAACAGCAGTTAGTTAAGGAAAGCAGAAGATATTAGAACGGAGACAGGACAGTGACAGTCACTATCAACTATACCAGATTGTGTTGTCCGGGGGCATGTAATTGTAAATTTCAAACAAATGTCTAAATTCATATGTCGTTTGCAAATGGTTAATTATTGATGCTCTAATAAACCAGATATAACAAGAGCTGTTTAGAGGAGTAACGCAAGGTGTGTGTCGAGGTGCCAAACGATTGTACCTGATTGTTCCGGATGGTTAAGATGAGTATACCCAAATTATTTGTGAATGCAATATGATTAATAATGCATCTCTTTTTCAGGGTATAAACTAATATTATTTTTTATACAAAGTCATTTAAAATCTTAACATATCGAATATACCTGAGTAAATAACGAACTGCCTGTCAACTCTAGCTAATTATCTAACACCATGTCAACTTTAGCTGATTGCATACAAGCAGGCAAGGAATTAGGATACACCGGAAAGGAATTAGAGCAATATGCTGATCAAAAATTTAGGGAAGCAAAAGATGCTGATAGAGATGAACGTGCACGAGAGAGACAACACCAAAAAGAGATGTCACAATTAGCTGAAGAAACTAAACAGAAACAGTTAGAACAAGAGAGACAACACCAAAAAAAGATGGCACAATTAGCTGAAGAAACTAAACAGAAACAGTTAGAACAAGATAAGGAGTCAAAACAGAAGGAATTAGAGATTAAATAAAAAGAATTAGAATTAAAGCAAAAACAATTAGATCAGGAGAGAGAGTTAAAGCAAAGAGAGATAGATGAAATGGCAAGAGTGAAAGAAAAACAAATACAGATTGAATCAGAGACACAGTTAAAGATGAAAGGTATGGAAGTAAATTCACACTTAGAGATCTCCGCTACAAAACTAAAGAGTCAGCAAGAAGAGAATAAACTTAATAAATACAAACATAATATTAAGCCATTCTGTAAAGAAGATTCCATATCAGCTTGGACAGAAAATGTCGAATATCAGCTTAAATACCATCAAGTACCAATCGATATGTGGGCCATGATCTACATGAAAAACCTCAGTGGGGAGCCCCTTAAAGTTATTGAATCAATACCAACTGATCTTAGATCTAACTATCAGTACATTCACGATAGGGTAATGCAACATTTTTTACTTGATGCCCCTGGGTATCAAGTCCAATTTTCTAACTTAAAACCAAAACCAAGTGAGACCTTCATCGATTATGTCTCGAATGTCCAAAGCGTACTGAATAGATGGCTTAATGCAGCAAAAATAGGAAAGGACTTTGAAAAACTTAAAAATTTAATAGCCGTGGATAAAGTTATATCCACAGTCCCAACTCCTTTCGCTAAGTTCCTTCAGCAGTCAGGCATCGAAACAATACAACAATTCGAGAAGAAAGGCTCCGCATATTTTTCCTCGAATAGGGAAGTTTTTAAAACATCAAACATCGACTCTGAAATAGTCTCTTTTGTTAAGGACCAACCTAAAAGTTATCGTAGCAATAAAAAACCATTTCAGAGAGTCGACAAGAAAGATCAAAAATTGCCTAAATGTATGTATTGCCAACTTTTTCATGATACTTACGCTATGTGTGATAAATCACCGAACTATCCGACACATCTTGAGATGGTCATTAAGAAACAACAAAACAAGAGAAATGCATACAGGCGTGCGGTGAAATGTTTTTTCTGTGCTAGCCACGGGCATTATTCCAGTAAATGCCTAGGCCGTCAAAGAATGAAGGCCAACAGTGCAATGTTAATTGATACATCTTCTGATAGTGGGAGTGAGACTGAGTGCGAGGTCGAGAATGAATTACCTTTTAACCAATCTGAAGATGTTTGTTGTGTAAACGATAGTTTAAGCTTTGACAGTTGTGAGCGCTGTCACCAATTTCATGCAGACGGAAAATTAGAATGTGGACACACAGTGCCATTCTCCACTGAGAGTGCAAATGCAGCATTAGCCTCCAGAGGCAATTTGGTGTTCCACAATGCACTGGTCAATGAAATGCCATGCCAATGTTTACTTGACAGTTGAAGCACTCTTATCGGTCTTAGAAAGGAATTTGTGAATCCAAATGATTATACAGGAGACTCAGTTAAATGCCGAACCTTTTCGGGTAATATCGAAATTTACCCGTTGGCAAGAGCCCGTATAAACACTCCTTTCCTTTCTGGTACCTTTACATGTGCTATTTTAGATAACCCTTGTATTGATTTAATTTTGGGATGCTTACCCCAATTGAAGCATTGCACTAACAAAGAAATAGCTGCATGGGAAAATTTAAATGCAGCAAATGCAACAACCAGAGCAGATACTATTAAACACCAAGACACACTACAGGAGGAAAGACTACTGTTGCTATCACCAACTAGGACGGATGATACCACCAGACAGAAGTTTATAGACCAGCAAAAAGCTGATCCGAGTGTGTTTCCGTATCTAAAACTGTTAAAAGAAAAAGCTAAAGTAACAAAAAACGCATCATGGTTCTTTAGACTTAATAATGGGATTCTTACTCGTTATTATACAACCAACAACCATGAGATTCAGCAAACGGTGTTACCTGTACAACACCGCCAAACTGTGCTAAAGATTGCACACGAGTCACCGTTTGCTGGTCACCTTGCATACGACAAAACCAGGGCCAGAATTCAGGCTCATTTTTACTGGCCGGTTTTTTTTAATAACATAAAATTATTCTGTCGGTCATGTAATGTCTGTCAACAACTAGTACGTAAGGGTAAACATCCTACAGCTGAAGTACAACCTTCAACACTGGCCTCTAGACCATTCGAGAGTGTGGCGGTGGATATTGTTGGACCCCTGAACCAGGTGTCCAGCAAAGGAAATCGCTTCATCTTAACGCTAGTAGACCTATGTTCAAGGTGGGTTGAGGCGGTAGCTTTAAAATACATCACCTCCAAAGATATTGCCAATGTATTTTTACATTTGTTCTCACGATTCGGATTTCCACGTACCATCTTCTCCGACCGTGGAACCCAATTCATATCGGCTGCAACGCAAGCCCTTACAAAAATGTTAGGAATTAAACAGCATTTTACAACAGCTTATCATCCAGTCAGCAATGGAATCGTAGAGAAGATTAACGGAGACCTAAAACATATGCTGGCTAAGGTGACAGCAGAAAACCCATCTGATTGGGATACACTGTTGCCAACAGTGCTGTTCGCCTATCGGGAGATTCCCCATTCAAGCACGGGTTTCTCACCTTTTGAGTTAGTATACGGGGCTAACCCACGTGGACCCCTAACAATTTACCATCAGTTAGTAACTAATGCGATTGAAATTCCAACCCCTAAAACACCTTATGAGATGGTAACAGAAACACGCGATAAAATTATGAAATCGTGTATCGTGCCAAGGCAGCTTTGGAGAGGAAGGGTCAAATCTACCGCCAATACGCAAATAGAGGTGCTAGGACTATTAATCTTGAAATAGATCAAGACGTACTGCTTTTACTCCCAGACAAACGTAATTTATTATTGACCTCATGGCAAGGGCCATTCAAAGTGGTACGAAAATTTCAGATGTCGATTATGAAATATCGATAAACGGACACTTAAAGATATTTCATATCAACATGTTGAAACCCTACTTTTCACGACAAGAGACAGAACTGGAGACAAACGAACATAATGCACCTACACCTATTGATGAGACGACAGACATACATAACGCAACTACACTAGTTAGCGAGACTGGCAAGGACGACGATATGCATACACTTAGTGAGCATACAGAAAACGCACTTAGCACCACCACCGTACTGAATCAGGTAGACGACGACGGGATGGAACTACCTGTTCCAATTGTAGACAAGACTGCGACATTAGATTGTATACGGTTAGAACAGGGACTAACAGAAGAGCAACGACGACAGACATTAGAGTTAGTAACAGAGTATAAGGACATATTTTCCGACATTCCAGGTAGGACGGACAGGATCGAGCACCCCATCCTTCTTTCGGACTCTAAACCTATCAAATGCAGGCCGTACTCTATCCCACTTAGCTACAGAGAAAGTCTAAATAAGGAAATTCTTAATTTAGAAGCTAGTGGAATCATCCAGAAATCTACATCTGAGTACTCCTTTCCAATCGTCTTGGTGAAGATAAAGGACTCCACAATTCGTCTCTGTGTGGACTATAGAAAACTCAACAATGTCACTAAGATCGACGCAGAACCAATTCCTTCCTGCGAAGATCTTATTCTTGATATGTCCACCTCCAAAATCTTCTCTAAATTAGACCTTACTAAGGGATATTGGCAGGTCCCTATGCAGACTCAATCCATCCATCTTACTGCATTCTCAACACCTTTAGGTCTTTACAAGTGGCGGTTTCTTCCTTTCGGACTTCGTAACGCTCCTGCCACTTTCGTACGCCTAACTAGAGATTTACTACATGGAGTGACGAATAAGGTGACATATATAGATGATATTTGTGTCCATACAGATGACTGGACAACACACTTACTGAAACTCCGACAGGTCTTCGATAGGTTGCGACTCTTCGGTCTCACTGTCAAACCTAGCAAAGTTGAACTGGGCCTACAAGAAATTGATTTTTTGGGCCATGTCATTTCACAAGGACAACTAAAAACTGACAATAGAATTGTTACTAAAATTATGAACCTGACCATGCCTACAACAAAGAAGCAGGTCAGGAACCTTTTGGATTAATACCGAACTTAGCCGAAATCACGAGTGTATTTTCTAATGTTTTGAAAGCATCGGTAAAATTAGATGTCAAAGATGCATTATTAATTTCTGCATTGTCAAAATTGAAACTCCTATTTAGTAATGCACCAATTCTGCTTTTGCCTAATCCTAGGCTCGTTTATTATCTTAGGACAGATGCCAGCACGATCTCCATCGCTGGAGTACTAGGCCAGTTTTACGATGGCATCTTCCATCCAATTTGCTACGTGAGCCGCAAGATCACACCTGCTGAGTCCAGATATTCCATATCAGAGTTGGAAGCCCTAAGTGTCATCTATTCAGTAAGGAAGTTACATCGGTTTCTAGCGGGTAATCACTTCGTAGTACAGACCGACAACTCCCCAATCACGGTCATACAAAGTGGGGTGCATCGCAATGACCGCATCTGCAGGTGGTCGTTAATCTTACAAAATTATACTTTTAGTATAGAGCATATTAAGGGTAGGGACAACATTCTTGCTGATACCCTTAGTCGACCATCTGAGGTAGAAATACCTGATACTCCACATGAAATGTAGTCTAAGATAATGTAATTTAGTACACTTAAAATATCATGTGTAAAATATCCTATGTAATACATAGACATCATGATCAGGACTGTGTGCTAATAACAGTGAATCACCATGTGTCCATAGACAGCAGAATAACAACTTTGCTCCAAGAACAAGTGAATCACCGTTTGTACATACACAGCTCGTTACTTACTATGCTCCATTTGTGTTCCGGTGAATCACCTGTGTGAATCATGGGAGAACAATGTCAGAACAATGCGTAAATAACAGACACGAATATACATGTCTACGACACCAACGGACTCTATGAGTGGAAGAATACCCATAAGACACAAGTAGGACTGTGTAGTCTATGTAATATACCCAGGACAAGTGTGTAACTATGAACTGTGCCAACAAAAGCAATTTCTGAACGTTATGGCAACCACTAACCTGAGGTAGTTAAATACCATGTATATATATTTATTTATTGTGATATGTATTATAACATGTTTTTAATATAGTGATAAATTATGGTTAGATTAGTTACTTTAATATAGATTTAGAATAGAATTAGGGAATATGATATATTTTTTTGTTGTAGTTTAGATAAATCACTAATTTACCCACTTACTTAGGATAGTAACTTTAAATTTAATAATAGCTAATTAAAGACGAGGATAAAAAGTTAAGATAGGAACAGTACCAGTTAGTTCATTTCATTTCACTTTATTTCATTCCATCTTGATGAACACTTTAACAACCTCATCATTTAGGATTAAAAGTAGTTTATACCTTATAGGATTATACATTTGAACATACATCATTTACACCATGTATAGTAAAATTATCAATCATATTTTTTCATTTAGACATTAAAACATTCTCCTTTTTAAATAACCCATTATTTATAATTTTGTTACATTTCACATTACTCACTTCAGAAAGGTACATAACTCATCTCACATAATTTTCATTTTTTTAGTTAGTTAGATTACTTCCCTTAAATTAGGTTAATTTTGTGCAACAAATTAGAATATATATATTTATAGAATTAGTATTAGTATTTCAGTAGAATGTAGTGTTTAGTATTATCAGGGTACAAACTATCAACCCTATTTCATCCATGTAAATATTTTGTAAATACATGACTCGTGCAGTAAGTTACGCACAGTCATTAAGCTCAACTCTTTTCAAACTGAGCCAAACTTGTACAGTGTCACTTCAAGGTTTTTAAATAATTGGGAGAATAAAAGATGTCTGACAGAAGTGTGAAAGTGAGAGAAAATGGAAAATATAGAATGGAGAGTGAAGACAACCAGCGGATTTTTTCTGCCGCTCAACGCGACTTTTATTATTTGTCTGCGTCAAGCGTTTGCTTTCAGTGTTGAAATATGCTGTCTCGAATGGGTTGTGTGTAGTTTTGTGTTAGCTATAATTACATTAGACCTTAGGGAAAGTATTTTAAGTCTCATAAGACGGAAACGTAGTCACGAATTAGTGTTATACACTTATTTGTGGCCACATTTAACCGGATTATGGCACTTGAAAACTGACTTACATACAAATTATAGACAGACACACATGTTAGAAGATTAATTACGTTATTAGTTACATCTAAACACGCAAACAACCAGGAAAACAAACATGTAAAGTGCATACATTTTTGGAACAAGGGGAGATAGTTCCGGGTCAGGGGACACAGTAGACAGCGAAACACTAACTTAACAATGAAAGATAACTTTACACGCGGAAGCGAGATAGGTAAAGCCTGTCGCACACAGCTTGTGCAAGGGTTGTTTAATATTATATGGGGGACATGAAGCAATTCGTGTGTTGATCCTAAGAAAGTCAACTTTGTATGGGTAGTGAGTTAATTTGCTATTTGAGGGCAGGTCTTATAAGGCAATGGTCCGGTTCAGACAAACCTCTAATAAATATAATATTGCGATGGAGAAGAGGGCTCACGCCAACCAGACAAGTTTGTGGCGATCACCAGTAGCCAAGTAAAGTAATACTACATTGTGACAATAGTCAGTAGAGGTCTATTGAGTTACCCAGAACCAAGTTATCAGTAGACTTTGACAAAAATTAGACACACTAATTTTTAGAAACCTCTTGCGTCACAACCATGAGTCAAAGTTTGTAACGCAACACAGGAGGGGAGGGTGTGTGTTAAAGACTCGACCACATCCCCTCCGCCAGGGAGAGCGGTCAACCCTGAAGAGACCAGGAGGAGATACGGTGCCCGAGGCAATGGCAGGGGAGATGAGGTAATAGGAGAGGGTTAGCCACTCCCTCATGAGACACGCAGGCGGTGTTCAGAGAGTTAGCACTCTAATCACGATAGTACCACACCTCGTGAAGCCATAGCACAGTTGAGTAGACACTCAACAGGCCACGTTTGCCAGCAGAGTGCGATGTGAGGTAACACGCACGAAGGTGAAGGTCACCCCGCGTGGTGGGTAACCACGGGAGAGAGGTTAGGGGGACGGGAGACTGGACTTGAGGCGTTCACATCGTTTAGAATAGCGTTAGGAGTTTTGTGTTCACTAATAGATAGAACTAGCATAGGGTTAGCAGTTTGTGTTAGATAATTCTGTGGCTGTATATTGTGTATTGCATTAGCGACTGTTTACCGCTTGTAAGCGAGCCAACGGCAATAAAATGGACCATGCATTTTGCCTCCCACACGACTTGCAAGTTGTCTTGTATGGGTGTGTGAGAAGTACCCGATGATGCCTGTCAGTTAAGTTGTTGACAGGCAAGGGTAATTGTGGTGTCAGAAAGTGGTGCTTGGACGAAAGCGCCAAGCTAATACCCACAGTAAAAAGGTAATTGTGGTGTCAAGAAGTGAAGCTTGAACGAAAAGTTCAAGCTAATCCACTCATCCACGGGCTCCAGACTAGGGATTAATTTTTGTAGTAACGATAATTTGTGCAGACGGGAGAATTTGCGAGCTAAAAATATGCCTATCGTGACAAAATAGTGTTTAATTGTGTTTATGATATATTTATTGAATGAAATCATGTATTCTTCGAAGCTGTAAGTATTAATATTCTTATTTTCTTATATTTATTCATATATTTACCAATTTATTCTTGAATAAGCACCAAACATGATTCACGGCGCAGGAATACACAGGCAGCCGACAATATTGATTTTTGAGATCTAAAAATAGCGCTGCGCGATGACGTAGAGTGATTGACAGACAGTTGTTCTGCGTCATTAGCATAAAGCAGTCGAGTGTTTACAAGATCGCTTAGCGGCGGCCCGCCTGAATCTGTGCTGTATATTGTTTATTATTTACTTATTTAAGTTACTAAATGAATATATTTATTTGTTGACACATTATTATGTTATTTTGATTTCTTTACAAGCATTTATTCATTTTTGGGTCTATTTTCTCTTTGCTTATCGTCACGATGGAACTATTTTCGGGCTAAGCATCTGATACTTAGCTGCACAACGTTTACAGAAATTAACTAGGTTAGTAACGAAAGGCAATTATTGTTTAAAACAAAGACAGGACATTGACATTAAAATTAATTAATACATATTCTGGGTGTTCGTAAGTCTGTCATTGTCTAAGTCATTGTCCTTAGTTGTCGAGTAAATCATATCGTTTAGTAGGCGTGTTTACTGCTGCCCTATATATCAGAGGGCAAACAACAGCTGTGCACATACACCTGTGGGCCAAATACCGTGTGCTACGTACGAAACGGGTCGCCACCCCAGTGTACCAAACAAGGTGACCTGTGTCAAAGGAGCTTCGTTCCCACATTAAGCTGAGTACACTTATATATTTTGTCATGCAATTTGATTAATAGTGCATCTCTTTTTCAGCTTGTAACGCGTTGACATATTTGTATACTCTGTTTTTCTGCAAGATAAATCTGGGCAGGGTATAAACAGAAAGCACAACTGATAGTGATCAGATAAGAACAAACATAACATATCAAAGATAAATAACTGATTAAAGTCATCATTGCCTATCACTGTTAGCCAAGTACTAAAGTAAGATGGCAACTTTATCAGATTTCATAAAAGCAGGCAAAGAACTAGAATTAACAGGAAAAGAACTACAACAATATGCTGATCAGAAATTTAAAGAAACAAAAGAGGAACAAACACGAAAAGAGAATGCGGAAAGGGACGAACGCGCACGAGAAAGAGAACATGATAAGGAGATGAAACAAAAACAATTAGATCAAGAGAAAGAATTAAAACAAAAGGAATTAGATCTAAAGCAAAAAGAGATAGATGAAATGGCACGAGTTAAAGAAAAACAAATTCAGGTAGAATCAGAGACACAATTAAAGATGAAAAGCATGGATATAGACTCACACGCAGAGATCTCTGCCACTAAACTAAGAAGTCAACAAGAGGAAAATAAGTTCAACAAATACAAAAATATTATCAAACCATATTGTAAAGAGGACTCCATATCTGCCTGGACAGAGAATGTAGAGTATCAATTTAAATATCACCAAGTTCCTTTAGATATGTGGGCTCCGATTTACATGAAGAATCTAAGTGGTGAGCCCCTTAAAGTAATAGAGTCTATTCCTATTGAACTTAGATCTAGCTATCAATACATCCATGATAGGATTATGCAGCACTTTTTACTTGATGCCCCTGGGTATCAGGTTCAGTTCTCAAATTTAAAACCTAAACCTAGTGAAACTTTTATAGATTATTTTTCAAATGTGCAGAGTGTACTAAACAGGTGGCTTAAAGCAGCTAACATAGGAAAAGACTTTGATAGATTAAAAAACCTAATAGCTATGGACAAGTGTATATCTACTATACCTTCTCCTTTTGCTAAGTTTTTGCAGCAGTCGGACATTGAGAACATCGAGCAGTTCGAAAAAAAAGGCTCAGCATATTTTTCTTCTAACAGAGAGATTTTTAAGACCTCAAGTGACTCTGAGATAGTTTCCTTTGTCAAAGACCAATCAAAAAACTATCAGGGTAACAGAAAACCTTTTCAGAAGTATGATAAGAAAGACAGAAAGGTTTCCATATGCATGTACTGTCAACTAATGCACGACACTTATGCTATGTGCGACAAATCGCCGAATTATCCGGCGCATCTTGAAAATGTGATCAAGAAGCAGCAAAGCAAACGGTCTGCATACAGGCGTGCAATCAAATGTTTTTTTTTGTTCCTCTTATGGCCATTATTCTAATAAGTGCCTTGGCCGCCAACGTTTGAAAGCTAACAACGCTATGTTGATTGACACCTCTTCAGATAGTGGTAGTGAGAATGAGTGTGAGATTGAAAGTGACTTACCAACTAACCAAGCAGAGGATGTGTGTGCTGCTAACGATATATTAAGCTTTGACGGCTGTGAACGATGTCACCAATTCCATGCAGACGGAATACTAGAATGTGGACATACAGTACCATGCTCATCTGAGAGTGTGAATGCAGCATTAGCCTCCAGAGGCAAGTTAGTGTTCCACAATGCAATGGTCAATGATGTACCATGCCAATGTTTGCTGGATAGCGGCAGCACCCTTATTGGTCTTCGAAAAGAACTAGTGAGTCCGGGTGATTACACAGGTGACACTGTGAAATGCCGAACCTTTTCGGGTAACGTTGAAATTTACCCTTTGGCAAAAGCCCATATTGATTCTCCTTTTCTTTCCGGTACCTTTACTTGTGCAATACTTAACAACCCTTGTACAGATTTAATTTTGGGGTGCTTACCTCAACTGAAACAATGTACTAGTGAAGAAATAGTTGCATGGGAGAAATTAAATGCAGCTAAGGCAACAACCAGAGTTGACACTTCAAAACATCATGACCCATTACAAAATGAGACACTACTAATGCTTTTTCCAACCAGCACAGATGACAAAAACACACAAAAACTTATACACCAGCAGAAATCTGATTTTAATGTGTCTCCATACTTAAAATTGTCAAAAGGCAAAGCCAAAATGACCAAGAATGCATCTTGGTTCGTTAGACGTAATAATGGCATTTCAACTACATGTCATATTACTAGTAACCATGAACAGGTGTTACTTGAACAACATCAGTTAGGTGTGCTAAACAATGCACACAAAACACCATGTGCGGGTCATCGTGCATACAGCAATGCCAGGCCAAGTTTTTTCAATAACATAAAATTATTTTGTCATAATCTATTTGCTGGTAATGGCTGTCATCAATTGATACAAAAGTTGAAGGGTGGACATCCTACAGCTAAAGTACAACCCTCTACACTGGCACCCAAGCCATTTGATAGAGGAAGGGTCAGTTCTACCACAAGCACACAAACAAAGGTGCGAAAACAAATAATCTGGAACTTGATCAAGACAGATTTAGGCTACTTCCATACAAACGAAATGGCAAGGACCATTCAAAGTGGCACATAACCATGGTACATGTTGACTATGAAATATCGATAAACAGACACTTAGAGATATTCCATGTCAACATGCGGAAACCTCACTTTTCAAGACAAGAGACAGAAGTAGTGACAGACGAACAGATTGCACCAACACCAAGTGATCAGACGACAGACATACACAACGCAACTACACTAGTTAGTGAGACTGGCAAATCCGACGAGGGGCATACATGTAGTGAACTTATAGAATACACATGAATAAATCAGAATACTGATGACTGGACAATACACCTACTGAAACTGAGACATGCCTTTAACAGAGTGCGACGCTTCGGTCTCACTGTCAAACCAGCAAAGTCAAATTATGCCTAAAATAAATTCATTTTTGGGTCATGTCATTTCTCAAGTCCAACTGTAGACTGACCCGAAAAGTAGTACCAAAATTATGAATCTGACCATGTCTAACAGAAAGAAACAGGTCAGAAACCTTTTGGGATTAGTAAATTACTCAGAAATTACAAATATATTTTCCAATGTCTTAAAATCTTCTGGAAATGAAATGTGAAAGATGCATTATTAATTCCTGCATTGTCAAAATTGAAGATCCTTTTTTGTAAATATTCCAATCCCTCCGCTTGCCTAATCCTAGGCTCATTTATTATCTTAGGTCATATGCCAGCAGAATCTCCATCACTGCAGTACTAGGCCAATTTTTTTTTGAGGGCATCTTCCATCCGCTTTGCTACGTGAGCAGTAAGATCACACATGCTGAGTCCAAGGATTCCATATCACAGTTGCAACCCTAGGCTTCATCTATACGGTGAGAAGGCTCCATCGAGTTCTGACGGATGTTCACTGCATTGTCCAGACCGACAACTCCCTGATCACGGTCATACATGGTAGTGTGCATCAAAATGACCGGATATTCAGGTGGTCACTAGTTTTACCATCTGGGGTAAAAATACCTGAAATCCAACAGTTAAATGTAGAGTGATGGTTGGTACATGGATATCTGATAATATAAGATGTAAAATAGCTTACATACATATCCACATTATTGGCGTAGTCATGTACCAAAACACTGAACTATCATGTGTCCGTGGACATCAGATTAAGAACTGTGCTGCTATACTTAGATACCACCGTGTGAACTAGGACAGCTCATTTCCAACTAAGCTCCATTCCGGTGTATCATATATATGAACCGCAGAAAACAGTGTCAGAACAGTGCTTAATTACGGACACGAAAAGACAGAGCTACGACACCAGCGAACTCTACACGTGCACTACCGAGAGAACATTAAGATGACTGTGTAATGTATTTCAGATACCCAGGCAAAATGTGTGGTTATATTATGCCTATACAACCATTGCACATACATGAAGGCAACTACTAACCTGTGTAAACCAAATACTATGTATATAAACTTATTGTGATATGTAATATAATATTTTAAGATAGTGATAAATTAGATGTAGGTTAGGAACTATAACAGTTCTCATTTATTTTAATAATGTAGTTAGTACAGTAATTAACCCATTAAAATTAGATTAGAATATTAGTTTAGACATAAGAATAGTTTATTACAAGTTAAATTAAATTTATGATATGAATAGTACCATTTAGATTGTTATATTTCACTTAGTTTCATTGTAGTTAGTTTATTCCATCTTAATGAAACCATACCATCTTTCAAATATTACCATTTATTAGTATCATCATTTGACATCATAATAGATTAAAAAGAGTAGATAAGGTAACATACAGCATTTACACCAGTTAGATTAAGAACATCACTCATATAATTCCTTTGTGCATTTAAAAACATTATTTAGCATAGTATTTAGAAAAGTACATAAATTGTGGTCACATAATCCATTTAATTAAGGTACATAACTCACATCACAACAATTGCATTTAAATAGTTAGATTACATCACTTAGATTAGAAAAAAATAAGAAGTAATATAATCATATCATATAATTAACATAACAAATTTAATAAATTTAGGTAACACATTAAATACTTAGTTATAGAATTAGAATGGTATGTTAGAATGTAAAGTTTTCGTTAGTGAAATTGTGTTAGTGTGAATGTGTTGTCTGTAATATAGTTTAGAACTTAGATTACAGTATTTTGGGTTTCATAACAAGTGAATGTAGTCACGAATTAGTGTTATACACCTGTTTGTGGCCACATTGAACCAAATTATGACACTCAAAAAACTAACATACATACACATAGAATTTATAAATAGAGGATAGAAATTAGATTAGTAGATTTATTACATCCAAACACACAAACAAACAGAAAAACAAACATATAAATTGCATACACTATTTGTAGATCAAAGACAGATAACTATGGGGCCAGGGGACATAATAGACAACGAAGAACTAAATTAACAGTGAAATAAAGTCTTACGCGCGGAAGCGAGGGAGGTAAAGCCTGTCGCACACACTCTTGTAGAATGGTTGTTAAATATTATATGGGGGACATGAAATAATTCATGTGTTGACCCTAAGAAAGTCAACTTTGTATGGGTAGTAAGTTAAATTACTATGTGAGGGCAGGTCTTATAAGACAACGGTCCGGTTCAGACATACCTCTGATAAATATAATATAGCATGTGAGAAGGGGCTCACGCCAACCAGTCAAGTTTGTGGCGATTGCCAGTAGCCAAGTAAGGCTTTGCTACATTGTGACAATAGTTATTAATAGTCTATTGGAATGCCCAAAGCCAGGTTATCTAGAGTCTTTGACAAAAATTAGAGACACTAATTTTTTGTTTAGTAACCTCTTGCGTCACAACCAATGAGTGAAAGTTGATGACGCAACACAAGAGGGGTGGGTGTGTGTCAAAGACTCGACCACATCCCCTCCGCCAGGGAGAGCGGTCAACCCTGAAGAGACCAGGAGGAGATACGGTGCCCGAGGCAATGGCAGGGGAGATGAGGTAATAGGAGAGGGTTAGCCACTCCCTCATGAGACACGCAGGCGGTGTTCAGAGAGTTAGCACTCTAATCACCATAGTACCACACCTCGTGAAGCCATAGCACAGTTGAGTAGACACTCAACAGGCCACGTTTGCCAGCAGAGTGCGATGTGAGGTAACACGCACGAAGGTGAAGGTCACCCCGCGTGGTGGGTAACCACGGGAGAGAGGTTAGGGGGACGGGAGACTGGACTTGAGGCGTTCACATCGTTTAGAATAGCGTTAGGAGTTTTGTGTTCACTAATAGATAGAACTAGCATAGGGTTAGCAGTTTGTGTTAGATAATTCTGTGGCTGTATATTGTGTATTGCATTAGCGACTGTTTACCGCTTGTAAGCGAGCCAACGGCAATAAAATGGACCATGCATTTTGCCTCCCACACGACTTGCAAGTTGTCTTGTATGGGTGTGTGAGAAGTACCCGATGATGCCTGTCAGTTAAGTTGTTGACAAATACATAGGAGGGAAGACCACCCTGAATGAGTGGTCTACCTCAAGTAGATTAGAGGTAACCCAGTGCCCCAACAAGAGGGCAGGGTAGGTGTAGGGAGTAGATAGGGAGGAGAACTATCAACAGTTCTCTCATGAGACACGGAAGTGTCAACCAGAGGGTAAGCACTCTGGTCACGGTGTAATCACCTCAACGTGATAGACACAAAGAACTTGGAATAGAACTCAAGAGTAGGCTTACTACTCTAAGCGTGTGGAATGATGTAGCACGCAAAAGCCGAAGTGCGCATGAAGACCCTCCGCGTGCTGTGTAATCAGGACGCGGAGGATGGTCAGACAGGGGACGGACTTCGTAGCGGACACATCGCTTAGAGTCGATGCGTCCTTCTTTAAGTGAATAGATAGATTTAGCAGTAGGGCTAGGGACGACTAGAGATAGGAAGTTCTGTGTATTCATGTGTGATTCATTAGAGACAGTTTTGTGCATTTATGTATTGTAAGAGCCAGTGGCAATAAAATGTGTAATCAATTCCTCTCGTACGACTGACAAGTCTTTTTGTGTGGTGCGAGAGAAGTTTATCCCTGAATGCCTGTAGCATCGCTTGATGACACCCGCTGAACGGGCTGTAAAAGCCCACGCACTTCTCTGCTGCTTTACAACAGATCCATCTGTATAGATGAGCACTTAGGGGCTATCTGAGTGTTCATAGATGAGCGCGTTAACCTCTGCATTGACAGCGGCAGGGTTCTGTTCTCTGCACCTTCTGTCAAGTGTGATAATGCAGGAGAAAGTACACTTAAAGGCTGGAGGGACCGTCACCCATTCCTTGCCGGGGTTGATACTGGTAAGACTGCAGACCTGTCTGACGACATCTTCCGCCAGACCCATCCATGATTTGCCCCTCTTTAGCCTGTCACCCTTTTCTCTGAATATAGCGTCATGCAGAGGGTGCTGCTCATCTGCACTTATTTTTAAGTATGCACGAGCTCTCCAGATCTTGATCCTGTGTTCCATTGTCGGGAAGTCAAGGAGGTATCTCATTGTTACACAGCTGGTGTCTCTCGTGCAGCCCAAAATGATGCGCATGGCTTCGTTTTGTACCTTTTCGAGTCTTCCAATCTGTGTAGGGCTGACAGTGAGGATGGCCAGGGCATACTCGATGCGTGAAAGTACAAGTCCTCGGACAGAAGTATTAGCAGTCTTTGCTCGATATTGGCAGTCGCCATGACTCTCATTGCTGACAAACATTTTCGAGCCTTCGTTATGACATAATCGACATGATCTCTGAAGGACAGGCTACGATCAAGCCTCACGCCAAGATATGTTCAGAAGCAGTTGAGGCATATATATGCGCATTTACGCAACGTACGCATGTTAGAAGAAGCAGTTGGGGCATACATATGATCATTTGCGCAACGTACACATGCTAGAGGAAGTATTTGGGGCACAAATATGATCAATTGCGGCATATTTAATATCATTTGCGCAACGTGCTCACTCTAGAAGGAGCAGTTGGGGCATAAATATGAGCATTTGCGCAATGCGCTCACTATAAAAGAAGCAGTTAAGGCATTAATACGATCATCTGCACAACGTGTTGATTCTAGAAGAAGCATTTGGGGCATAATTATGAGCATTTGCGCAACGTGCTCACTATAAAAGAAGCAGTTGTGGCATTAATAAGATCGCTTGCACGACGTGCTCACTACAGAAGACGCAATTGAGGCATATATAATAGTAGTTGAGCAACGTGCTCCTACAAAATAAAATAAAAAATCAAGCACTAGCACTAACCAACCAAGAAAGGCTATCGTGCTTGAAGATTATGTTTATAAAGTTTGTTCTTACAACACATTAGGAAACAAGGAAATACAACGAAGGGAGGAGATGATCCAAGAGACAGATGACTAGACTGACGGCGACCTCGTACACCTGAGTATGGACACAGACATCACGTCAGACGATGTGGCAACGGCACTCAAAAAGAAAACTGAAACAGCTACTAGAGCTGATATACTTGACTATGCAATCCTAAAATTTGTCCCTAAAGAAAACCATATAGTCCATCACCACAGTATGCAACAACATATTTTGTGCTTCCAAAAAAAGTGGAACGTAGCTACATTGATACCATTCTATAAGCAGACTAAAGATCCACTGAGTGTAGAGTCACACAGACCCATCTTGCTGATACCCCACATTGGCAACACCATTGAGACTGTAATAAATACAAGTCTGTATGAATAGGCGGGCAGATTAGCTGGCTCGGCAAAACTTGGTGAAGTATTGATGCATGACAAGACAGACGTGGTTGCGGCCTTGTGGAAGCATGTGTACACCTCGGAGGAGCATATGGATCACCATAGTCTGGTAAGAATGAGGCAGCGAGGTGTGACGAGGGGATCTGGCCGACGCTCGACGCTCAGAGGAAAGGCGAGACGGACATATAATCAGATTACTACTGGTACAATTAGTGTTTGAACTCTTCGCTGGCTGCTGAGGATGAGGACGGAGCGCTTATGGGAATGTACCGAATGCTGTGATGTCGGTTCCTAAATCAATCAATCAATCAATCAATCAATCAATACAAGAGTAACGTTCCACCTGGAGAAGTACTGTCTTTACAGTAACACCCAATCCGGATTTAGAGCAACCAGGTGCAAGATGATCAGATATTGACTGACTGGCACCTTGCCGTCTTGACAGACGATAGTTTGTAAAACGGAGATATACCTATCCATAACACAAAACCTGGGCTGAATATAGAGACGATGTGTTGCCCATGCAGCATGATTCCTCTCTCGGCCTGTCTTGTGTACTTCAGAGGAAAGGTAACACCTATACATTTGGAACAAGACAAGCCGCAGGAGTTGCCGGATCAGCAAAGCAATGCTCTAATTGTCCGTCTGTCGGAGCTGCAACCCTAGACCAGCTGCCAACCAAGGATTAGGGCCTGGTCTGCTCTGCCATGACATTTTGTCTTTAGGTTGCATTTCCTCGCATCGGGATCAGGCTTGTACCCTCCCAATTGCGCTCTTCCGCCCGAAGCCGTTGGCACAATGTGGGGTATCGGATTTGGTAATCGCCGCCCAACATTCGGCGTTAACAGAAAACAGGTAGTACCGTCTACTGTTATACTGTAGCTTAGTCACATCTGACTAAGTCCTGACAAACACACACACACACACACACACACACACACACACACCACACTGGATACACACACACATATAACACCACTGAGTGAACTAGACTAAAACAGAGACATATTATACATGAAAAATGGGGTCGCCGTGGTAGAAAGGTTACGATTTCATGCTGCGACCCGGAAGGCACTGGGTTCGATCCCTGCATTGGGCTGGGAATTGTTTGGACACACATTGATTGGGATGATACAACTCGCCCACCTGATCTGTCGTGTAATGGCATCTGTTACCTAGCCATCTCGGATACGGGTAAAGCACAGATTCGCCCGTGTGCTGTACATGCATTGCAATTCCACGTTCTATGCAATGTAGGTACCATGTATGTCTGTCTCAACAAGACGTTTTAATGTTTTCTATTATTAATTAAAGTCCATTGTTTGGACCTGTCAAAAATGTTATTTTTAGAGAAAGAACCACCACTGCCGTAAAGTAGAACATAGTTTAGACGTGTTATTCGATGCGTAAAACTGAGTTTCATAATACATTATCTATGACTCAAATTCACTTGTTGATTAACATTCGTCATTTACAACAATTTCACATTTCTGTTTTAGTATGGCAATTGCTCTATAAGTTCCAAGAAACGGTGCAAGCCAAAGGTAAGAAGCCATTTCTAATAGTAAATAAGCATCGTGTATGTTATTTAAATAATTATCTATGATTATCCTCCTTGAATGTATATTCTAATTGCTTCCCCTGTTAACCTCAGTTTCCTGTGCGACAACGTTTTTTCATCAAATGTCGTTTCGCCAGAAGGAGAGTTCATATATAAAAAGTATGTCTCAGAAATGATGCGATTAGAAAGGACAGAAATGGAGGGTAGCCCTAATGATACACGATCAATTTCAAATTGTGACACAGAAAACATTCTAACCAAGGACGTGGAATGTATCAGTGCGACTATTACATGGAGCCCTAAACGCCTCACGATAATTGTTATAAACTGTCCTACAGGGGTCAATGAAGACGAAGATACCCAAGCAGTAAAGGAAATAATTACAATAGAAACTGTGATAGTCAGAGGCTTAAACTGTGACCACACCACATAGGGAGCAAGAAAGAGCAACACCGTTAGGATACAACTCGAGAGTCCATTGAGACAAACCAGCTGGCAGTACTCAAAGATGGGACTATGACTAGGATAGGTACCATCCCGAAACATAATGACATAGCTATTGGCCTTGCAACTGACTATGTCAGTTTAACGGACATCATAAGGGAGGTTACAGAGGACACAAACTCTGACTATCTGCATATAATAATACACATCAGAACGAAACCTCAGTTCAGCCCCAACAGCGACAGAACAACGCTTAGTGATTTTTCAAATAGCATAGTGGTAGTAGTTTAGAGAAGATCTGGTCAAAACAGAATTGGAACACCAGAAGTATGAAGATATTGAAAATTAGACAGAGAGACTAACTGAAAAACGTCATATAAATAGAAATTACACTCATTCCAGACAGAAATATACCAGATAGTCTAAAGACGGACACAAGAAGGAGACATTTAACCCAACAAATATGGCACAAAATAAAGTGGTTTGGTGAAACGACAGGTGTTCATCTACACAACAGAATAGGAAAACAGCCCTGCAAACATAGAGAATACCTAGGACAGAAGATAACCACAACGAATACAAGAAATACAGAAACGAAGCAAACATAATAATAAAACAGATGAAAGAAACGACATAGATAAGTTAATGCCAGAAATTCAGACCAGAAACACCGACGAGCAAAGTGTGGAAACAAATAAAAGTAATACAAGGGAATACTAACAATAAAAAATTTCCAAAATAAAAAATCCAGCACTAGAGGTAACCTGCTAAGAAACGCTATCGCTTTTTGGAGATTACATTTATGAAGTTTGATCTTTCAACACATTAGGAAACAAAGAAAAGTAACAAAAGGAGGAGATGATCCAAGGGACAAATGACTCAACTTAGACCTCCGTGGCCAGATTTCGGTCTCCCATGTATGTCTGGTAGCTCTGCTCTAGTTAACGTTCAAAGAGGGCTTTGCCCTTGTCCTCGTCAGTCCTCTGGCAGATGAGGTCAGCACCTTGGAAGTCAGAAATGCTCTTATTCTTGACTACGCCACTCATGCTTTTATGTAGTCGCCAGAACAATTTCAGTGACTTGTCTGTGCTTAATCTTTGACACACCTCTGCCCATTTTTCGCTTTTAACCACCTTGACCAGTTTTTTGAATTAGCTTACTTTTGTGTGCATCTCTCTTTCTAAGTGCATGCAGGGACTAGGATGACCAGCTCTGTTCTTCTTGGCATTTTGCCATCTCCTTACAGCACTACGCTTATCCACCCAAGCCTTCTCCACCTCGAAATTCCACCAAGGTGGTTGCTCCCAGCTTATTTTTCCTGCCCTGAAGCTTTCTGCGCTTGTCACGTCTTATTTTACTCACCACATCTTGCCCTGTACTGTCATACTGGAAAGTCTTTACCTTTAGCTTGTGCTGCCTGGTTCTGCCTTTCTCCACCAATTGCTGCAAGGGTGGTGGTCGCTGCCGTGGTGTCCTAGAACACCCCATCTACACACTGTAGTGAGAGAAGGTTAAACCAGCGCCAGATCAATAGCACTGTCCTCATCGACTGGACGGCTTGCTGTTGATACAAAACAGGTCAATGGTTTCAAGTGCAGTCTCGAGCCCCTCCCCCTGTGTGTTGGAGGAAATGTTTCCCCATGATTTGCCTTTAGCGTTGAAATCACCACAGAAAATAACATTTCTCTCGTGACATAATATGTCACTTAAGCACTGCCACTTATGGGAATCCGTACTCGCTTTGCGGGCATAAAAATTAACCAACACGAATGGTATACTGGATTGAACTCTCAACGGCTGCATTTGTCTATCGTTAATGTCCCAACTGGACATGTCTAGCTCTGACGCCACCATGCTGTCACGAACGAGAATCGCCATTCCCAGATGTCGTCTGTTGTAGAAACAATTGAAGCCGGCAATTCGGAGTAGCTGCTCGCCCAATCTCGTCTCCTGGAGCGCTACAATGTCGTTCATGTGAACCAGAGTTTCTAAAATAGAGCCCTGTTGTTTTACGCTAGCGCAGTTCCAATACAGAATACGGATATTCCTGAGTCCTAGACGGTAACACTTGAGTCTAAAACGTCTTAAACCACCACGCTTACCTTGTCGCTTTCTGCCTGCCCGGCGCACACGCCGCCTCGTTAGGTTGACTGCTGACCGCTCGGAGAACACACGTTGTTCCGCCATGTTGAAAAAACCGAAAACAACAGAAAACACACACGCTGCGAAAAATTCACTCAAGCATTGCACGAAACTCCGTAGCATTCGCGCAGATCTTGAGTAGAAACTCCTGGTTTTACATCTTGGCACACAAATTACACGCAAGAGATGAATAAATCCATCTCCTACGCGAAAAAGTTAACGATCACAAAACAACCCGACCGTCCGTCGCCATCTTGAAACCGGAACGCTATGCATACGCTATGCATGTCGTACAATGCATTTAATTGACTGCACTGTCTTAGATTTAGTTATTAACTGTGCACAATAACCGTATCTACTAACTGTTGCAGATCCTGTTTATTGTCTGCAAACAATACTGCATCAGCCGCATAGCCAATGTTATTGATGTTTTGTCCCCCAATCGTTATTCCTCTCTTATCTTCCACATTTCTAAAAATAGTTTCACTGCTTAGGCGAAAGAGATCTGGAGACATTACACATCTCTGTTGCACACCTCTCTTAATAGGCTGATTGTGACCTACTTCATTATCAATGTTTATGGCAGCTTGTTGCTTCTAATACATGTTATTTACAAGTCTAAGGTTTTTCCCATCAATATGTAGAACTGTAAGCATTATTATCATGTTGACATGTCTGACTGTATTGAATGCGTATTGTGTAGTCAAGTAAAGCAAAAATGTAATTATGTTGTTACTTCTATAGAGCGTTCAATTAATGTTCTCACCATATACACAACATTTACAGTAGTCTCTTTACCTTCTACGAACACGCATTGTTCATCTCCAAGTTCGGGTTGTGTTATCTTTCTAACTCTTAACATGATGATTCTTAGCAATTTTTGTTTTGTTTTACATATTTCAGGAAGTATATCTCCAGCATCATATGTTGTGTTCAGCAGTCTGGTAACCTGGTCTATTCCATATTCTTCTGAGGTATTGATCATTTCTGATGTTAGTTTGTCTGGACCCGGGGTCTTGCCAGTTGCCATATGCTTAAGAACATTATGATCCTCCATCCTCAGACTTGATGGTCCTTCATTATAATTCAGACCATCAAACTGGTCTTCTCTTGCAATATTATAACGGTCTTTCACATAATCTGACCATGCATGTACAATCTAGTCTTCTCCTTTTATTATTTTGCTATCTTTACCTCTATTTTGAATTTATCTTTTATATACTCACTATTCATTGCATTGTATATATATGTATAGGTATCCATTGGGTTGACAAAATTCTAGAAGTCCTGGACTTTGCCGACGACATAGTGCTTTTGAGTTCAACACACCCGGATGCCCAAGAGAAAATAAACCACCTCCAAAATGTTTCAGGGCAAATTGGTCTCCAAATTAACACCACAAAAACAAAGACTATTGATCTTACCAACAGTTCAGATGACACCAAATTGAACAGCTACGTTCTTGAAAAACAGCTTTACATACCTAGGAAGCAAAATGACATCTACAGGGGACTCAACACCAGAAATATCATCTAGAATCGCACTGGCATCTAGTGCCTTCAATAAACTGTCAAACATCTGGAAGTCAAAGACACTCAGCAAACACACAAAACTTAAAATCTTCAACTCTTGTGTGATTCCAGTGTTAACGTATGGATGTGAAAGTTGGAAATCAACGGTAGCTTTAGATAAAAAATTAGACAATTTTGAGAACAAATGTCTTAGAAGACTTCTAAACATCCACTGGAAAGACTTCAGAACCAATTCGCAAATAAGACAAGAGACTAAGCAAGATACAGTATCCAATTTCACAAGAAGACGCCGTTGGAACTACATCGGCCAAGTACTCAGAATGGACAAGTCAAGACTCCCCTACCAAGCCCTCATATGGTCACCAGTAGGGAAAAGAAAACGGGGAAGACCAAGAGAGACCCTGCGTAGAACCATCATTAGAGAAGGCTCATTCAATGGCCAAGTAAATATCCAAGATCTACAACAGGTAGCAGCGAACCGCCAAGCATGGAGAGACAGGAATTCTGCCCTATGCGCCGCCTTAGGCTCAAGAGGAAAGACTAACTAACTAATTCAATGCACGATCTAGGTGCATTATATGCTTGTTTTGTGTATATTTGACCTTCTGTAATTGTATATGTATAATGTATAATGCTTATGACTAATCTGTGGACGCTAAAGAAGTCTGCGTTTGATATAGTGTTTGCGACTTTAAAATCATTTCGAAATCTTCTATTAATAAGGATGTAATTAATGAGGTTTATAAAGATCAACATGGCAGAATGGATTAGAAAGCACGTTCTTAAATTATGTGTGCTGATGACGATGTAAGGGAATCTACCACTACACCGAAATTTGGTCTTAAATGTTGACCTCTAGTAATTGACTTGGGGAAGTAAATTACAAGCACCCCTGAATTCAGAGAGGGTTCGCCATTTGATGAGGGGCACAGTTATTAAGAAAAGCTAATACACACTTAGAATTGATTCCAACACTACTAGAAGTATTGTGTATGGAGAACGCATGAGTTCATATCGAGCGAGCGCAAAATAAACAAAAATAAAACAAAATCCGGTTTCTGGTCATATTGTCAGAACTCCCCTGTGTCAATAATCTTCTTGGATGTTGTTGATACCACGTGGTTCCAATAATCATATCATGCTCTTGTGCCTACTGTACAAGTCGGCAACTTCCTTCATTCCCATCCCCTAGTCCATAATTGCCTACTGTGCGTCTGTCTTGTTGTTTTCTAACTTTAGCATTAACCTCACCCATTACGATATTTAATTGTGAATAAGAAGAATAATTGTGAATTTTAAGATACAAGTTGTGATTGTCACTATTCAATTGGGTTGAGGATATTAGATTTTCTATACCAGTCTGTGTTGTGGATAGCAATACTGTATCATCAGCATACCGAATCTCTGGTATGTCAAGACCTTCGATAATTAGGGCATCATATAGCTCCCTAATTATATCATCTCTTACATTTCTCATCATATTTTCGGCGTACATGTTAAACAAATAGGGGGACAGCACACATCCTTGACGGACTCCTTGCTTAATGTCAAACCAATATGATGTCTCGCCATCAATTCTAACCGCTGCTTGTTGGTCTAGATAGAGCATTCTTGTCAGTTGTATTACTTGTGGTGGAAAGCCCATATTCCTCATGATTTCCTAAAGTTTCTGATGTTGTACACAGTCAAATGCCTTGAATAATCCATAAAACATGAGAATAGGTTTACATTAAATTCCCTGCACTTCTCTATTATTCAACGCATATTGAGAATGTTATCTCTTGTTCCTTTCCTTGTCTAATACCAGCTTGAACCACGTTAATTTCTTCTTCCATTTTCTTACGAAGTCTTCCCATTATGATTTTGCTTGACTGATCAGGGCAACAGTTCTATAGTTGGTGCATAATTTCAGGTTGCCCTTTTTTTGGTATTTGAATGAAGCTCATATAACTACAATGTTAATATTCAATGTTCTCATTTCTGGCTTGATATTGAACAGTTTGCCTTCCCCACTCATTGTTCTAACATTTCATGTTCCTATGTTAAATTGTGTTACTCTTTTGTTTTCAGTCGCTTCCTGGCTGTCTGACGTCTCCTGGTGCACAACCTAAAACATGTATAGACATAAATGTTATATTAAAGTAAAAGATAATGGAAAAGTAAAATAGAGGTAATGATTGTAACTAAAGAAGAACAAGTAACAACGATTCACCTGAACCAACATCTCTTGAAACAAGTAATGAATTTCAAGCACCTAGGAAGTATAATATCATCAAACTGCAAATCAGAAGACTGCCATATAGTGAGTGCAAACAAAAATGACGTCATATAGATTAGAGAGAAATCCTCTACGCCAAAATACGATAACATCAAGGGACGCGTTGGAAACAACAAAACGTCACAGAGCGATTAGGACAACAACGGCAGACTTGCGGGGACATGGAACCGAGTAGGCAGTGCACATTTTAAGAGTGAAACATTGGCGTGGCTATGGATCAGAGTTGGCATAAAGACTAGTGGCTGGAGTGGCAGAGAAACTAGACAGAATGTACGTAGAGCGGCGAGACGAACACTGACTGAATGGACAGAAGGTCGTCTGCGGACGAATAGAAACCACGTTTGTCTTCTATTCATGCATATTCATGTGAAATGTACTTAAGCCCCGCCTGGTGTCACAGGCTCTTAAGGAATATTGAATTGTAGCATTTAACGAAGGAACCGGTGTATGTTGGAACAAATAAACAGCGTTATTTACTATTCAAAGCCCAGAGTCTGCTTCATCCATCATTTCAGAGTTGCGGCTCCAATTGCTCTTGTTGTACAGTTCTTTGAGCCAGAAGGAATTATATGCAAACCGTTGCGTTGTTGGAGTTATTATTATTATTATTATTACGATTATCCTCAACCAGCAATTTTGCAAAGACGAGATCGAAAATGGATGCAATAAGGCAAACCAACTTATTTCACAAATGACACCAATGCTAAAGAACAAACATGTATCAATAACTACTAAGAAAGCACTTTACAACACAGTCTTACTACCAAATCTATGTTACCAATGCCAAACCTGGACAATGACAGAAAAAGGGAAAAGAAATATCACAACAACAGAAATAAGATTCCCGAGAAGAATACTCAATGTATTAATTAAGAAGAGATAAGATCAGAAATGAAGAACCAGGACTAAAGTGTGGATTATAGCTGCACTAGATGTTATTAGAAGGCATCAAGTCAAATGGTTGGCCATGCAAGAAGGTTACCAACTAACATAATACCACAACAAGCAATGATGTACAGAAAAGAGGAAAGCAGAGGAAGAGGCCGGCCACGTAAATGATGGACGCAGCGAATAACAGAGTCCATGTGAATATCGATACATGAAGCCCATAAGCGGGCACTCTCCCGCTGTTTATATTTCACCTCGACATGGCAAGATACATGATGACCATGATGAGATGAGATAAGATGATAAAAAATGCGAATATCCCATGCAGACATAGCATATATGGAGTTGGTCTAGGTGACATAAATTATGTATATCACGTGAACATCTTCTCACGTGGCTCATGCTCAGACCCTCCCCCTCCTCCCCCATCCCCCAGCCACCCCGACCCCATCCTTAAACTTCACTTGTAGTATTTGAGTAGTTGCTTGCCCAGACTGAGTAAACTCCTTTGTAATATACCATTTAATAATTTCCACAATGTAGATAGACTATTCTGTGTGTTGACATATCCTGACATGTCAATGTGTAAGTCGATCTAATAAAATACGCAACAAATTGCTCTTATCAATCATAACAGAAATTCACTCTAAAAGTAAGTGTGAGCGCGCACGCAAAGGGTATGGTATAGGGACACAGATCACATCAGTGTTCTCCTTTGATGAGGATATGAATGTATTATAGTACGTAGGTCTTTGATTACTTCTATCGAACGGTCTATTAATGTTCTCTGAAATACATTACATTTACTGTACCCTTGCTTTCTGAAAAATAACATTGTTCTTTGGGTTGTATTTACTTGTTAGCTCTTTGGATGAAGATTCTCAGTAAACATCTTATTGATGTGACACATTATGCTAATTGCTTGGTGTTGATGATATGCCGACGCTCCTGGTGTCATAGGGACTGCAATAAATATAGATTCACGTAATTCAGGAGGCATCTCTCGGTATCATATAGTGCATGCATCGGTCTGGTGATATATCGTATTTGCATTCTGCAGTGAGTTGTAGGGAAACCAGAGGCAGGTTAATAGTACTGTCTCAATCTCCCATTCGGCTTGCAATTCTGGTGACACAGACACTGTTGATGCAGACAAAGTTGATGGTATCAAGTCCACCATAAAGCGCCTCCATTTGATTTCTTGAGAGATATGTTCCCCCAAGTTCTACCTTTAGCAGTGGAGTCACATAGAAAATGACGTTATCCCGGTGACCCAAAATGTCATTCAGACCCTGCTACCTCTGAGAGACTACTTTCGTATCGCAGGTATAATCACTGACCAACATACATGGGTTCGATCATTGTAATGTGTCATAGGTAAAACAGTGGAGACCTATATAATCGATATTCATAGTTTCAAGGGACATAAATAAAATCTTTAACAAGGGAGACAACGGGATTAATTCATTGTAGTATTTAAATGAAGAGTAAGTAATGAAAAAGTTTAGTTTGAAAATTGCATAGTATGATTTCTAATGAAACAAACAACACCTAAGTTGAATAGCTTCTTAGATAAAATAAATAATTGCATTGTCTTATATTTCTAATCTGTGATCTCAAATGGTAGATAATATCTCAAAATAAATGCCGTGTGTTTACTGAATACTATATGTAGTGTAATATCCATTTAGATGTAGGAGAAAACCACGGACAATAGATGCTCACAAACAAAAACAATGAGAACCAGTAGGACAGCGCAAATTTAGGCGGGAAATCAGCAGACCAACATGAATGTCTGCACTCCATGAATGTCTGCACTCCATGAATGTCTGCACTCCATGAATGTCTGCACTCCATGAATGTCTGCACTCCATGAATGTCAGTTTGTACCTTTACTGTCCATGTTTTGTGTACCTAAATTCCTTTTTTTTTTCGGACATCCACCTTTTTCCATCGTGGAGGATGTCCGGGGTGCCCTGAGAGGGGCGGTGGGCTGCGGCGTGTTCTGGACGGGATGTGTGTGGTTTGGCTCCTCCCTGGAGGACCCGGAAGGAGGGAGACGAGATGAGCGATCCCTCATGGTGGCAATAGCACTAACACAGGCGGGAACGAGAGAGACTAGGACAAAGATCAACTCCGGTATGGTGGTTTACATATGAGATAATCAACAGGAATGGGTTGGCGACGGCCTGGACAAATGAACCAGGGACGGGACTTAGGCATAATTAATTTAAAAAAAAAAAAAAAAAAAAACGGACTTGCTGGACAACCTGACCTCCCACCCAACGTCACAGACATTGTCTGCGCACAATATAAGTCAGATTTTACTGGCACATAAATAAAGTAATAATCCACTCAACGTCACAGATATTGTATGCGCATAAAATAAGCCAGATTTTACTGGCACATAAATAAAGTAATACTCTACGCACCATGAACCACCGCTATTATAACCGATGCCGCACGGGCTGGTTGAAACAAGGTGGAAAGTTCTGTTTCTTTTTCCAAATTGGACGGACGGACGGATTAGATGTAGTTTACAATTGATGATATTTGTAATATTTTTGGCTGGCACATTTGCATGTGCCAAAAAATTGAAAGACTAACAACAGGAGTCAGTTTTAGTAAGCATCAGCAGGAAGTTCAAGCAGAAACTAACCAGTGTGTTTGTGTGTAAAAAACAAAACACAAATACATTATATATATATATATATATATATATATATATATATATATATATATATATATATATATATATATATATATATGTGTGTGTGTGTGTGTGTGTGTGTGTATTAATGGCGCGAAGAAACATATAACACCGATGTCCATCCATATTAAACAAGTGGATGTACGACAGTCGCTAGTGTTTGCTTTAACGCTGCAGAAATGTGTCATCCCAGTAAAGACCAGGCAACAGTTGGAATGACATGCACATGGTCCCACAGCTTCCAGCTAGTCTGGGGGTAGTCCACACTGACGAGAAAGTTGCCTCTGTTTGAGATGTTCAACTGCAATGACTCTCAGTCACCGAAGAGTTAACATGTGATACATGAGTTTTCTTTCATACACGGGATATTAATAAGAAGACTCCGAGTGATGAAACTCATTCTTGTCTTACCCCCTTATTTGGTCTGTTCATCAGTGTCCATCGTATGATGTTTATTGGCGATTAAAGTAAAAGCCGCATAAGATTGCAACCTAGTATGTAGAGTATAGACACAATATAATTAACTACGATGTTTTCATGCATGCGGTTTTGGATATGTAGCTCTGCCCCTAGCTCATAAATGACAGGTTATTCTTTGCATGGTTCTTACAACTCTGACCCCCACATTATTGTACCAGGGGCTGCCATGCTGCTGTACAATTTTACAGTTTCTTTTCAACTTCTACCACAGTCAGGTAGCAACAATTAATGAATAATGTTATTTTTTTTTATTGAAAAACTAGGAACCATCGAATCATTTAAACAAAGGGACGTAAGTTGAAGAGTAGCAGTTCTTGGATTGCACACGATAAAGACACAAACCGTCAGTTATGTGGAATGGGCAGGTAGCTCGCGGAGAACAATGGATAATGGTGCTTAATAATAAAGAAGCATTTCACAAAATTATAATTACATTGGCCGAGGGTATCGAGAATTTCATTGGTGTCAGTGTAACGGCAGACAGAAGCCAACTTCATTCAAAGTTAATTCACATATGTTCTCTCAATCAAAACGCCCTCAAATTCATTACTCTCATTAATCGTTGCCATCTCTCCTTTAATGAAAAAGTGGTTATTCTATGTGAATCCCGTTATTAAGTGACTTACACTATAAAATATCACAAAGTAATGTAGCTTTACAGAACATAATTACAGATATCATAGGAGGAGTTGGTCTTCATCAGTAAGTAAATACAAACACAAAACACAACTCACAAACACGTTAAAGAACTACAGTGACTACACACGCCGTTTAATCGTTGGATCAACATCACGGCACACGGTTTAACCCATAAGTGTTCCGTTTCCCTCCTAACTCAAACCTCAGTCTGGAGAAACTCAACTCAATGCACGAACTCTGTTGCATCGGCGAGGATCCTGAAATACTTTGGATAGATTTTTAACTTGAAAAATTTGCCCGGGTAGCGCCGTTAGGCTACTCTTTTTTCGATTTTTAACTGCCACGGGATGTTTTACGTGCGCAACAATACACACGGGCGTCCGATCTCACTACTCAGAGACAACAATACACACGGGCGTCCAATCTCACTACTCAGAGACAACAATACACACGGGGCGTCCGATCTCACTACTCAGAGACAACAATACACACGGGCGTCCGATCTCACTACCCAGAGACAACAATACACACGGGCGTCCGATCTCACTACCCAGAGACAACAATACACACGGGCGTCCGATCTCACTACCCAGAGATAACAATACACACGGGCGTCCGATCTCACTACCCAGAGACAGCAATACACACGGGCGTCCGATCTCACTACCCAGAGACAACAATACACACGGGCGTCCGATCTCACTACCCAGAGACAACAATACACACGGGCGTCCGATCTCACTACCCAGAGACAACAATACACACGGGCGTCCGATCTCACTACCCAGAGACAACAATACACACGGGCGTCCGATCTCACTACCCAGAGACAACAATATACACGGGCGTCCGATCTCACTACCCAGAGACAACAATACACACGGGCGTCCGATCTCACTACCCAGAGACAACAATACACACGGGCGTCCGATCTCACTACCCAGAGACAACAATACACACGGGCGTCCGATCTCACTACCCAGAGACAACAATACACACGGGCGACCGATCTCACTACCCAGAGACAACAATACACACGGGCGTCCGATCTCACTACCCAGAGACAACAATACACACGGGCGTCCGATCTCACTACCCAGAGACAACAATACACACGGGCGTCCGATCTCACTACCCAGAGACAACAATACACACGGGCGTCCGATCTCACTACCCAGAGACAACAATACACACGGGCGTCCGATCTCACTACCCAGAGACAACAATACACACGGGCGTCCGATCTCACTACCCAGAGACAACAATACACACGGGCGTCCGATCTCACTACCCAGAGACAACAATACACACGGGCGTCCGATCTCACTACCCAGAGACAACAATACACACGGGCGTCCGATCTCACTACCCAGAGACAACAATACACACGGGCGTCCGATCTCACTACCCAGAGACAACAATACACACGGGCGTCCGATCTCACTACCCAGAGACAACAATACACACGGGCGTCCGATCTCACTACCCAGAGACAACAATACACACGGGCGTCCGATCTCACTACCCAGAGACCAGGGGAAATTTTATTACTGGAAGTCCAGGTGGATGTCTTTAAATAAATCCCGGTCCTCACCGGTTCCTGAACCCGGGACCTCCAGCACTCGAGGCGGACACCATACCTCGAGACCACTCAGAGTGACTACATAAATATATAAGAACTGAATGCAAAGAACGGAAACATGAAAACATGAAAGCAGGCTGTGATACCATATCACTAAAACTTATTGTTAGTGATTTACTAAGTCAGTGTTCGTTTAGTAGTTGATTATTTTGTTTCCCTGAACGATCGACATTGTTAACAATCTTACTGAGATAAAACATTTCTACATCGTTAACACGAACATCAGCAAATGTCGTAAATCCGCTTGTGTATCATAGATGGACATCGGTGTCATCTGTGTCCTTGAGTCGTTTACATATCTCTACGACTCAATGTTATATCATTTTGTGGCACCTGCACATGTGCCAGCCAAAATGTTAGCCTAATCAAGAATAGTCCGTCTCCCTGGCTTAGAGGTTAAGGACTTTGTTCGTAACCCTGTAAACCCTCATACGAAACACTGCTGCGCGAGATTCGGCAGCAGATAGCGTCGCTCTGGTTACTTACGGAGGTATATGTGCCGGTCTTTCAGAAAGCAATGGTAAACTACTGAAGGTAAAGCTGGCTATAACATCAACAGCAGCTGACAAGTGATGATGTTGGCTACAATGTCTTGTAAAGGATATGCGGGGGGAACAAAATCAAGAATGAAATTCCAAATATCAGAAGGATATTATACTAGATATATTATCCCTTATATAGACTACACTTCTTCTGAGACAGTATCTACCATGTGAGGTCACATACTGGACATCTAAGACAATGATATAACTTACATTTATTTTAGCAGCTATTCATCTTAAGGATTATATGTTTAGTTAGAAATCATACTAAGCTATCTTCAAACTAATTATTTTCATTACACAGCTTTCATGAATACACTCCAGTAAATTAATTTCCTAGTCTCCCTTGTTGATTACCACAGCGGTTCTAATCATGTCCCTTGATACTATGATTTCTGATTATACAGGTTTCTATTTTTCTCACAAAATGTTGGATCGCATGAAATGTGATATTTTCTGTGGGATAGCAAAGCTAAAGGCAGATTATGGGGAAACTTTTTAACAAACAAATTATATGAGGTGTAGGATGGACTTGAAACCATCAAACATGTCTGCATCAACAGTGACTGTGATACCAGAAATGCAAACCGAGTAAAAAATGGGGACAGTACTATTAATATGGCACTGGCTCCCACACAACTCACTACAGTATGCCAGACTACTGAATACTATATATGATACTAGAGACATACCTCCTGAATTATGCCAGTCTATATTTATTGTAATACCCAATACATCAGGCACATTGGAATGTATGTGCCCAGAATCTTCAACCAGCCAGGAAAGAGTGCACACAGTCGTGAACATGGTCGGTGTTGCAGATGCCCAACTGTAATGACTCCCCAAGTCACCAAAATCCAAAGAATCAAAAACGAGGCAAGTGAAAAATTTCCGCCAGGTTAAAAGACATAACTTATGTATGGGCTGCATTATAGAGACCACGCGTTGCCATGCAACCTTGATCGCAATGTACTTATCTGCACTTGATCCGACCAGGGCCATAACTAGAAGCATATTTAGTTACTCCAGAAGAAAGGTAATACCAATATGTCTGGAACAAAATAAGCTGCAGAAGTTTTCGGGTCCACAAAGCATTGCTTGGACCCGTCTGTCGATGTTTTGAAACTTGACCAGTTGTCGTCCAAGGCTTAGGGCATGACCCGCCCTGCCATACCATTTAGTCTTTATGTTGCTATTCCTCGCAGTAGGATAAGGCGTGTACCCTGCCAGTTTTCTTTCGCCCGAAGCCGTTGGCTAAATGTAGCGTGTCGGATTTGTTGAGCGCCGCCCTGCATTTGGCATGGCAAAAGCAAGCGGTACCGTCTACTGCCACACGGTAGCTAAGTCATATCTGACTAAGACCTGACTAAAACAATCACGCATCTGGTAACAGAAGACATGTTCTTGTTTGAGCCATGATGGCGCAGTGACTAGAATCCTTGCCAGTGGTCATAAGTTCGAATTCGATTAGAAAAGTACTTGAAAATATGGCCCGAGCTAGGTATACGCAGCCTAAAACCTGCAGCGGGAATTGTCCTGTGAATTAACATGCATTACGGAGATCAGCATGATATCTCGACCTTAATCTTCCGGTTTGCTGATGCCGAAGCAGCGGGTTCAACGCCTACACCGATCAGTTGGACAGACATGTCGACACGTTCTGGACTTGGAGACGTAAATTAGAAGTACCTCAGATGTCGGAGTGGGTTCACATCATGTCGAGAGACACTGGTAATAGGGAAACTAATCCATACGCACACATCAGTCCAGTGCACTAGAAATAGTTGCACGTGTTGTGGACTTCGCTTGAGTTTAAAACACCATCACATTGTGTGCACGCGCTGAACCTGTCTCTTCTTCCATAGAGTTTAGATTAATCTGATGCTTGTGAGATTTTATTTAGTTTGTCCGTCCATAGGGATTAAATTAATCTGATGCTTGTGGTAGTATTTAGTCTGTCGTTCCATAGGTTATAGATGGAACTTATGCTTGTAAGATTGTGTTTAGTCTGCCCTTCTATAGGGTATAGATGGATATGATGCGTGTGAGACTGTGTTTAGTCCGTCCTTATAGTTTCTCTATTATCTCTATATTGTTTTATATTTTCTATCATCATCATGATGTGCCATCCGATAAGCGTGGGCGGTCATGTTTCGCCATCTCACTTGATCACTAGAGTCGTTGATCAGCTCAGCGTTCATGATTCGACTATGCTACGTGACTTCACTTCCATACAAACGCATATGTTATATGTAGCACCTCAACACTCTTTTCCTCGTTGCAAGTGATATCTTTATATTGGTCAGTATGTTTTCCATCGTGCAATTGGCTACTTTCGCGATTGCGATTCTTGTTCTAATCTCTTCAAGGCACCTCACATCAGATGTTATGACTGTGAAGAGATACGTATACTGATTCACTTGTTTAAGAATATTCCTATTTACTTGAACTATGTCTGTACTATTTCTAGTTTCCCTATTATGTCTATCGTCTCGATTGTCTCTATTATCTTTATTTTCTCTAGTTTCTCTAATTTCTATATTATCACTATTTTCTCTATTACAGCTGTGTTCTCTAGTATCTCTGTTTTCTCAATTAGCAATAATTTCTCTATTATCTCTATTTTTAATATATTCTCCATTTTCTCCCAACAGTGTGTCTCCGTGGCAAGTAGTTACATCGACTATCTCTCGCTCCGAAGGTCGTGGATTCGATTTAGGGCTACGTCGTTCGGTTCATGATTGTATTGTTCTCGAAGACTGCTGTGTGTCGTCACTGGAGCTACGGAGTTCGTGTTCATGTAAAAAACATCGAATGTTGAGGTAGCCGTGGATCGACAACACAGAAGTGCGTACCAACACTCACACAGACATACACTCACACGCACATACAGACATATGACAACTGACTACACGTAAATCTGTTTCGCATGATTAACATGTGGTCTTTACAATGCCGCCCATAAATGAGTTATATCTTTTAACGTGGCTCAAATATTTCACTTGCCTCGTTTTTTTTAGTTTGGCTTTGGTGATTTAGAGTGTCATTACAGGTGGGCATCTCCAACACCGGCCAGGTTCACATCTGTGTGCATTCTTTCCTGGCTGGTTGGAGATTATAGTCACATCATGTTGTGGTTGTTCACACAAAGCGTACACAGATAATACAGCAATTCAAGACATGATTGACACAATTTTTCGTACATTACTAACACCATATGTTTGTGATTTACTAGTCAGGTTTGCGTACAGAAGTGTGTCATTTCGTTCTAAAAGATAGAAGATCAAATATTATCTGCTTCAAAATCGCATACAGATGACTACGAACGCGGTATGTGAATCACGTTCGCTACCCTATCGTCACAGCCGCCAGCAAATAATGAAGCAAAAGCGACATTTAATAAGATGACACATGTGTTCATGCAATTTATCTTAATCGAGACAATGACAAGTGATCGTCAGAGCTATATTTAACTACTCATGATATGCAAAATCGAATCGGATGCAGTCAGGAGACACGCGAGGAATTATGTAAAGGTGCATGGGGTGTGGGTTTATGGAAGAATGACGCAAACACCGCGGACGGATGGAGGGATTAATACGGATATCTCTAAAGGAAATAACGTGATGTTTCATATGTTAAGCTGCCGTTTTGTAACAGTATCCACTTGTCATTGCAACAACAAACAAACAAACACAGAACCCACTCTCTTATGTTCCTCCTATCACAGAGCCATCAGCGTATATGACTGCACCGTCCGGCTGTGAGTTGCGTTCTATCAGCCGTTACACTGACACCAATGTTACACCAACTGCCCATTCTCGTACACTCGGGCAATGCAACTGTAACTCTGTGTAATGCTTCTTTGATAAGAAACACCATTGTCCTCTGATTTCCAGGATCTACTCTGCCCATTCCACACAATCGACGGCGTGTGTCTTCATCCTGTACCATCCAAGACCTGCTTCTCCTTAACATGTGTCCCTTGATATCATTTAAACGATCTTCAACAGTGGTGACATGTAGGAATATTATCAGCAGAGTTGATCAAGAACAACATTGACCGATATCTGTGGAGAGACACGAACGGCTAGGCCAGTTGTCAGGATACCAGTAACAGATATCTGTGGAGAGACATGAACGGCTAGGCCAGTTGTCAGGACACCAGTAACAGATATCTGTGGAGAGACATGATCGGCTAGGCCAGTTGTCAGGACACCAGTAACAGATATCTGTGGAGAGACATGAACGGCTAGGCCAGTTGTCAGGACACGTGAAGATGCTGATATTGGTCACCTATTCCTTCGTGCACTCAGACCTAAATTATGTGATGGTCATATTTCTTCACAGACACACAGACTGCTCCTGATATGGGGGTTCCTGTTCTTCCTTATTTACTTTAAAATTTAAAAAAAGAAAAAAAAAGAAATAAGAAAAACAAATATTGAAAAACATCACCTTATACGTCAATTGGTGCTACCTTACTTCTGTAGACGTTGAATAGAACAGGTACAATTGTACAGTAGCATGGTAGCCCCGAGTGTAATAATGTATGAGTTAGTTCTAAGATCCCATACCTGACTTTTGTATGGAACAGTTGTAATCTAGTTTACGATCTACGGGCAGACCTATATGTCCAAAACCATATAAATGAAAATATCGCTGTTAATTCAATTGTATGCATACTCTATTTATAAGGGTGCCTTCATAGACGTGTGTTGCCGGGGCCCATAAGGGAAGCAAAGAATAGCAACACTGTAGCCTACCACGCATGTCGTAAGAGGCGAGTAAGGAGGCTTGATGGTTCCGCCGCCCTGCTACTGAGTGAGTGCGTGGCGCGACACTGTGAGCTGTGAGTTTCGTATGAAGTGCTTTTGAATCTGCCCAAGATTTTTTTTTTTTTTTTGGAACGTGACTGCATGTTCGGAGCAATGGCAGGTGGCTATGTCCCAGAGTTGACCGGTTTTTGCCTTATGCAGAAATGCGTGGCTGCTGGGCTTCTGGTTGACTGCCACTGCCGTCGGTGATGAACTGTATTTCGTGGACTGTGTAGGTGAACATCTAGGAAACATCCAGATAGGGAAATGACTGCCGATTCCATCAGAGATGAATTTGGTGTTTCGTGGGGGACTGGTGTGTTGACATTCTGGCGGCGGCATTATGCACAGTGTATCTGTGCGGGCTGTTGTTTGTCGAGACTCCTGTCTTTTCCACTTTTCACACTGGGCAGTGGGGTCGTTTTGTGTGATATTCACTGGCACAGGAACGGAGCATCATGGGGACGACCCGTTGCTGTGAAGTTGGAACTGCGACTAACTAACTTAAGATTGATTCTCTAAGCCTCTATAAACACCATACACAACAGACGTCACCGTTTGCTGTGCATCCACTTATGTATTATGGACGGACATCGGTATCACCTGTTACTTCTCCCCATCAACATATCTCTACCACCAAATTTGATATCATTTCCAGGCACATCTACATGTGCCTGCCAAAAATGTAAACACACTTTGACTAATTTGATTGAGAAAAGAAAAGATATTACATGAAATATATAATCTCGAGCTAAACTACACTTCTGTCGATACGTTATCTACTATGTGAAGACACTTTTTTAGAATCTAAGACATTGCAATAACATACAATTATTTTGGTAGCTATTCAACTTATGGCTTATAGACTTAATTAAAAACCATACTATACTATCTTTTAACTAAAATGATTCATTACACAACTTTCATTTTTATACTCCAATACATTAATCTCTTTTTGTTTCCCTTGTTCATTTATTGTGTGATTTTATTTATGCTCCTTGATACTATCATTTCATAGTATACATTTTTCTACATTTTAAACTATCAAATATGGCTGTGATGGATGCTTTTTATTACGTTTTTATTTTTATTTTTTGCATATCCTTTACAGGACATCGCTGTCAATATCGGCATCTTTCAGCTGATTGTCGATTTCTTGGCAAGATTACGCTGAGTAGTTTACCATTGATTTCTGAGCGGTCCTTTATGAGCGAAAGGTTGCACTGCGCATGGGTTCCTGGACTTCTGACCCCTGTACTATTACACCTGGGTTGCCGCAGGGATCTGCCTTGTCCCCAGTGCTCTTTATTGTCTAAACCAGCAAAAACGCAGCTATTGAGACACCAGATGTGGGTAGAATCTTGACATTTGCAGATGATGTGCTGGTGTACAGACAGGGCAGAGACAGGGCCAGTCTGGCGAAAGACTTTCAGGTGGCAGTAGACAGGGTGGCGGAGTGGTGCAGGGACGCAGGGGCCATTGTAAGCCCAGTCCCAGACGTCCCAGGTATTATGTTGAATGGATGTCCTCTTAGTCGAAAGAGTAAGTTGAAGTACTTGGGTATCACCTTTGACAGGTGTTTATCTTTTAAGGATCATGTGGAGCAGGGGTGGGCAAACTACGGCCCGCGGGCCGCATGCGGCCCGCCTAATGATTTTATGCGGCCCGTGAGGGCATTTAGAATTAAAAATTTTTAATTCGTTTTTAAGTTATTTTGTTGAATTTTACAGAATTTCAAGTACCGTTATGATGAGTGTCAATAACAAACGTAAGATTGAAGATGAATGCCGTGTTTTTAATGATGAATGGACAATTAAGTACTGTTTTATAAAAGTTGGTAGCAAATCAGTTTGCTTGTTGTGCCGTGAGTCAGTGGCTGTCTTCAAGGAGTACAATTTAAAAAGACATTATCAAACAAAACATTCCGATTTCGGATACATTTTAATGACCGAAGAGGAGGAAAGGAAATGCCTTGAGTTGGTGAAAAATTTGGAGAAACAGCAAACTGTTTTCACTAAACAGTCTTCATTTCAAGATGCTGCAACTGAAGCTAGTCTTGTGCTGTCACACAGAATTGTAAAACAGAACAAGCCATTTTCTGATGGCGAGTTCATCAAGGAATGTTTGCTAGATGCAGCAAATATTATGTGTCCAGAACAAACAAAACACATTTGACAACATTACTTTATCAAGGAGAACTGTGGTCAGACGTGTTGACAAGATCAGTGACAATTTGATGCATACACTTCAAGATGCAAGTAAACAATTTTTGAGGTACTCTCTTGCATTGGATGAGAGTACCGATGTACATGATACTGCCCAATTATTGATATTTATACGTGGAATAAACACTTCTTTCAAACTCACTGAAGAGTTACTGAGTGTTGAGTCACTCAAAGACACAACCACAGGCCATGATATATTCAAAGCTGTTACTAACTGTATTGAAAGAACTGGGTTGGTTTGAAACAATATGGCAAGTGTTACAACTGGCGGAGCTCGTGCTTTGACTGGAAAAATGTAGGTCTGGTAAAGTTGATAAGTGATAAGATTAAAGCAGAATATCCAGACCACACATTATTACCACTTCACTGTGTGATCCATCAAGAAAGTCTGTGTAAAACTGTTTTGAATATCAAGCATGTTATTGACCCAGTTGTCAGTGTTATCAACCTCATCAGATCAAGAGGACTTAATCACAGACAGTTCAAGTCATTACTTGACGATTTGGAAACTGAACATTCCGATGTCCTGAACCACACCAATGTTCGATGGCTGAGTCTCGGCAAGGTGTTAAGGCGAGTGTGGGAACTCAGAAAAGAAATAGTGATGTTCCTGGAGATGAAGGGCATTGCATGTGACTTTAATACTAACATTGTCAATAAAGAGTGGCAGTTAGACTTTATGTTTGCCATTGAAATTATGGAAAAGTTAAATGAACTGAATGTCAAACTTCAGGGCAATGGTGTGTTTGCACATGAATTGTATGTATATGTAAAATTATTTCAGGCAAAACTCTCACTGTTCTCCAGACAAGCAAGTGAAAAAAGATTATGTCACTTCTCTTTCCTGAAATAAGAAACCATTTCTGGTGAAATGACTTAAAAATACAAAGCCCAATTAGACGCATTGATTGAAGACTTTGGATGGAGATACAAGATTTTAAGAAATTAGAGCCATAGTTCCATATTCTCAGTTCACCTTTTAGTGCAGAAGCTAATACAGCCACAGAGGACATACAGTTGGAGCTGCTTGACTTACAAGCCTGCAAAGGCAACGGTTACATGGTTCTCACTAAACAACCATATTGTGAAAACAGACCTGCCGGCAGTAAGAATGGATGGGAGCAGTTTGAGTAGAACCCAGTCAATGACATATCTTGGCGTGAGGCTTGATCGTAGCATGTCCTTCAGAGATCATGTCGATTATGTCATAACGAAGGCTCGAAAAGGTTTGTCAGCAATGAGAGTCATGGCGACTGCCAATATAGAGCAAAGACTGCTAATACTTCTGTTCCAAGGACTTGTACTTTCACGCATCAAGTATGCCCTGGCCATCCTCACTGTCAGCCCTACACAGATTGGAAGACTCGAAAAGGTACAAAACGAAGCCATGCGCATCATTTTGGGCTGCACGAGAGACACCAGCTGTGTAGCAATGAGATACCTCCTTGACTTCCCGACAATGGAACACAGGATCAAGATCTGGAGAGCTCGTGCATACTTAAAATAAGTGCAGATGAGCAGCACCCTCTATATTCAGAGAAAAGGGTGACAGGCTAAAGAGGGGCAAATCATGGATGGGTCGGGCGGAAGATGTCGTCAGACAGGTCTGCAGTCTTACCAGTATCAACCCCGGCAAGGAATGGATGCCGGTGCCTCCAGCCTTTAAGTGCACTTTCTCCTGCATTATCACACTCGACAGACGGTGCAGAGAGCAGAACCCTGCCGCTGTCAATGCAGAGGTTAACGCGCTACTCTATGAACACTCAGATTGCCCCGAAGTGCTCATCTATACAGATGGATCTGATGTAAAGCAGCAGAGAAGTGCGTGGGCATTTACAGCCCGTTCAGCGGGCCGAACCGTTCAAGAATCCAGTGGTGCCCATCTATGACCACGAGCAGCATGACGATGGAGGTGATAGCAGTTATACAGGCTTTCATATGGCTGGAATCACAGCATTATACCAGCGTGTGTGTACTAAGTGATTCAATGAGCATGATTCAGAAGGTCGAAGCTGGATCTGTGAGTAGACAGTGGAGTGAATCACTTCGGAAGTCTGTTGTCTGTAAAGTCACCTTCATCTTCGTCCCGGGACATGCGGGAGTCGAGGGAAATGAACGAGCTGACAAACTGGCTGGCTCTGCACCCCCTGTAGATGGCCAGCCCATGGATCGTGTCGATGTTATTAACGTCCTTAAAGATTTGGCGAGAACAGAGGATTTTGACGTCAGTGATTCCACATCGCTGTCCAGGATGAAAGACCTGGGAGTAAGAATCGGCACAGCCAGACGCGAGAGGTACATCGGGAAAACAAAGTGCCTCGTCAACCAACACAGAACTGGCACTATTAGCCACCGGACGCTGATGCATATGCTGGGGGGAGGATCTGAGCACCTATGGACATGTCCGGAGTGCAACGAAGATACCCCAACTGATAACTGATAACTGATAACTGAACTGACTTACAAGCAGATCATGACCTGAAAGAGAAATTCACGACAGATCGTTTGCTGGATTTGTATGGATCTTTATCACAAGAATCATTTCCCAACTTGAAAACTTTGCAGCTAAACTTTTATCATTATTTGGATCAACATACATTTGCGAACAAGCATTCTCTTGCTTGAAGATCAACAAATCTAAGAATAGTCGGACTGTAACTTGCATGCTGTCATGCGAATTTCAGCAAGTAAACTTGCTCCAGATTTCAAGAATATTGTCAAAAATTGCAAGCAGTTACATACATCTCATTAGAAATCAACAACTGTATTGGCAATGTAGTCGTTGTGAGTCTAAATTAAAGCCATTGATAGATAATAAAGAATATTTGTTATAATAACAAGTTGTAAAATCGTGTTAACAAATTAGTAAAAGTTTGTGTCCATATTGTCAAATATAATGAATAAGTGTATAAGTAAAATAAAATTGGAATAATTAGTTATTTATATTGCTTAATAACCTATAAATAATTAATAATTACTTATTGTGATAGGTTGCTGTAAACAAAATGGATATATATATATATATATATATATATATATATATATATATATATATATATATATATATATATATATATATATATATATATATATATATATATATATATATATATATATATATGCGGCCCGCCAATAGCTTTACATTTGTCAATGCGGCCCTCCGCACGAAAAGTTTGCCCACCCCTGATGTGGAGGATTTGGTTGTGAAGGCTGGTAGGCGACTTAATGTATTGTGGGCAATGGCAGCAAGCGGGGTAGATCAGAGGATGCCGTACAGGCACTTTCAGCTGTTAATAATTTATGTCATTGAGTCAAGTTTGGGGCTGTTAACAGTATGGAAAAAAACCCAGCTTGAAAGGTTGGAGCGCATACAGAATGCTGCCATGCGGTTAATCCTGGGGTGCACAAAGGAAAACCGATTATATGTATGGCGCTGCCAACAATGGCGGATAGGCATAGGGTCCTTCAGGCCAAAACGTACCTGAGAGTTGCGGCAGACAGGGATCACCTGGATGCAATGGATATGGATAAGGGTCATAGACTAAGACGAGGCTGGTTCTGGATGGCACAGGCAGAACTTTCTATAAGTCAGGTGTGTGATCTAGAGACCATCAATTGTGAAAGAGAGTGGGTTGAAGTTCCGGATGACATGACGGACTGGCACAATGTAATAATAACACTGGGTCGTGAGTGCAGAGAATGGGCAGTGGGCCGCACTGAGTTTGAAGTGCAACGGCTGATCCAGAACACACATCAAGGTGACATAGTCATCTACACTGATAGGTCAGTGGTGAGAAACAGACGTAGTGGCTGGGGCTTTATTGCAAAGGCTAATGGGCGAGTCTTGAAAAAGGAGAGTCTGGCATATGAGACTACGACCTCCAGCATGAGAATGGATGTGGAGGCAGTAACGGCGGCATTCCGGTGGCTAGAGGAGACAACTGCAACACGTTGTATTCATTACGGATTCAAAAAGTATGCTTAGCAAGGTGGAGAAAGGAATGTTTCGTGTGGAATGGCTCTCGTCGCTTCAGAGGTCACCGATTGTGAGAATTGTAAGGATATTTTTCCATGGCCATGCGGATGTACGGGGAACAGGCTGATTGGCTAGCAGGGAATGCACCTCTTGGTGGAATTTTGCCTATGGACAAGGGGGAGGTGGTCGTGCGCTTGTTGAACCAGGTGGAGAAGGCGGAGGAACAGATTGAGAACCCATATGTGGAAAGAATGTGATTGCCGGGGATCGGCAGGGGTTCTGGAAGAATCTCAAAACTGAGAGGGAAGACCAGGAGAACGTTTAATCATATAGCGGTGGGTACGATTAGTAGTATGACTCTTCGCTGGCTGTTGAGGGGAAGGAGCACGTATAGGGGTTGTCCTGGGTGCAGTGATGACGGTTCTTGACTTAACTCAACTCAATTCTGAGCGGCCGGCTCACATACCCCGTAAGTTACCAACGCGGAGAGAACCGCTACCGATTCTCGCGCCAGTTACGTTCCTCACTTGGATATACGAGATTACGGAGAAAGTCGCTAACATATAGGCCAGGGAGACCGGCCCTTTTATGTTAGTCAGTACTTATGACTGCAATGTGAAGATAGATTCACATAGGTGGCAGTGTCTCAGTATGATTTTGGGTCACGGGCAACATGTCATTTTCAATGGGATTTCAATACTAAAGGCAGATCATTGGGAAATATGATTTCCAACAAACAAATGGGAGGAGCTTTAGGAGGGACTTTAAATAATCCTACCGTGTCTACATTAACAGTGACTGTGCCACCAGTATTGTACGAACAGTAGGAGACGGGGACAGTACTATTGACCTGGCACTGGTTTCCCCTCAACTGACAAATCTCAACTCAAGTGATAAGGGAAACATCAGAAGCATGTACGAAGGAATAAAGAAAGCCTGTGGTCCAATGATGAAAAGAAGTGCACCATTGAAAACGTTGACTGAAGAAATCATAACTGATAAAAAAAAAAACAGCAGCTGGAGAGATGGGTAGAGCACTATTTGGAGCTTTACTCAAGTGAGACCACACTAGCGGATGATGCCCTCAACGCCATAGAGGCTCTACCAACTCTTGACCACCTGGACACACTTCCCACCATAACAGAAGTTAAGTGTGCTATAAATGAACTTGCATCTGGTAAGGCTCCAGGTAAGGATGGGATTCCAATAGTGGTTATCAGGAGTGGGCAAGACACATTCAAGATACAGAACCACCAGCTAATAGAGCTGTGCTGGCGAGAAGGACAAGTCCCACAGGATTTCAAAGATTCAAGCATCATAACACTGTACAAGAATGTCAGGATCTTAAACCTGGCACGTTGGACCTAACATATGTGAGACAAGTACAAGTACAAAATGATTGGACTTGACACACAATGACACTAAGTTTAATGGATTTATTTACAATTCACATGCACTACGATCTAGTTTGGCATGTGATGATCATTACTATACATATACAATACATCAGTACACTTACAGACAAAAACCACAGCTTCACAGTCTATCTCACAAGATATACAAGCACTCGACTTTCGGGCACAGAACTACACGAAGCCTTTCTCAACCCACACGTCTTGTCATGTCCGAGATCCCAAGCCGTCTGCCGGTTTCCCCGCACAGCGCTTGCCCTGTGGATTGGCTTCACGAGGACTGCGTGCTTCTTGCTTTGTCCTTGCCTGACCGCTGACTATCACGTCAGCCAGCAATCTGCGGGCAGGTAACTGGTACTCGCCTGGCGGGCGTAACGATGTTACTGCATCCTGGTTGGCAACTATTCGCCTGGCGGGCGTAACGATGTTACTGCATCTCGGTTGGAGACATTAGAGATTCTGACACGCTCCTCCGGGGCTTATTCATGAAAGATTTTATATTTCATGCATACTCTACATAGATAAAGGGTTAATCTTTTAACCATGTCAGAATCGACCTTTCTGTTGTCATGTACATTGGCATAGAAATACCTAAGAAATGTAAGTTGTATGTTAAGTCATGTGGTGTTCAATCTTTATCACTGTCCAAGTTTCATCCTCTCGATGGATGATCACCTGAGTTATAATATTGACCCAGTCAGATCGGTAGCACCAGCATCCAATGCAACTACCTCGCAACCTCTTAAAAAAACGAAATAATATGCTTTTTTTTCAACAAAAAACATCAGGTAAGACTGTAATACGTCTTTTTATAAGCCGCATTCAACGCTCGAGCACCGACCTCATATGGCCGGGAGCTCTTCCGTTGGTCTACAACGTCGGTAACCCTATACCATGCCCAGCTGATGACCTCTTGGAGTGTTGACAATCTGGCAACACAATGGCTATTTTTGTACAACACATATTCGAATACATTTCAATTTACCGCCCTTAGTGTAATACTGTAACAACAGTTAAATGAAAGGGACATAATTTCAAAAGATCTCAAATCTAATCTATTACAATTATTATTCTATTTCTCAGCGTCATAGCTTGATGCTTTTCCATACTAGCGAAAAAATGTCGATAGTGTGAATAAGTTACTCAAGATATGATTCTAAGATTACACTAGTCGAAAAATACTAATACACAATTCGTGTATTCGAAATTGGTGTTTCATAATTATTTTAGAAGCGTCATAAATTTTTAAGGTTTTTGTTTATCGTCTGCTACTTTTGGTCTAAATTTACAAACTATCCGGAAGTACACACGAACAGCTGATGTCGTTAAAATTTCTATCACACACTTGTTCCGCTCTGGTGTAGCAATTCGGAATGTGAAATTGTTTTGATAGTTAATGTGTTCGTTGTTTCGCTGGAAAACTTCTGGATTGCAATTGCCTGCAGTGGTGTAAATGTCACAGTTTAGTTCACTCTTTCGTTCACGGATTAAAATATCACTGGATATGTTCCAATCGCAGATACCACTGATAACTTGAATAGTTCGCTTGAGGTAAGTTATGAGCGCATGTGGCACTGTTCTTATTTTATAATATATACAATTAATATTGTTCGCTTTCTAACACCCACTACGCAATTATTCAGGACGATTACTACACTAATACTAAAATAAGAAAAAAATATTTGCAGTGGGAATGAACCCTATCACATCGTATATTAGATGTACACAGCTTTCCTGAAAAAAAACTTAACTGATGGCTGTGTTGGTCTGAGTGTTTTCTAACACACTGCACTCAGACATTAGTGCTTACTGGGTCGTTCGGACAACGGGACAAAAGATCAGCAATCGTGTTGGTTCTGCCAGCGATATGTCGCACTTCAAAGCTGTAATCTTGCAGCAAAAGTGACTATCGTGCTATCATCTGGTTTGTCGGCACTCCTGAAGTAATAAATTTTAATGGACTATTGTCGGACTCTACAATAAAATGCCATCCCAGGAGGAATCTTGACAATTTAGTTATACCCACCACTAGAGCAAGGGCTTCTAATTGTGGTGTCGACCAAGCGCGTTCTCTTGGTTTCAATTTTCTAGAGACGTAGTATACAGGGTGTAGAATGTTGTCATGTTCCTGTAACAGAACTGCACCAATCGCCACGGAGCTCGCGTCTGTGCGTAATCTGAAAGGAATATGTAAATTTGGCAATTTGAGAATGGGATTCTTTAAACTATTCTCAGAAAAATACGATAACACTTTCTGGAATGCACATTTTAGGCATTCATTGTTTACAATCTTTTCAGGCTGGTTTTTCGTTAGTAGGTTAGTAAATTTGTCTGTCAGTACAGCAAAATCTGGTATGAACTGCCTATAATAATTTAATAGTCCTAACACACTTCTGACTTGTTTCTTGGTAGTCGGAAGTGAGAGTTTCAGTATTTTGGACACGATGTTATCGTCTGTCGTGACAAAGCCATTAGCTATTTTATACCCTAAAAAGGAGATTTCTTGATAGGCTATGTCAACTTTTGTAGGCTTCACAGTCAGTCCGTGATGTCTGATCCGTTCAAATGTCTGCTGTAATGTCTTTATGTGGTCTGTCATCGTCTTTGTGTGAACACAAATGTCGTCCATGTAACAAATAATGTTTGTTATGTCAGCAAGTAAGAGTCGTGTCATGCGTACGAATGTCGCTGGGGCATTGACTAGGCCAAATGGCAATTTGCACCATTCGTACAGTCCCCAAGGTGTGGCAAAGGCTGTTAGATGTCTGCTCTGCTCGTGTACCGTTATCTGCCAATAACCTTTAGTCATATCTAACTTCGTAAAGTACCTAGAGTCTGTCAGTTCTGTCAGTAGATCTTCGCAGTTGGTCATTGGTTCCAGATCTAAAAGTGTTAGTTTATTTAATTTTCGATAATCTACACAGAGTCTTCTCGTGTTGTTCATTTTTGCGTACCATGACCATTGGAGACGAAAAATGTGATTGGGATCGTCTAATGATGTTGTTTTTTTCTAAGCTAATGATCTCTTGATGTAAGTTTTCTTTGTAATGTAATGGAATGGTGTACGGTCTGCATTTTATTGGTGTGTTTGAAGTGAGCGTGATGTGATGTTGTACTAATTCTGTTTGTCCTGGGTTGTTGGAGAAGATGGTGTTGTACTGTTGTATGAGATGTTTGCAGCTGTCCGTTTCTGCTTGAGTTAAATTTGGGTTTATTTTGATTTCTTTCAAGCAGTTTGTTGTGTCTAAGGCAGGTGTTGGAATTTCGTCACTATCTTCTTCGTCTTCATGGTCTATTATAACTGTACAGGCTGTTGTATCGTCTTTTTCGTTGTCTCTGTTGTGGTATGGTCTTAGCATATTGATGTGGAATATTTTATGTTTGTCTTTTATTTGAATCTCATAGTCTACCGTTGAAATCTGTCTTATTACTTTAAATGGTCCTTGCCAAGAGTCAGTCAATAAGTGTCGGTCACTGGGTGAGAGGAGAAGTACGTCCTGTCCAGGTGTCAACGTTATTGTCCTGTTACCTTTGTCTGCATATTGTCTATATGTAGCCCCAGATAGTTTTAGTGCTTCTTTTGCAATAGTACAAGATTTGATGATTCTTTCACGCAATGATGTTACATATACGTATAATGATATGGGTTTAAGTAAAGGGGTGGCTTCAGTTAACCTTGAATGGTAGATACTCAATGGGCCACGTGGTTTGGCACCATAGATAAGTTCAAAAGGAGAGAATCCAGTACTAGAATGTGGGACCTCGCGATAAGCAAAAAGTATAGCAGGCAAATATACGTCCCAGTTTTTGGGATATTCTTGCGTGACTTTAGCAAGCATATGCTTCAAATCACCGTTAAACATTTCTATGATTCCCGATGAGTGAGGATGGTATGGTGAATTGAAACATTGTTTCACCCCTAACATTTTGGTGAAAGCTTGAGTAGATGATGCAATGAATTGGCTTCCCCGATCTGATAGGATAGTGTCTGGAAACCCTATTCGTGAGAATATATGGAAGAAAACTTCCATAATATCATTGGCAGTTATGTTCTTTAAAGGAATCGCTTCAGTCCAACGGCTACATACATCAATGATGGTAACGATAAATCTATTCCCTCTGGATGTTACTTGATTCAGAGGGCCCACTATGTCGACAGATATTTTCTCAAAAGGTCGACTGGCTAAGTCGGTAATTTGTAATTTGGCCTGTGGGTGTTTACCTTTCTTCACTAGTTTTTGGCAGATATCACAACTTCTACAATATTGCTTAATGTCATTGCAGAATCTTGGCCAATAAAACTGTGTTAGTAATCTTGATCTGGTCTTGGACGATGCCATATGCCCTGCAAGAGGTATATCATGGGCAAGATGTAAGGCTTGCTTACGGTATTCAATAGGCAAAACAGTTTGCTCTGTGGTGCTGTTACCTCTGGTATAGTATCTGGTGAGGATGCAATTTTTAAGAGCAAAATGCCATCTTGCATTTTTAGTTACCTTTGGCTTTTGGCCGATCAGATTAAAATATGTAGATAATGAAGGATCAGCCTTTTGGGCTGTTACAAAATTCTCCTTCATGGTTTTAGGAGGCAGTATCACTGGGCTAAGCATTTCTATAGCCTCAGTTTGATTACTTTCATCTTGTACTCTAGCAGTAGATCTGGTTATTGCGTTCACACATTCAATGATATCAGATGGTGATGAAACGTTTTGGTCAATGCTTTCATGAGATGTTAGTGCTCCATTAGCTACCATACATTCATTCATTTGGTCATACCATACTTTCAATGATGACATGTGATGGTGATGATGTTAAGTTATCATCAATGCAAACAGATGTAATATCATGGTAAGTTCCCAATGATAATATCACACACAGGGTTAGTTAATGCAGCGCATTTTACTTTCCCAGTGAGGAATGGTGTCTGAATATATGCCCATGCTAATGGGTACTTCTCGATTTTTCCAGAGAATGTTCTGCATGTTACGTGCCTGCCTGTATAGTCTGTAGGCATTATGAACTTTCTCTTTAACCCTATAAGAGAACTTCCGGTGTCACGAAGGACTGTAGCAGGCTTGCCATTCACATATCCCTGGTGGATGTTTATTCTGCCTTTGGAATCTATTACTAAATTAGCTTCCTCATTGGCAATTGGAATGGAGTGGCCGCATGTTAGAATGCCATCTTCATAAAAGGTATTACAAATAGTACATTTATGTGAATTAAACATGTCAAAAGGCTGTGCTGCGTTCACAGGGTGATTATCTGAATGTTCTTCATCTGATGATGAACTGTCAAATAAGGCGGCATTTGCTTTCTTGGTCATTTGCCTTCCTTTACACGCATGACGCCAGTGGCCGACCGCTTTACAGAGGAAGCATTTTCGTGCATTTTTAAAGGTTTTACGTTCCTTATCCTGACTATTTATAAAGTTCTGTAAGTATGTAAGATATGCCGGATTCTTGTCACATATTTCACCTTGGTGGTGTGAAATGTTACAAAATCTACAATGATTGTATTTCTCAGAAGTAGGCTTATATGTTCTTTGCCTATTGTAGGGTTCTGCTCGAGGTTTTTCATAGTTAGCAGCTGCTACGAAGTTTGTATCAGTAGCCTCACTAGCAAAACAATGTTTATTGGCTGAATAGTAAGCCGAACCACGTCTCTCAATCTGTTCTACACTCGTACATTCATTCTCTAGAAAAAATTTTGAAAATGATGATGGAAGGGATGTGATGATTTTATCCCTGATGATGAGGTCTTCTAACTTATGAAAGTCTTTATTTACTTTGGCTGCTGAAAGCCATTTTGTAAATACGTCTCGGACTACGGACACATAATCAGAGAACATTTGAGTAGGTGTTGGACTCAATTTGCTGAACTGTTCTCTGTAACCTGCCTCATCTAGCATAAAATGTGCCATAATTTTTAACTTTAGATAGTGGTAATCTTTTCTGAGGTCTTTGGGGATAGTCTCTATGACTTTCAGAGGTTCCCCTGACAAACTCCTCATATAAATAATGTTCCATTCAGAAACTGGGACATGATAGTGGTCCATTAAGGTTTCAAAATTCTGAGTGAACGCTGCAATGCAGTCCCCTGAGGTATAATTTCTCACAATACCTTGATACTTTTTGTACTGATTTTCTTTTTCCAGTCTTTCAGATTTCTTAGACTCTTTGTCTATGGCAGTATCGGCTTCAAGCTGTTTAATTTTGAGTTGTAATTCAAGCTCCTCTCGTTTACTTTGAGCTGCTATTTCTGCCTTCCTCAATTCAGTATCTAACTCTGCTTGTTTCGTTTTCGCAGATAATTCTAGCTCTGCCTGTTTTAATGCTGCTTCTGCTTGTTTGGCAGCTCTTTCAGCCGCTCTTTCATCGCGTTCGCTAGCTTTTTCTAGAAGGTGTTCAGAATATTTTGTTTCACTCCACTTTGTTAACTCGTCACCAGTTAACTTTAGCTTTAAACCCATCTCGATGAAGTCGTTTAATGAAGACATGATGGAATGTTTAAATGAAAATGAGTTCAGTCACACAATTTGTTACAAGGTGTAAGTAACGGGGAAAATTTACAATCTTGTTGAACTTACAATTTATGCCCAAATTTGCATCCGAAAGTATATACAAAAATATACTCAAGTGTACTGGATGCGGTGGAGAACGGTTTACACCAGGGCTAGGAACTGTAGGGTCGCTACTTCAAGGACAAATGACCTCTACGGTCATCGGTTTCAGATGGCACAGAAACCCTGCTTTCTTTTGGGAGGAAATAAGTTAGAATCTACCTTTATGTGATGTGTATGCTTGTCACTAAGTTTTGATTAGGTTTGTATGGCGTTGAGTGTAATTGTAGGGCGTAATGTCGTCGGTCAACAATTTATTTTTCAAATCACAACAAGTCACTTTCCCAAACTTTCTGCTTTCCACAACTAACTTCACAAATACAATCTAGATATATTTCAACAATCTACAACTATGATGGTACATCACTTACATCACGATGACATTCAGTAAGGACATAGACATCATGTTTTCAAGATGGCGACAAGGTCAAAATGGCGACAAGTTCAAAATGGCGACAAGTTAGACAATCACCGATGTTTTACACGTTTACAAGTTCAAACAATCTAATAGGACAAGCTCTCTACGTTCAAACAATCTAAGAGGACGAGCCTTCCACGTTCACACATGTCAGGATCTTAAACCTGGCTCGTTGGACCTAACATATGTGAGACAAGTAAAAGTACAAAATGATTGGACTTGACACACAATGACACTAAGTTCAATGGATTTATTTACAATTCACATGTACTACGATCTAGTTTGGCATGTGATGATCATTACTATACATATACAATACATCAGTACACTTACAGACAAAAACCACAGCTTCACAGTCTATCTCACAAGATATACAAGCACTCGACTTTCGGGCACAGAACTACACGAAGCCTTTCTCAACCCACACGTCTTGTCATGTCCGAGTTCCCAAGCCGTCTGCCGGTTTCCCCGCACAGCGCTTGCCTGTGGATTGGCTTCACGAGGACTGCGTGCGTTTTGCTTTGTCCTTGCCTGACCGCTGACTATCACGTCAGCCAGCAATTTGTGGGCAGGTAACTGGTACTCGCCTGGTGGGCGTAACGATGTTACTGCATCTCGGTTGGAGACATTAGAGATTCTGACAAAGAACAAGGTCGATCGGAGCGACTGCAACAACTATAGGGGTATCTCACTTCTGTGTATTGTTGGAAAAGTATTTGCCAGAATTGTTCTGCGCAGACTTCAAGTCCTAGGAGATCAAGTCTACCCCGAATCACAGTATGGCTTTTGACAGAACCGGTCTGCCATTGATATGGTATTCTTATTGCGACAAATGCAAGAAAAATGCCGTGAACAGAATCAACCACTGTTTATTGCCTTCATCGACCTCACAAATGCATTTGATTTGGTCAGTCGTGAGGGTCTGTTCAAGGCACTAAAGAAGATTGGCTGCCCACCAACTCTTCTGTCCATTGTGGAATCGTTCCACATAGGCATGAAGGGTATAATCAAGTTTGATGGTGCAACTTCTGAAGAGTTTGAAATCAAGAGTGGGGTTAAGTTAAGTCTAGTAAATAACAAACAGTATGTCTTTTAGACATATAGTATCGCAGCCTGCGTGTCAGGTCTTAGTCACCGTATAACAGTAGATGGTACTATCTGCTTTCTGTTAGCGTCGAACGTTGGGCGACGCTTACCAAACCCGACACCCCACATTGTGCCAATGGCTTCGGTTAAACAGCTTTCATATGCGGTGTCTGCGAAGAATTCTTGGTATTAAGTGGCAAGACAAAATCACAAATACTGAAGTATTGGAAAGATCAGGTTGTGTGACGGTTTACTCCATGCTCAGTCTTCGTAGACTTAGATGGATAGGAAATCTTAGGAGGATGAATGATGGTAGAATACCAAAGGACAATCTTTTTTGGTGAATTACAGATGGGTAAGACATCTCAGGGTCGGCCTCTACTACGATACAAAGATGTGTGTAAGCGGGACATGATTGATACAGACATTGATAATGCACATTGAGAGCAAGTCGCCGCTGAACATCTTGCATGGAAGGCAAACATCAGAAATGGAATAAAGACAAAGAAGAAAATTATTGCAGATAAGTCACACACCGAGCGTGTGAGACGTAAGATGGTGCATGATGGTGGAAATTACCACGTGTTCACATGCACCCACTGTGAACGAACATTCACAGCGCGAATTGGCTTAATCAGTCACATTCGCTACCGCCGTAGGTAAATGTTATTATGCCTTTTTAAAGCACAAACTATTGTCTGTCAAGACGGCAAGGTGTCAATGAAATGAATCACACCCTGATATTATGAGATTAGTAGCCCATTTTACTTTTTTTTTTAATTTTCTGTCCATTGTTCTCATTTGTTTTAGCTCCCGAAACTTAATGTACACTCTGTAGTGTCTTCCCCGTGTTTATATGTTGTGTTGTGTGAATATATTTGTTTGCAGTTGAAGGCTAATAGCCACTAGATGTCATTTGACTTTGTAATTGTGTTCTGTAACGCTGTAATACTTTGTTTTATTTTACATTGTAAGTCATGTGATAAAGGGATACTCATATAATAGCCATTTCTTTAGTGAAGGAGAGAAGACAGCGTTTTATGAGTGTTGTGAAATTGAAGATGTTTAAATATAGAGAAATAATGTGAATTATATTTGAATGAAGTTTTATGATTTAAATTGTAATTCTAGATTTGTCAATAAACATTTTTACTTAATAAACGTTATCCAACAAAAAGATGTATTAAATCAGAGGGCAATATGCATAATGTATTAAGCATTTTATTGCGGTGCACTTTTTGTTTCCCGCTTCCAATGTTAAACATATTTAGCGAGCAAGTCGGCTATTGGCCTTTTGGATAAGATCAAAGTGTAAACATCCACACTTAATCTGGTCAGATCAATAAGCTGAGGCGGTCATCACAATGACACACAGGGACTTAGACGTTCAAGGGGCAACTCTTACCCATGGGGATCCTTGAGCCGTGAATAGATTATTTAATAAGAGAATAAATGTAACTGTTTGTACTGTGATCTAGCATTGTCCACCCAGCGGAGGCGGTCATTCGAATGGCACACGGGGACTTGGAGCTTCAGAGGGCGGGTCTTGCCATGAGGGAACTTCAAGTCTTAACCTATCTAACAAGAAATGCATAAGTGAATAACTTTATGTTATATGTTATGTTTTTATAAAAATAATGTGTAAAGTATACACCTATACTTGTTTTTTTTTACATGTATACGCTTAGTGTGAACAGACACAAGATGATGTGACCATATTCTTCACCCAGTCAGGAAGAAGTGACACAGACGTGAACATGTCCGGTGTTTGAGATACCCAACAGGCAATGGATCTCTCAATCATCAACACCTTCAACATGTTTTATATTATTTTATATGTTATACATGGCATCTTGTTTACGCAATCAGAAAAAAATTTGTATTATTTCTAATGAGATAGGGAGGTGGTTTGTGCATGCATGACACATAACATATGATTCTAGGCAGCGTGTGTGGGCAGTACAATATCTGGTATCCATGTGAGCACTACCCACGGAATTGTGTACTTCACAAATCCCAGTTTACATAACAGCGTGGTCTTCTAGAAACGTCATTACAATGTTAGTGACCGTCAACTTTACCGTCAACCCCTTTTACATATACGCACACATGTGCACCGTCTCTGTCACAGCCACACACACACACACACACACACACACACACACACGCGCGCGCACAGACACTCACATGTATACATATGAATTTACATATTTACAATTGACCTACTGTTATCAGGATGTGTCCACTCAGAGTCGGAATTAGCGATTAACGACCCAATTAACAAACAAACAAACCACCCAACAAACCGACTAACCAACCAACCAACCATCTAACCATCCAACTAACCAACCAACTAACTAACCACCGAACCATCCAACCAACTAACTAACCATTCAACGAAACAGCCAATCTCCCATCCATTTAACCAACTAACTAACATACAAACCACCTAACAATTCAGCTGAGCTAAACAATGGCAACATGCCTCATTCACTCGATGATTGGTGAACAACGAATCAACAGAATGACATGCTATCTTTATATTAGAATATAAGATAACAGATGACAGAATAACGAAACTAGGAACATAAATAGAGGTTCAAAAGGCTGCATGTCAAATGTATTCCACCAGGTTTTAGCCGTAACGCTCGGTCTCCTTCCGCAGATCTGTCGGCCGAGACAAAGCACGAACTCTGAAGCTCCAGCGACGACACCCAGGAGTCTCCGTGACAATTGCTCTCATGACACAAACGACGTAGAGCGGAATCGAACTCACGGCCTTCAGAACGCAAGACAGGCGACGTAACTACTTGTCCATGGCGACTCCCTCTTGTGGATAGCGAGCATACTAAACACAATTTCACAATCATCAGATCCGTCTATACCCCACAGAAGGGCAGACTAAACACAATCTCACAAGCATCAGATCCGTCTACACCCAACAGAAGGGCTGACTAAACACAACATATACAAATAAGATCCATCTATATCCTATAGAAGAAACGACAGATTACACATGTATACATGTATGGTGTCTTACACGTGTCCATGCAAGTGCTTCTAGCTATAGTGCACTAGACTTATATCTGCGTGTGCATTAGCTTTGCTTATTACAAGTGTCTCTGGCAAGGAGACGAACACACTCCGACTTCTGAGGTACTTGTACATTACTTCCCAAAGTCAAGGACGAGAAGTCGACTTTTTAGTTCAGCTGACCAATTTTGACGTTCAAGCCGCTACTTCGACATCAGCAAAATGGAAGTTTAGGACAGAGCGATCTTATCCATTCGACCATGCTTGTCTTTCTCAGCAATTTGTAGGTCGGGTAAACATCTTCATCATGTTGACATATCTTACTGTATCAACAGCCTGTGTGTAGACAATAAAGCAACAATGTAATCATGTATTTACTTATATAGACCACTCAATTAATGCTCTCAGCATATACACACAATATTTAGTGTCCCCTTGCTTTCTACGAACCCACATTGTTCTTCCCTTGCTTCGGGTTGTATTTTCTTACCATCTCTTTGCATAATGATTGTATCAACATCTTCGAGATGTGACACTTTATTTACATATTTGATGTTGATGACATTTTTTGATCTGCGTTCACAGGAGCCCGATTCACTTGACAGCACTTCTCAGCGCTATCAAGCCTAGACGCCTTATAATTTCAAGCTACCTGATACGGGGGAGAATGGCACGCAAAAACAACAATAAAAAGCCACAGCCAAGCAAGATGGGCAGCGTGGGAGCCGCCAAGACCGGACAGAAGAGGAATGTGGAGAACCTACCTGTAAGCTGCAGCAAAGACCACGTAACCATAGTCAACTCAACTGAAGCTACCTCGAGAAAGACCGAGACCAGCCCACCACATACAAGAGCTAAGACAGCCGAGAAGAAGGAGGAGAAAGACACCAGAGGCGGCAACACCGACTCCAAGACAGCCAAATGGGTTGTAAAACGTGTCCAGGGGGAGCTGTCAGACGACGAAATCATGCAACAGCTGCAGAAAGAAAACCTCCACATCAGAATCCTGAAGGCACAGCGGATCCTGACGTACTCGAAGATACCAACCACACTGGCGGTGGTGACGACTGAGGGCAACGAGATTCCACACCTGGTGTCAATCAACAATATAACTCAACAGCCTGAATGGTTCCTACCAAGAATCAACCAATGCTCAAGATGCCAGAGGGCCGGCCACAGTCGAACAATCTGCCGCAGCAAGACGGAAATCTGTCGATACTGCGCCGACCATCACGCCTTTAAGGAGTGCCCGCTGGCCAAGCTGGACACCGACTTCAGAGCACCCAATAACAAGAGGAAATGCGCCAACTGCCTAGGCAAGCATGGGGCAAGATACTTGGGCTGTCCGTACCTGCAACGTCACAGAGACGTCCTGAAGATAGCCACAACCACAAGGACACCATACAACGAAGCAATGCGAAGGTGCGAGACAGCCACGGGTTGCTCACAAGCGGAAAGAGCCCAACTGCAGGGCCAAATAGACGAGCTAAAGGAGCAGATCAAGCTACTCCTGGCACCGTCACAGGCCAGCGACAATGATAAACTGCTTGCTGAAATGAAGAAGATACAGCAAAACATCAAACAAGAGATGGAGCTCATGGTCGAGTTGAAGAAGGAGAACGAAGAAATCTTACAAATTATCAAGACCGAAAGAGAATTGCACAGAGCTGAAATGGAACGATTCCAAAACAAACCAACAGAAACCACACAAGAGCTAGCAGAGAAACCGCAAGATGAAAACCAAGACACCGGGCCTGAATTTCAAACTAACCAGACATCAGAAGAATGCAGAGATGAGCACCCTGACGATGACTGGCCCAGGGTGCCTACCTTGGAGGAGCTTCGAGAAAGTGCAAGACCGGAGAAACGCATTCACCAGGAATACGGAGAGATCATCCCGTGGAAGCTCAGTGGGGAAGACAGCGAAAAGAATTATCAGCTATTTCTCGAAAACCTACGCAAGGAGGAAGAGGAAGACAACATCGAAAAACTCCTACGATCACTGCACAAAAATGGCCACAAAAACACCAAATAAAAAGTCCTTCTCAGGACTGAAATCAGCCGAGCCAGGAGCCTTCACTAGCCAAACAAATCACCAGAAGAGCCAGAAGCCAATGCCACCAAATCAAGCTATTTGAGGAGATGCAATGCAAAAGGAAACAAACCTACAAGAACCAGACATCACTCGTAAGAGAGCAAAAGTAAAAACAAGGGTGAAAAGACCCACACAAACCCACGGATCGACTATCTAACCAACGCTGAAAGAAGCAGGTTGAGGGAGACCGAGTTTGCCATTTTTGTTTTCAATATCGGATCGGATGACATTTAATCTCTTCTCGTGTCTTAGGGCTTGCAATAAATATACATTTACATATTTAAGGAGGTATGTTTCAGTACCATATATTGTATTCATCAGTATGGCGATATAAACCATATGCATATTGCAGTGATGTGAGGGGAAACCAGTGTCAGGTTAATAGTACTGTCCCTATCTCCTACTCGGCTTCCATTTCTGGTCACACAGTGACAGTTGATGCAGAAAATGACGATGGTTTCAAGTCCATAATAAAGCTCCTCCCATTTGTTTGTTGGAAGCAATGTGTCCCAATGATCTGCCTTTTAGCATTGAAATCCCACAGAACATGGCGTTATCCTGGCGATTCACAATGTTACTGAGACACTGTCTCTTCTAAGAGTCTACTTTCGCATTGCAGACATAAGCACCGACAAACATAATAGGGTTCGATCATTGAAATCTTCCATAGTTAAACATGTTTTTTTTTGTTTTCGCATATCCTTTACAGGACATCACTGTCAACATCATCATCTTTCAGCTGTATGTTGATTTCTTGGCAAGATTACGCTCAGTAGTTTGCCATTGCTTTCTGAGCGGCCGGCTCAGTTATCCCACAAGTCACCAGCGGGGGTCGAAC